>WHNR01000054.1:0-438372 GCA_009859135.1 Formica selysi | reverse complement strand
CCCGCCATTTCTCTCTCTCCCGCTATCTCTCTTCCTCCCGCCCTCTCTCTGTCTCTCCCGCCCTCTCTCTCTCTCCCGCTCTCTCTCTCTCTCTCTCTCTCTCTCTCCCGCTCTCTCTCTCTCTCTCCTCCCGCTCTCTCTCTCTCTCTCCCCGCTCTCTCTCTCTCTCTCTTTTCCGCTCTCTCTCTCTCTCTCCCCCCCCTCTCTCTCTCTCTCTTTCTCTTATTTATTATAAATTTCTAAAAATTATAATTTTATAAAAGAGTAATACACGAAAGAATTATCGTAATAATTAGCGATATGAACGCGCCTTGAGGGACAAAATCTCTTTGCGTGTATGCGTGCGAACATACGTACGTGAGGAGTCTGAAACTTATGATCATGATTATTATGATAATGATGGAGAACGAAAAATGTCACATTTCTAGTATACGATTATCATTCCTCAGGATTGACTGCACCAATCTTATTCAAACTCGTCGCAATCGAAAGCTTACATCCACATTGTATCAGAAAAGTGCAGTTAGATTTTTGATTAACGGCTTGGTTCCTGACGAATTTTAATCGAAAGTTTTATTAGACGTAAAACTCCGGATAAGCTACTTGGTAGCGTCGCGGCCTCCGTACATAGGCAACATAGGCCAAACCGTTGACAGCCGAAACGCTTTTTTTTATATACTTGGCGTCGCGACGCTACCGCGTCGCTTGATATAAATTCTATGAATTTGCACCACTTTATCGAAATTGTGCAGAAAGTCAATCTCGTTATCGATCACGACAGAAAAATCAGCCTCGTTTAAATAATAATAATACCAATGTTAATTAATAATGTTATTCAATATTATATTGGTTTTATGGACGTGTCTTGTGTTCATTGCAATGCAAACATTTTGAATCTGAAAGAATATCTAATAGGGGAAATTCTTTTCACGATTGCTGTAATCATGGCGCAGTGTATTTGCAACCATTACCTGAACTTCCTCAATTTATTTCGTAGTTTATTCGATGGTAGTCATGTAAAATCTAATGATTTTGTTCAATATATTCGTAGTTATAATAGTTCGTTTTCATTTGCATCATTTAACGCTAATTTAATTAACTTCAAGATAGACGACCTGGTCCATATTGTTTCAAAATACAAGGGCAAATTTATTATCAAATTAATTAATAAAAAATAACAGCATTATATGCTGCACCAAAATGAAAGTCCTTCTTTGGTCAACTTTTTATTGTGCATTCAAATGAAGCGATAGATCATCGTCTTAATCAAAATTCATATTTAGATTTTGAAATTGTATAAAATCTGAAACATATAATGCGGGAAATTAATGTATTTGCTCAATCTTATCAACTGACGGGTGAGGAATTAGAAAATCAACAGCGTTTAGAAAATGGAATCTGGTGAATTATTACCGGAATTACAATTATTATTTACTTTAAGGCCAGGTATGGATAGACGTCGATATAATGCTCAGAGAACTAATGAAGTAGCTGCTGTTTTTTATACAACTGCTGATGGAGAAATTCCAGAATCATACGTTACAATACGTAATAGAAATACTAAAACTTTACAAAAAGTTGGTATTATGGACACAAATGTTGAACCATGGATATATCCATTGTTTTATCCATTATGGCACTCAAGGATGGCATCGTAATTTAACAAAATTAAATAGTGATAGACGAATAACTAGAGAACAGTATATTAAATATCGTATGGGTATTCGGGGATGAATTTAATGTTTTTTTATTAGGATGTCGCTTATTTCAGCAGTGGTTGGTAGACAGTTATGTAAAAATTGAAAAAGATAGAATTGATTATTGCAAAAATCATCAAAAAGAATTACGTACTGAAACATATCAAGGTTTAAAAGATTATATACAAACTATGGCGAATAATTTAAATGCTCGTATTTGAAAAATGGTTGTACTTCCTTCTACATTTATTGGATCGCCGCGTAATATGTCACAAAATTATCAAGATGCAATGGCAATTGTTAGTAAATTTGGTAAGCCAGATCTTTTCATTACCATGACTTGCAATCCAAAATGGCGTGAAATCGAAGAAAATCTCTTCCCCGGTCAACAAGCTTCTGATAGACCTGACATTTGTGCTCGTGTTTTTAATATTAAAACAGATTATTTAATTGATTTAATCGTTAAGCAAAAATTCTTTGGTGAAGTAGCAGCGTTTGTGTACGTTATTGAATTTTCAAAAACGCAGTTTGCCACATGTTCATATGTTGATTACTTTAAATTAAAATTTTAAAATAATAACTCCATAGAGTGTGATAAATACATTTCTGCTGAAATTCCAGATCCATGTGAAAATCGTATTTTACATGATATAGTTATGAAACATATGATTCATGGACCTTGTGGCGATTGGTGTTTGGTAGATGGACGATGTTCGAAACATTATCCGAAACCTTTTTTCGAAAAAACTAGAATGGATGAAGATGCTTATCCTTATTATCGTCGACGAGATAATGGTAGAAATTTTGAAACGTCCTGGCGGATATATAGTTGATAATCGTTATGTTGTTCCATGCTGTCCTATTTTATCGATTATATTTAATTGTCATATTAACGTTGAAATAGTTTCAAGTATCAAATCAGTTAAATATCTGTATAAATATATTTATAAAGGACATGATGTTGCTGCTATAACCATTGAACCAATAACAGAAAATGTTATTATTGATCATGATGAGATACATAATTATATCGAAGCTCGTTATGTTGGACCTGTAGAAGACAGTTGGCGTATTCTTGGTAAAAAATTACAAGATAAAAGTCATGCTACAATGCGTTTGCCAGTCCATCTTCCTAATGAACAAAATATTATAATCAAAAATGAAAATGTTGATGACGCAATGACTTCTGCTTTAAATCAAGTTACTATGTTAATGGATTATTTCTCATTGAACTTACGCGATGAAGAAGCAAGACAGTATTTATATATAGAAATTCCACGCTATTATACATTTAAAAGAGAAAATTAATGGTAGAAATGTATTGCGTTGGGTTAAACGTAAAAGTTATTATAATTGTATAGGACGAATATATTCTGTTAGTCCAGCGCAAACAGAATTATATCATTTACGGTTATTATTGCTTACAGTAAAGGAGGCTACAAGTTTTAATGATTTGAGAACTGTAAATGGAGAATTTTGTCAATCATTTTCAGCGGCATGTTTGGCGTTAGGTTTAATCGAAGATGATGATGAATGGAAACGAGCTATGAACGAAGCTGTTGGATGGATGATGCCTCGACAACTTCGTAGATTATTTATACGTATATTATTACATTGTCAGCCACTACATCCTGAAGAGATATGGGAAAATTTTAAAGTAGCAATGTCTGAGGATTACGTTCGACATTTTGGTATGTTACAAGGACAAAATAAAGCTTATGCGCAAATTAATAGCATGCTTCGTGCGGAAGGTAAAAGTCTTGCTGATTATCCACAAATGGAACAGTTAATAGAAAATAGCGGAGAGGAGGATTACATGACTCTTGAAGAAACTATGGAAATAGGCACTAAACAATACAAACAATTAAATGATAAGCAAAAAGAGATAGCCGATCTTTTATTAAATAGATTAGATAATAATAATAATCATAATAATCATTGTTTTTATATTGATGGTCCGGGTGGATCAGGTAAAACATTTATATACACAACTATCTATTATTTAGCTAGAATTAGAAATAAACGCGTGTGCACAATGGCTTTTACGGGCATTGCAGCGACATTACTACCTACTGGGAAAAACAGTTCATAAGACATTTGGATTATCGGTTCCATTATTTGCTAAAGCCCACTTTACCCGATCTATAATTTGCAACAGAATTCAAGACAGAATTCTATTTATAATTTTCATGCGTTGTGTAATACAGAAAACATGTGAACAATCAGAAGTATAACTATCATGCTTTATTTTTATAAATAGAAAAGACGCATGAAATATGCGCAATGTACCCATGATTGGTGAATTGTAAATGACGTAAACTACAAGTTAACCTACTCTCGTATCTGCTTAATAATCTAAAGAAAGAAAAGATAAAAATATGACAACAAAAAATCACATAGCAAAAAATGATAAAAGTAGTTAATATGTATAAGAAATGTTCGCATATTGGTGGTGTGTTGATTGATAGCATTTCTCCAGGATAATAATAATAAAATAAACCAGTTTATATTTTATTATTATATTGAACGTTAATGAAAATCTCATTAAAAAGAATATATATTTGATTTATAAACATTCTATTTTTTTGTAGATGTTAACACAATTAAAATTGTAATACGCGGTTATTTTTCTTAAATGTTTGGTATGATAATAAACTATTTAATTTTAAATAACTATTCAGTTTTTTGTACAAAAGTTTGCAATTATATAACAAAAAATAAATTTTGTGCACATAAATTTTCACATGAATACACACACATACATATTTTCTTAAGTATTTTCTTAAATTTTATTTCCAACAACTGTGATAGTAATTTATTTATTTCATCATGCTATATGTTTTATACTTTTATTATATTTATATGTATTTCTTAATAACTATGTCGTATTTTTTAATAACCCAACCATATGTCAAAGAAAGAAACAATCGAATATTCTATACATAATTTTAAATCAAATTATGGTTCGTGTAATACAAAAATTTTTTCTTATCTATAATTATATTCATAATTTGATATATAAAATTATAAATAGAATTCTGTCTTGAATTCTGTTGCAAATTATAGATCGTGTAAAGTGGGCTTAATTCATCATCTGCTATTAAAATCCAGTCAAAAGAAGCTCAATATTTGAAGGAAACTGATATTTATATTTGGGATGAAACATCAATGGCACCACGATATGCTTTAGAGATTATGGATAGAACATTGCGTGGTATTATGAATAATGATTTTCCTTTTGGTGGAAAAATTGTTTTATTAGGTGGTGATTACAGACAACTTTTGCCTATTAAAATGCATGCTACTCGAAGTGAAATTGTGAATCTTTCTATTAAATTTAGTTCTACTTGGAGACATTTCGTAAAATTTTCTTTAACACAAAATATGCGAGTTCTCTCAGAAGAAATTGAATTTGCTAAATTTTTATTGGATATGGGAGATGGCATATTAAATGATTTTAATAATAATATACAAATTCCTGAAAGTTGTGTAGCGCCTATTAATACTGATATTGTGGAAGATATATGGTGATTTAATACGAAAAAAGGAGTTTGGTAAAGTAGCTAAATGTGCGATACTTTCTGCAAGAAATGTTGATGTAGACGAAATCAATAAAAAGGTTGTTGAATTATTAGATATAGCTGATGAACGAATTTATACAAGTGTAGACAGCGCTGTAAATGATGATAATGGTGATATCGGTGAAGCTTTGTGTTACCAGAATATTTAAATAGTTTATCTCCACCATCTCTTCCTCCTCATGAATTGCTTTTAAGACCAAATTCTATCATTATGCTGATTAGAAATCTTAGTATTAATGAAGGTCTTTGTAATGGTACTAGATTAATGGTTATAGAGCTTGCAGATCATTTATTGAAGTGTAAGATCTTAACTGATGACAAAGCAGAAGACATTGTTTTTTTAAATCGTATAACATTATATTGCGAAAATATATATCCTTTTACTTTTTCCAGAAGACAATTTCCAATAAAATTAGCTTTTGCTATGACAATTAACAAATCACAAGGACAGACGTTTGATAGAATCGGTCTAGATCTCCGTAAAGATGTTTTTAATCATGGGCAACTTTATGTTGCTTTTTCGCGAGTTCGTTCTTTGCAAGCATTAAAAGTTTATCTTGGTAATCAACGAAATAATAGATACGTTAAAAATTATGTATACAAGGAAATATATATTTAACTTTTTGATTTTTGAATCATTCTCATTATCTTTTTCTTTCTCTCTAATATGTAATATGACGGAAAAAATATATTTATGTAAAAAATAAATTATATGGTTTTATTAAAACAATTAGACAATTTTTAAAGTCTTAAGAGAAATGTTACAGTTTAAAAGAAAAGAAAAAATAAATTATAATATACCTTCTTCCTCTCCTAATCATTTTCTAATTTAAATAACTTTAAAAAGATATAAAAGTAAGGCTCTTAAAAGATTAAGATCAAGTAAAATCAGAGTAAAATGGCAAAAGAGCCACGCGCAGTTTTTAGGGCGCAAAGATATATAATTTAAACCAAAAATAAATTAAAAAATTAGAGAATTTCTTTAATTACATGATTCGCGAAAGGCGGACGTTTCGGCCCTTTTTTTGGCCATTATTAGCGCAAATAATACTAAATTCAACAATATAAACGGTATACAAAAAGAGTCTTAAACACTTAGAGGGCAGAGTTACATGGTAACCAACGGTAGAAGGCGTAATCCCTCATGTCGCTCCAAAAGGCAAAAACCATTCTCCATGTAGTCCATGGTATTTCGGGGCAGAAACCTCGATTCTTTAAGCATGAATCCACGAACATGGTGATACGCTAATAATTGTGTCTGTAATTTGAGCGGAATGGTTTGTGTCAAAAAACGAAAAGAGAGAGAGGGTCCGTGTCGGAAATTACAGTAGTAAGACTTACATAAAAGAGACGCAACGCACAAGTCGACAGTACAAATTTTTCAGCAACGCAAAATCTTAACTAAACTCACTAACTAACCACAGAGTAATGAGCAGTATTGTTCGGCGAAAAAGGTGAGATGTTAAAAACAGATGTTACCAATAGCGGTAAACAACGATACAAAAAAAAAATTAAAGATTGTCAAAACAGTGAAATGAAAAACAATATCAGCATTGTCTGTAGTATAAAATCAAATAAATAAATAAATAAATATATATGAAACAGTCCAGACAAACTATCCAAAAAATAAAATAAAAACAAACTTTTTGTCGTTGTAAAAAAGATGTTTGTCAAATTAAATAGATAAATAAATAAATAACATTTAAAAGGTTGTCAAGTACAGTAAAATAATTATAAATTAAACATAAAAATTATAATGAGATATAAGATAATTAAAAACAATGACTATAACCGCTGTCGAGTATGGTAAAACACGATAAATGAAAATAAAATGTAGAGTGTGAAAAGGAGAACGACAGAAAATTAAATTTTTGAGAGCCTGTCTAAAACTGTTAAATATGCCTCTGGGAGACATTCGGTGTCTGTTTTTAGATTTAAACTATCCCTTTGTCGCTTAATGTGTAATACTTCGGAAATCAATCGCTTATGTAGATGTGGTTCATTATCCAGTATTTCTATTTTGTCCCACTTAAAGTCATGATTAAGAGCAATTCTGTGATCGGTTATAACAGAGTGATTTGTCGTATTTCTACGAATATGATTTCTGTGTTCCGCTATCCTCGTGTGTAATTGTCTCTTAGTCTGTCCCACATATGACGCATCGCAATTATCACAATTAATTTTGTAAACAACATTGCTGCGGGCCGATTGTGGGCAGGCGTCTTTGTGCACCTTAATAAACTTGTTCATTTTGTTAAGACTACGATATGAGAGTTTCACATTTAGGTCTTTAGTTATGTTTTTAAATTGTTCGGATATTGAAGGAACGTAAGGTATAGTAAAGTAAGTAACTCTCTCAGAATCTTCAGTATGTTTATCGCAGTCAAAATTAGAATTGTTATGAACAAGAGTTTTCAGGCGTTCACGAACGACATCGAAAATGAACCTTAGAGGATAACCATTATCTATCAAAGTTCTAATGATTAATTCAAAATTTTTCCGATGGAACAACGGGTGAGACAACCGAAACACTCTGTCGGTTAAACCGATCACAGTACCCCTCTTCTGACAAAGAGGGTGATTCGACAGGAAATGTAAATATCTCCCTGAAAAGGTAGGCTTGTGGTCCCAGTCAAATGTCAGGTGGTTATCATTCGGGATCATGGTAATATCCAAGAAATTAAGTCGGTTTTCTTCTCCGATCTCAATTGTGAATTGTAGACGTGGGTGGAATGTATTGAAAGTGTCTAGAGTGTGGTTGAGGAGGGAAGAGGGAGCCGCCATTGCAATGTCATCAACATATCTGACAAAAAATGGGGGGGTATAATTCAGAGACCCAAGAGCTTTAGATTCCAGATCCTGAAGGACTATGTCCGCGATTATGGGGGACAATGGAGAACCCATAGGAGTACCGAAAGTTTGTTTGTAAATTACTCCATTGAAAGTAAAAAAAGTTGAATCTAATATCAGTCTAACCGCAGTAATGAATTCATAATGTGATATGTTGCAATTATTAGAGATGTAATTCCATCGAGAAGAGATGCTATCAATCGCTATATCAGTAGGAATGTTTGTGAATAAGGAAACGGCGTCTAAAGAAATGAGAAGAAAATCATTGTTGATACTTATGTCAGAAAGTTTCTTCACGAGTTCAAAGCTATTGTTGATGTGACTATGTGCAATGGGAAAGCTTTTAAGTAATATGCGATGAATAAAGGAGGCCAAATTGTATAAGGGACTATTAAGTGAGGAGACAATTAAGCGGAAAGGACAGTTAGGTTTGTGAATCTTAGGGAGTCCGTATGCTCTCGGTAAGATCCCGTCACTAAAGTTGAGAAATCTATAAGTTGAGGGCGATATGAAATCTGCATCTTTCCATCTCTTGAGCAAATCCCGTAGATGTGAAGAAAGCCTATTAGTAGGATCTTTTTTAACAATATTATAAGTATTATTGTCTTTTAGTAATTCTTCGACCTTATTGAAGTATACATCTTTATCAAGGGCAACTGTGATGTTCCCTTTGTCGGCGCGAGTGACAATCACATTGTCATTGTGTTTAAAAAATTTTTTGGTAGTAACAATTAATTGTTTAATGCGTGTGTCAAAATCATTTTTCGGGGTGGAGTAACTCGGGAGATTATTGATAATGTTTACCGAACGGTTTCTGATAGCCACTTGAGTGGCTGAAGGAAGTTTCACAAGATTGCTTTCAATATTTTTGATAAATTCAATTGGGGATAGCTGTGGACGACAAATTAATAAACCACTTCTCATTAATGTGTAGAGGATGTTGTACTGTATCGTTAAAAGTGTGTGGGTCAATTTGGATCTCCAAGTCATGAGCGGTATTGCTTCTCGATTTAAATGAGAACCCCTGAGATTTCTCATATGTACCTTTTGTATGAGTAGGAGAGCGATAAAAATAGCGAATCGGTTTAAAATCTATGTGCTCTTTTTTCTGTTCGATAAATAAGCGATTGAATTTCTTATGGAATTTATCATGTAGATTAGTAAAAAGGAGTACAAAGGTCCTTGTTGTCTTGTGAAAAAAGAGTTACAAACAGACATCGGGATGTTACGGTATAAAGACTGTGACAGTTTGTAAATATGCATGTGTGCCGATCTAATACATGAATAAGTGTCAGAGAGTTCAATCTGTAGCAATCTCTTGACAAAACCGCGTCTACAGCGCTTAAAGTAATTAACAGATCTCTGGTTAAAAAGGTTAGTCTCGAAAAATTTTTTAAACACAATGACAATGTGATTGTCACTCGCGCCGACAAAGGGAACATCACAGTTGCCCTTGATAAAGATGTATACTTCAATAAGGTCGAAGAATTACTAGAAGACAATAATACTTATAATATTATTAAAAAAGATCCTACTAATAGGCTTTCTTCACATCTACGGGATTTGCTCAAGAGATGGAAAGATGCAGATTTCATATCGCCCTCAACTTATAGATTTCTCAACTTTAGTGACGGGATCTTACCGAGAGCATACGGACTCCCTAAGATTCACAAACCTAACTGTCCTTTCCGCTTAATTGTCTCTTCACTTAATAGTCCCTTATACAATTTGGCCTCCTTTATTCATCGCATATTACTTAAAAGCTTTCCCATTGCACATAGTCACATCAACAATAGCTTTGAACTCGTGAAGAAACTTTCTGACATAAGTATCAACAATGATTTTCTTCTCATTTCTTTAGACGCCGTTTCCTTATTCACAAACATTCCTACTGATATAGCGATTGATAGCATCTCTTCTCGATGCAATTACATCTCTAATAATTGCAACATATCATATTATGAATTCATTACTGCGGTTAGACTGATATTAGATTCAACTTTTTTTACTTTCAATGGAGTAATTTACAAACAAACTTTCGGTACTCCTATGGGTTCTCCATTGTCCCCCATTATCGCGGACATAGTCCTTCAGGATCTGGAATCTAAAGCTCTTGGGTCTCTGAATTATACTCCCCCATTTTTTGTCAGATATGTTGATGACATTGCAATGGCGGCTCCCTCTTCCCTCCTCAACCACACTCTAGACACTTTCAATACATTCCACCCACGTCTACAATTCACAATTGAGATTGGAGAAGAAAACCGACTTAATTTCTTGGATATTACCATGATCCTGAATGATAACCACCTGACATTTGACTGGGACCACAAGCCTACCTTTTCAGGGAGATATTTACATTTCCTGCCGAATCACCCTCTTTGTCAGAAGAGGGGTACTGTGATCGGTATAACCGACAGAGTGTTTCGGTTGTCTCACCCGTTGTTCCATCGGAAAAATTTTGAATTAATCATTAGAATTTTGATAGATAATAGTTATCCTCTAAGGTTCATTTTCGATGTCGTTCGTGAACGCCTGAAAACTCTTGTTCATAACAATTCTAATTTTGACTGCGATAAACATACTGAAGATTCTGAGAGAGTTACTTACTTTACTATACCTTACGTTCCTTCAATATCCGAACAATTTAAAAACATAACTAAAGACCTAAATGTGAAACTCTCATATCGTAGTCTTAACAAAATGAACAAGTTTATTAAGGTGCACAAAGACTCCTGCCCACAATCGGCCCGCAGCAATGTTGTTTACAAAATTAATTGTGATAATTGCGATGCGTCATATGTGGGACAGACTAAGAGACAATTACACACGAGGATAGCGGAACACAGAAATCATATTCGTAGAAATACGACAAATCACTCTGTTATAACCGATCACAGAATTGCTCTTAATCATGACTTTAAGTGGGGCAAAATAGAAATACTGGATAATGAACCACATCTACATAAGCGATTGATTTCCGAAGTATTACACATTAAGCGACAAAGGAATAGTTTAAATCTACAAACAGACACCGAATGTCTCCCAGAGGCATATTTAACAGTTTTAGACAGGCTCTCAAAAATTTAATTTTCTGTCGTTCTCCTTTTCACACTCTACATTTTATTTTCATTTATCGTGTTTTACCATACTCGACAGCGGTTATAGTCATTGTTTTTAATTATCTTATATCTCATTATAATTTTTATGTTTAATTTATAATTATTTTACTGTACTTGACAACCTTTTAAATGTTACTTATTTATTTATCTATTTAATTTGACAAACATCTTTTTTACAACGACAAAAAGTTTGTTTTTATTTTATTGTTTGGATAGTTTGTCTGGACTGTTTCATATATATTTATTTATTTATTAATTTGATTTTATACTACAGACAATGCTGATATTGTTTTTCATTTCACTGTTTTGACAATCTTTAATTTTTTTTTGTATCGTTGTTTACCGCTATTGGTAACATTTGTTTTTAACATCTCACCTTTTTCACCGAACAATACTGCTCATTACTCTGTGGTTAGTTAGTGAGTTTAGTTAAGATTTTACGTTGCTGAAAAATTTGTACTGTCGACTTGTGCGTTGCGTCTCTTTTATGTAAGTCTTACTACTGTAATTTCCGACACGGACCCTCTCTCTCTTTTCGTTTTTTGACACAAACCATTCCGCTCAAATTACAGACATAATTATTAGCGTATCACCATGTTCGTGGATTCATGCTTAAAGAATCGAGGTTTCTGCCCCCAAATACCATGGACTACATGGAGAATGGTTTTTGCCTTTTGGAGCGACATGAGGGATTACGCCTTCTACCGTTGGTTACCATGTAACTCTGCGCTCTAAGTGTTTAAGACTCTTTTTGTATACCGTTTATATTGTTGAATTTAGTATTATTTGCGCTGATGATGGCCAAAAAAAGGGCCGAAACGTCCGCCTTTCGCGAATCATGTAATTAAAGAAATTCTCTAATTTTTTAATTTATTTTTGGTTTAAATTATATATCTTTGCGCCCTAAAAACTGCGCGTGGCTCTTTTGCCATTTTACTCTGATTTTACTTGATTTTAAATAACTTTTATACATAAAACGATTATTTTAATTTTAGTAGAGAAAGAGAGAGAAAGAAAAGAAAAGAGAAAAAAGAGGAGAGAGATGGAGAGAAAAGAGGATGTAAAAATTAATGATGTAAATTTAAAACGGAAATTTTGATAAGTTAAGACAGAGTAGAAGAAATATTATATATTACTATTATTGTTTTTGTTATATTGATATATTAATTGTTATATTATATCATTATTGTTATATTGATGTTATTATTTGTTATATTTTTTATTATTATATAGTTGCAAGCATTAATGTACTTTGTAATTGAATAATTTAAAAAGTATAAAAAGTTTTATATATTATAAACTCAATTTTTATTTTATGTAAATAAATAATAGTCAAATTATTCGTAAACTGAAAAAAGTAAAATAGAATACAAATTTTAAAAATCTATAAGAAATATATATACATATATATATAATATATATATATATATATATATATATATATATATATATATATATATATATATATATATTTACAACATAATCTTTACTATCGCAATACAAAGTAGATAAATGATTATTTATGAATGACTTGATCATTGCAGCAGTGGCACTGTTGAGCATTAGTTATACCTTTCTACCTTAAAGAGAAAAAAAGTTGTAAAGAGTGTTGCAGGAAATTGTATCAAATTTACAAGATCACCGAAAATTAGTGTGACGATATCTATGGATTATTTGAGTGCTCCCTTAATAGGCTAAACAGAAACGGAAATTTATTGAAGATGCGCCGATCGGATCGTTCAGGGATGCTTGCAAAACGGTGGAATTTATGTAAAGCACGGACAAAGTTTAGCGGCAATCAATCATATTTTACCAAAAGAATATATCAAAAGTTTGTCTGTATTAAAAATATATTATTATTAATATACATTACAATGTAATCATATATATTCATATATTTTGTATGTTAAAGTGATAATATAATGAAACATGAAATTAGAACTTATAATTATAGAAACTTGCAATTAATAAACATGTAATTAATAAAACTTGCAATTATTATTAACTGTTCAACTATAAACTATAAACTTATTAATTGTAAACTATTAAATACATAAAACAATATGTATATGGAAAATTTACACAGAACTTCTTTTATTCTGTACCTGAAAAAAATATTGTCCATTAAAATAAATATTATATATATAACATATTTTCTTTTCTTCTTTTTATACAAAAAGTTTTATATATTAGAAACACAATTTCGATTTTAACAATTAAATAAATATTTTATAAACTAAAAAAAGTGAAATAAAAGAATAAAAATTGTACAAATTTAAAGAAAGACATATATTATATTTTTTAATACAATAATTAGGATTTTGTAAACAACTTTTGTCTGAAACATTTTTCCATATCTTTCATATTTTTCAAGATATTTGCCTGGGGCGATAAAAATGATACACCCTGTATACAGGGTGTTCCGGAACAACCTTCCGTCCGTAAAATGGCGTATTCCTGATACAATTCTAAGACGATTTTTCCTTTACCAAAATTTGAATTGAAGCGTAATTTTTGAGTTATAAGCAAAAATAGTTAGCAAATCACGCGTCGAGTACAGAAGGCAGGCAGGAGCGGCACGGCGCGACGCGGCGCGGCGCGCCGCGAGCGCCCGGCACAGCTGACCGTCTGATTACCACCGCATGAGTCGCTAACTATTTTCGCTGTGAGTGAGTTAGCAGGTGAGTGAACAGGTGAGTGAGTAAGTGACTGAATGAGTGACTGAATGAGAGAGTGTATGAGTGTTGTGTAAAAGAGAGAAAGAGAGCGAGAAAAAAGTGTATGCGTATGTGCGTGCGTGTGTATAAACGTCTCTCCCTGCTTCCCTTCCTCACTCTCTCTCTCTCTCTCTGTCTCTCTCTCTCTCTCTCTCTCTCTCTCTCTCTCTCTCTCTCTCTCTCTCTTTCTTTCTTTCTTTCTTTTACGCACATACACTCCGCCATACACACATCGCGTTAGCAATCAGCTGATTGCAGTGTCCGACGGCCGGCGATCTGCAACAACTTTTGTTAAAGTGACGTTATTTTAAGAAACACGTATTCTTGACATAATTCTGAGATATTTTCTTCATTACCAAAATTTTATTTAAAGCATAATTTTATGTTGTAAGATAAAATAGTTAGCGACTCATGCGGTAGTAATCAGACGGTCAGCTGTGCCGGGCGCTCGCGGCGCGCCGCGCCGCGTCGCGCCGTGCCGCTCCTGCCTGCCTTCTGTACTCGACGCGTGATTTGCTAACTATTTTTGCTTATAACTCAAAAATTACGCTTCAATTCAAATTTTGGTAAAGGAAAAATCGTCTTAGAATTGTATCAGGAATACGTCATTTCACGGACGGAAGGTTGTTCCGGAACATCCTGTATATATACAGGCTGAGTTTTTTAACCTGAAACTTTGAAATATTTCGAAAAATAAGCACTGAACGAAAAAAATTTTGATAATCAAAATTTAATCCTTCCGCGGGGGAAATACATTAGTGTTAAAATTCGTCTCCCAACCCCCACCTCCTGGGGGGAGGGGGGGGGGCAACTTTGAAATCTTAAATGGGAACCCCTATTTTTTATTGCAGATTCGGATTCTATGGCTAAAAGGACGTAGGGTTTGTCTGAAACATTTTTTTCGATTCATGACAGATGGCGCTGTAATCGATGAAATTCAATTTTTTCGATTTCTCCTACTGAGAACCTATGCATACGATTCTGCAATATGTTTGCAATAAACAATACTACGTTTTCATTGTAAATAATCGAAATTAGTTTTAAAACGAACTTCTCATATTTTCAATGACTGACAAATTATTTGTCAAGAAACTACTTTTAGCGTAACCCAGGAACAACGACGTGGACGTAACAGTTTTCTGTTCTCTTCGGGATGCTTGATTAAGGTGAGTCCCCTCGCCTCTCACGTATCGGGGTGCTTCATTAACGTGAATTCTCTCGCCTCATCATCTTTCAATAAAGTAAGTGCTCAAAATGATGGCCTTCGACTTCAATGCACTTATTAATCCGAAATTCAAATGACTGTACACAACTGAGAAGTGTGTCTGCTTGAATTTCGGCACAAGCTTTACTGATTCGGTCTATCATATTTTCACGTGTTGTTGGTTCTTGTTTGTACACTTTGTCTTTGAGATAGCCCCACAAAAAGAAATCTGGCGAAGCAAGATCTGGTGATCTAGCAGGCCAATTCACCGGACCAGCTCTACCGATCCAGCGACCATTGAAATCACGATCAAGAACTTCCCGTGCTGCCACCGAATAGTGTGCCGGACAACCATCATGTTGAAACCACATGTTCTGTCGCACTTCTAAACTCAAGTTTTCAAGTAATATTGGCACTTCATTTTCCAAAATGTCTTGGTATATTAAACCATTCAAGTTGCCTTCGATAATGTGGGGGCCGATCAGTTTGTTACCAATTATTCCACACCACACGTTGACAGTCCAAGGACGCTGATGTTCAACTTGGCGAAGCCAGTGCGGATTTTCAACACTCCAATAATGCATGTTGTGTCGATTAACTGTTCCGTGGTTTGTAAAAGACGACTCGTCGGAAAACAATACGTAACAAAAAAAATTGGGGTTTTGTTGTATTTGTTCACGTGCCCACTGACAAAAGGTTACCCGATTGTAGAAATCAACGCCATGAAGATCTTGGTGTAAAAAAACATGATACGGATGATATTTATTACGTTTTAAAATTTTCCAAATACTGCTCTGGGACAATCCGGAATCGCGAGCTATTTCTCGTGTACTAACATGAGGATTATCAGCCACTGCAGCTAATACAGCAATTTCATTATTTTCTCCAGTGACTGTTGCTCGACGGGTTCTTTTACGCGGTTGAACACTTCCATCAGTAGTAAATTGTTTGATAGTACGGTAAAATGAAGTATGTATACCGAATCCTATCCGGAAAACGCTCAGCGTAGAGATTGACAGCATCAAGATTTCTTCCAGCTTCTCCATACACCAGAACCATTTCAATTTTCTCTTGTACAGTTAAATACTCCATTCTGAAGTACTATTAACAGCCTAACGGAAACAGGTCTTTTTGTTTTCAAAATAATATTCGAGCTAAGTAAGATGAGTTGTTTCTTAAAGTAATTCTTTCTTACTTTTGTACTGTAGGAAAGAAAAGAGAGAGAAAACTAAACGATTCGTAAATATTCCCGAAATGTTTCGTTGACCTTCTCTAACCTGTAGAGTACGCCGGAGCTGAATAATAATTAGGATAGACTGGAGAAGCAAGATCGCTTGACAAATAATTTGTCAGTCATTGAAAATATGAGAAGTTCGTTTTAAGACTAATTTCGATTATTTACAATGAAAACGTGGTATTGTTTATTGCAAACATATTGCAGAATCGTATGCATAGGTTCTCAGTAGGAGAAATTGAAAAAATTGAATTTCACCGATTACAGCGCCATCTGTCATGAATCGAAAAAAATGTTTCAGTCAAACCCTACGTCCTTTTAGCCATAGAATCCGAATCTGCAATAAAAAATAGGGGTTCCCATTTAAGATTTCAAAGTTGCCCCCCCTCCCCCTCAGGAGATGGGGGGTGGGGGACGAATTTTAATGTATTTACTAATGTATTTCCCCGCGGAAGGATTAAATTTTGATTATCAACATTTTTTTCGTTCAGTGCTTATTTTTCGTGATATTTCAAAGTTTCAGGTTAAAAAACTCAGCCCGTATATATGTATATACAGGGTGCGGCATTTATAGTGACGCGGGCATATTTTTCGGAAACGAAGTGAAATATCAAAAAATGTTTCAGACAAAAGTTGCATGGTTTCGAGGGGGCCACATGATAAAAATATGGATTTGACCTTAAGTGGTCTTTTCAAGGTGAGGTCAATGTGGTCGATGTTTTCTTAAATGGAACTCCCCATTTGTAATTACATATTCTTGTAGCTTACCTCGAGAGCTTTCCAAAACACTATAATAAAGTATTTTTTTATTAAGTACTTTTTGAGTTATTTTATATTTCAATCTGACATATTTTGATATAAAAAATAAAATATCTCGTAAAATATTTAGTTTTCGATAAGGCTCTCTAGGCTTAATCGATAGCTTGGGTATTAATTATATAACGAAAATATCTTTATTTTCACTCTACATGTGTCGTGAACGGCCATATTATGACGTAAAGTCACAATGTGAAAATTCTCACTGAAGAAACGTCGGTGTCGTCGTCGTCGTCGACGATATATATAGTAGTCGACCACATGAAAATGTACTTTTCTAGCTTTACACGCAAGATGGCGTTAGTTGAAAATAAAGTTATCGATAATGCATAATATATTGCATAATGTATTGCAAGCACATTTACCATTTTTATCACTGTCGGTAATAGTTATTAATAGATATATCATTCTTTCTCTTTCGTTATCTCTCGCTCTCTTTTGTTAATCCCTGCTTTCTTTCTCTTTCTCTTCGTTTTTCGCGTATTACGCCATTGTGCATGTGCGTGCGTGTGCGTGCTTAGAGATGAGTACGAATAATAATGCTGTATATATATACATATATATATGCGAGCGCGCGCACGCGCGCGCGTGTGTGTGTGTGTGTTTGCGTGCGTGCGTGCGTGTGTAATATATATATATATATATATATATATATATATATATATATATATATATATATTAACAAATTTGTAACAAATCTGTACAGAGCCAAATAAATGAAGAAGGTTTCGTAAATATTCTTTAGGTTTTTCCACTATCTAAATAATAAATTTTGTTTCGATAATGATCCCAATAAATCATTTAATCTGACTGCATACATTATAAAAAAAAGGAGTAAATGATTATTGTAACACGCATAAAATGTACGTTTTTTTGATAGTACATATTTCTTAATGTGAACCTCATATATATATATATATATATATATATATATATATATATATATATATATATATTAATATGTGTATATTATATATTATCATTTACTGCATTAAAATTTTACAGTTAATAAAAAAATACATAATATTAAAAATATATGATACACTATATATAGTGTAGTTAGAGAGTATTATTTAGAGAGTATTATTTATAGAGTATATTTCTGGAAATTGTACAATTGTTATCCGAAATATTCTATTCCATATATATTAATTCATGAATGAACTATTTAATTGTTCTAATTAAAATTGAATTTGTAATATGTAAAACATATATAAAAAAAAAAAAAGAAAATATATATAATACATTTTCTTTTATTTATATATTATATATATATATATATTGTTGCGTCCCTGCGGGTCGTCTAAGGCGGTTATTCGTGAATCTGCTGTATTTGTATCCGGGAGAACGTTGCTAAGCGTTGTTGTTAAACAACGGCGGACATCTTGAGAGAGATCGGCCATCTTGAGTCTCGCGACGGATGTCATTCCGGGCGGACATACTTGATATACGATTACTGTTATTACCCGTTCTGTGTTCCTTGTTCAATTGTGTGTTCTGTGTTGCTATATTAAAGTTCCTTTTATTCTTTCTAAAGAGTGTCAATCATTTACTCGCGATACGCGGGTGCCGGTTGTGTCGCGCGTGTTCGAGTATTATCGAAGTCGACGCGCGGACGCAACATTTTGGGGGCTCGTCCGGGATACGATACGACGGAGTGGACGATTTTCTGGAGACGATTTTCTGGAGAATTGTGTGTTTCTTTTCGTCTATAAAAAATGGAACGGGAAAATTCGCCGACGGCAGGAGTTTCGACGAGAAAGAGGAGTCGATTGACTTCAACGGCGGCTACGACATCGGGACCATCATTGGAAGCGATTACACTTCAGTCAGCGATGCGAGAGATTACTGAGCTACGCGAGGAGCGGCTGCAGCAGCGAGCCGATTTTGAGACGCAATTGCGCCAACACGATGAGCAGCGAGCTGTATTTGAAGCACAACTGCGCCAACGCGACGAGGCGTTACGGGGCATGGAACAGAGGATTCGTCTGCTGGATAACAACAACCAGCTAAGTCGCTCCATTAACAGAAATTTTTTGCCTAATGTTGCGCCTAATTTCGAAAGAGACGCGCGTGTTAATATTAACACAGAATTAGGCTTTAAATTGAAGCCGGACATTTTTGACGGGACTGTTCCGCTAAGAGAGTTCTTCTCACAGTTTGAGTTAATTGCGCGAGCAAATAGGTGGAGTGACGCTGCGAAAAGCGTCGATCTCATTTCATGTCTTAGAGGAAAGGCGCGTGCGGTATTGGAGTGTGTCGTTAATATTGAAAATCTCGATTACGCAGAATTAAAGTCTAAATTAGAGTTGCGCTTTGGGGAAGGATTGTTATCTCAGTCTTATTATTCCCAATTTACGAACAGAAAACAAAAGTTGGGGGAAGATGAGGCCACCTTGGGCTCTGATATTGAACGCCTTTCGCAGTTAGCGTATCCCGAATGTACGCACGAAGTTCGTGATAAAATTGCTTGCGCGAAATTTATTACCGCTTTGTCTAATGGGTTTGTGAGAAGGACTCTGCAGTTGGAAGGAATCACTTCCTTGAAAATGGCCATACAAAGAGCCATGGCGGTGAAAGTTATACAGGAAAGTAATTTTGAAAGACGGAATAATAATTTCAACTTTGGCAGTAACAATAACAACAAAAATAATTTTGCTAAAGGAAGGAGGTTCAACAATTTTGATTTCGGGGATAGGAACAACTTTAACAAATTTGACGGAAAAAGGAATTTTGGAAATTCTGGCGATAAAGCAAAAGAGAGAAAACAGGAACAAAATAAAAATTTTTACAAGAGTTCTAACTCTAGTAATAATAAAATGTTTGTAAAAGAATGTTGGCAATGTGGAGGCTCAGGTCATTTTCGAGCGGAGTGTCCGTTTTTAAAGAAAGGGGAAAACTGAATTTTGTCGAGCTGTTTGGGGCAGGTTCGACGCGAAAACGTGAAGCCCCAATAGAATTACAGAGTTATTGTTGTAATTGTAAAAATGTTAATAATAATACTGGCACTAATAATAAGAAATTATTTAATTTTAAAGGATTTATCGATGAACAGTTATGTAATTTTAAAATTGATACGGGTTCGGATGTGTCTCTTATCAGGAGTAATTTTGTTAGAATGCCTAAGCGGCGGATTCCTCTTGATAGTTCTTTTCATTTGAAATATCCCACAGGGGAAGAAGTTCCCGTAAAATTTAAGGTAATCGTGATAATTAGCTTGGGAAGATGTTCTGTAGAATTTCCGGTTTTTGTTGCTGATATAGCTGAGGATTGTTTATTGGGGAATGATTTTCTGTCCATTGTTAATTTGGAAAATATTTTTGAGCCAATCTTTGGCGATTCTAATGGGGGGAAAAAGGAAAAGTTTTTTTGCTCACGCATTGAAAATTGTGTAGATGAGGTTCCTCCATTTTTGAAAGAACTCTTTCAGAAGGAATCTCAAGATTTTTCAAGTAAACAGAAGGATATTTTTGCTCGATTTTTGGTAGAATTTCAGGATATATTTTCGGAGGAAATAGTAGCTGGAAATTGTGATGGGGTGGCGCATGAAATTAATGTGAATAATTCTAATCCAATTAAGCAGGCTCCCCGACGAATTCCGTTGCAAATGCGGGAAGAGGTCGATACAATTATTGAGGATATGAGGCGTCAAGGTGTAATTGAGGAATCGCAAAGTCCATGGGCGTCTCCTGCGGTTTTGGTAAAAAAAAAGGATGGGACGATTAGATTCTGTGTTGATTACAGAAAATTAAACGCCGTGACGAAAAAAGATTCCTATCCAATGCCTCGGATTGATGATATACTTGACCAGTTATCCGGAAACTCTTGGTTTTCTTCGTTAGATTTGAAGAGCGGATATTGGCAAGTGAAGATTCGTTCAGAAGATAAGGAAAAGACGGCATTTTCAATTGGAAATGGCTTGTGGCAGTTTACATGTATGCCATTTGGACTCTGCAATGCTCCTGCCACTTTCGAGCGATTGATGGAAAAGGTTTTGAAAAAATTATCCAAGATTTGTCTAGTGTATTTAGATGATGTAATTATCTTCGGTAAAAGTTTCGAGGAGATGTTGGATCATTTGAAGCAAATCTTCTTGCGATTACGCTCTGCCAATTTGAAGTTGAATCCGAGGAAGTGTTCTTTTTTCAAAAGGGAAATTAAATATCTCGGTCATGTTGTTTCTGAGGGAGGAGTTACAACGGATCCTGAGAAAATTTCTGCTGTTAGGAATTGGCCGGTGCCTCGGACCAAGAAGCAGGTGCGTAGTTTCTTGGGTTTTTGTTCTTATTATAGAAAATTTGTGAAAGGATTTTCTTTAATAGCTAAGCCATTATTTTCTTTGACCGAGAATTTAGCAAAGTTTGTGTGGACGGAACAATGCGAATCAGCTTTCCAGAGGTTAAAGAAATGTTTAATGTCTTCTCCTATTCTATCTTTTCCCAGGAATGAAGGTCAATTTCTTCTGGATACTGACGCCTCAAACCATGGTATTGGTGCAGTGTTATCTCAAATTCAAGACGGCTCAGAAAAAGTTATTGCTTATTATAGTCGTGTCTTAGGTAAATCGGAAAGGAATTATTGTGTAACTCGGCGGGAATTACTTGCTATTATAGATTCGTTAAAGTCATTTCATCACTATTTGTACGGACGTAAATTTGTGATTAGAACTGATCACATTTCTTTACGATGGTTGATGTCATTTAAGAATCTTGAAGGTCAAATGGCACGATGGTTGGAGCGAATCCAGCAATATGATTTTGAGATTTTTCATCGGAAAGGAAAACTTCATGGAAACGCTGATGGATTATCAAGACGCCCTTGTGCAGAAATCAATTGCAGCTATTGCAACAGAATTGATATGAAGAAGGAAGAATTTGTTGGAAGAATTGTCTTTGAGTCGGATAATTTAGAGAATTGGAGAAAGGATCAGTTAGAAGATCCGACGATAGCGAAGATCTTACTTGGTAAAGAAAAGGATCAGCGTCCTTCTTGGCAGGAAGTTGTTTCTGAAGGTTCGGTTTCCAAAATTTATTGGTCGCAGTGGGATTCTCTCATTTTTAAAAATGGTGTTTTATTTAGGAAGTGGAAATCACCTAATTTGCAGACTTCTGTTCTTCAAATTGTAGTTCCTCGAAAGAGAATTCGACAGATTTTGGAAGAAGCTCATGATTCTTCTTCCGGTGGACATTTTGGAGTGAACAAGACCTTAGGAAGGATTCGGAAACGATTTTATTGGGGCACCTGTAAGCAGGATGTTGAAAATTGGTGCAGGTTTTGTCACGTTTGTGTTGCTAAAAAGGGACCTTTTGATAAAGGAAGATCTGAACTACGAATTTATAACGCTGGAGTTCCATTTGAGAGGGTGCAGATGGATATTTTGGGTCCATTTCCGACATCTTCTACAGGAAATAAATACTTATTGGTTGTCTCTGATTGTTTCACCAAATGGGTCGAAGCTTTTCCATTGAAGAATTTTAGGGCAAATACTATTGCGGAAGTCTTCGTAAATCAAGTAATTTCAAGATATGGTGTACCTTCAGAATTACACACCGATCAAGGAAGGAATTTTGATTCTCGTGTTTTCTATGAATTGTCAAGTTTGTTGGGAATTAAAAAGACCAGAACAACCCCATTTCATCCTCAGTCCAATGGTTTGGTCGAACGTCAACATCAAACAATTATAAATTATTTGGCTAAGTTTGTTTCGGAAAATCAACGAGATTGGGATCGTTGGATAGGAATGTGTTTATTAGCTTATAGGTCAGCTAGACACGAGACTACAGGGATTTCTCCAGCCGAATCATGTTTTGGTCGAGATTTGAAACTACCTTTAGATCTTCTTCGTGGTAGCCCTCCAGTAGTTGGAGTGGATGTTTCGGAGGAAAGTTATGTGTCAGAATTAAAAGAAAAATTGAATGAAATTCATGATAGGGTTAGGCAACGCTTAAGTTTGAAGTCTTCGAGAGCAAAAGCTTACTATGATTGTAAGGCTCGTCAAATTCATTTTGAGTGTGGACAGAAAGTCTGGTTGTTCAATCCTCATAGGATTGTTGGTAGGTCTCCCAAGTTACAGAGCAATTGGGAGGGTCCTTATAAGATAGTTAAGAAGCTTAATGATGTTGTTTATTGTATCCGGAAGTCTAGTAGGCATAGAAATAAAATAGTTCATTTAGATCGATTGGCTTCGTATCATGAAAGGCGGATTTAAGTCACATCTGCAACCTGATTTATGCTTTATGTTACTTGTTATTGGTTAATTTTCTTTCTGTTTTTTTTAAGGGATTGAAGAAGATGGTTTATGGAATCTTCTTTCAAAATTTGTTCTTCAAAGACCATCGTTGAAGACTCTGTCTCTCCCCGGTTTTTGACCGTGGTTTTCCCGTGGGACGAAGGGCGAATGCCGAGACAGGGACTTGAGGTGTCCTCTTAGAAGGACGGTGGGTCCACGGATGTTACCCCCCTCTTGTCCGAAGATTCGCTCCCTTTTGAGATGCGGAGATGCAGCAGTTTTGAGTATTTCCGAGAATAAGGCGAACTACGGGGGACGGCTACTGTAGTTTCAAGATGTATCAAAGTCGATTGGGTTCTGGATCTTAATGGTGCTCGGTAACCTGCAGCAGCAGCTCAGGGTAGAGCAGGAAACCGTTTCTGTGCCCTGGAGTCGACGTTGGATGTTCTTGTCAAACGGGTTCGATGACAGTATCCTGTATATTCCTGGAGGGTGTGTGATTGGGGCCGATAAATAATGGCGCTCGGTAACCTGCAGCAGCAGCTCAGGGTAGAGCAGGAAGTCATTAGGCACCCTGGAGTCAACGCCTTGGAAGAAGAGGACAACGATCAACCCATTTAATTTGGAAGAGCCCTCATTGATTGTCGGGACGACAATTTTGAAGAGGGGGAGTAGTGTTGCGTCCCTGCGGGTCGTCTAAGGCGGTTATTCGTGAATCTGCTGTATTTGTATCCGGGAGAACGTTGCTAAGCGTTGTTGTTAAACAACGGCGGACATCTTGAGAGAGATCGGCCATCTTGAGTCTCGCGACGGATGTCATTCCGGGCGGACATACTTGATATACGATTACTGTTATTACCCGTTCTGTGTTCCTTGTTCAATTGTGTGTTCTGTGTTGCTATATTAAAGTTCCTTTTATTCTTTCTAAAGAGTGTCAATCATTTACTCGCGATACGCGGGTGCCGGTTGTGTCGCGCGTGTTCGAGTATTATCGAAGTCGACGCGCGGACGCAACAATATATATATATATCACATTATATATAAAATATTTATATTTATGGGCAATATTTTACTTGTGATGAACTCTCTTCTGATTTTCTTTTTTTTGGCCTAAGTACATCTTTTATTAATGATACTATTGACATGCGTCCATCTAATTTGCGTATATCCTTTAAGTCATTAACGACTAGATATTCTGGATCAACTTCAAAATTAGAAAAATAATCAATTTATAAAATATTAATTTTGAAAGACAAAGAAAATGATATTACTATATATATATATATATACATATATGTACGGGCGTGTGTGTGCGCGCGTGTGCGCGCGTGTGTGTGTGTGTCCAAAAATTAAAAAATCAGATAATATCTATTAAGTAATATAAATCACAAGTTTTAAAATTTATAATATAAATATCTATTACCTGAGGTTTGCATAATGCCTATTATTTCGATTTTATCACCTTTATTTATTTCGAGTTTAAGAAAGTCATCATAAGAAAAATTTATTATATGAACTTCTAATTTATAAATGCCATCTGTTATTGACCCGCAACCGATAAATTTATTCAATTTATTATTATGTGTTTCAGTAAAATTTGTTTTGACAAACTCTTCCAACACTACAAAATATTTAATTTTAGATATAATAAAGCTTTTAAAATAAGTCACTGAAAGACTTTTCAATTTAAAAATAGAAAAAATTTTTAATTTTATAAATAGAAAAGATATTTTGAATAAAAAAGAATTGTTTATTTAAAAAAAAACAAAAAAAAAAGAATAAATTACTATATATCCTCCTATGATTATCTTCTAATTCTAATTAAAAAATAAATTTAGATAAAACGGTTTTTTATCAACAAATATATAGAAAATGTATTTAATATGGATAGAAATATCATCATTAACATGACCATAAAGATATCTATATAAATATATATTTAGTATACATAAGAGAACTTACTAACGCGACCGGATGTATTTAATATTTCACGTAATTTTGTTAATATAGGTTTATCATTTAATGTGCAAATTGTTTCGAATTTACCCAAGTTTGTAACAACAGTGTTGTTACGAATTAATAATTCGTATGAAACGTTCCCGTTGTTAAAATTTGCAATTTTTGGTGTTCTGGCTTGAACACCATCTAAATGTATAATCTATACATATGTATTTTATATTAAATATTTTTAATACATTACATATATATATGCGTTAGTTTTTAAAGAATATATATTAAAGATAAACTAAATAAGATATTATTAATAAGATATAAAATATTATTATAAGATATTATAAGGTATTATTTATTTTATTCTTTTATTATTATATATTTATAGAATTATAAAGAAAAAAGATAAGGGCACTTACATGATTCGATAATATAAGATGTTCTACATGATCGATGTCTTCGTTCCATACAACCACTTGAACTCTTTTTCCATTATTATTATTCAAGTAGAATTTAAAAAACTTATATTGTTGTTTATTTCCGACTAGGCGTGGAGACTCAATACCATCAACATAGCCGATTATTTCACTATATATTGTAATATAGAATAAATAAAAATAATATAGAATTAATAAAAATAATTTTTTTAATAATTATAAATAAAACATTCGATGGTTAAGACACTCTAAATAATAAAAAGAAATTGATATAAGAAAGGACAGGTTTATAAAAATAATTATACAAGGTGGTTTAAAAATATGGAAACGATCAAATATTTCTTATAAACAACAAATTTTACAAAAAAAAAGGTTTCAGGTAAAAGTTGTATGAGCAAATTATAATTTTTTTTTAAATATGGTCCTTCGTGAGCTTAATATTTCAATAAGAACACATTGATAATATAATAGATATTTAAAATAACAATGCTTATTAACTCTTTAAAATTTTGGAAAATATTTTAGTTTGTTCGCGCGTGAACTAATATATTAAAATATATTTTACTTTATTTAAAGAATTTATTGTTAGATAAGATTTATATAGGTATATTTTCAGTAATAAAAGTTTACGATTAATTCAAGGTAATTTCCAATTTATCAAAAAAATAATTTGAGAGACTTAATTTTTAGTTAGTTAATGTTAAAAGTTTAAGAAGAGATTGTAAATATGTATATATGTTAATTACGTAATATTTTTGCCAAATTAAAAATTTGGTTTAGAAAAAAAACATTTATAGAAAACATGAGAAAAATTTATAAAAAAAATGAAAATAACCGTAATACTCTGCCATAAAAAATCGATAAGATATAGATCTAAATTTTTTCGAAATTGTACATTAGTATTAATAATTATATTAATAATTAATTTTATCGTATATTATCACTTCAATCAAACCCATATTTCTGTTGATAAATAAAATTATAATTATTAAATTTTTGTTTTTAATAAAAATGAATTTGACATTTACTTACACAGTTGAATCGTAAATTTGTATATTATCCAACACATCATTCGGAGTTAGTAAGTTTTCTGCGTTGTTTTGCAAATCTTCATATTCTTTATTTTCTGCATTCTCTTGCAAATCTTAATTTTCTTTATTTTCCATGTTTCTTCGCGTAGTTTTCCACTTCTCACTTTTCAATTACGTACCGTTGAATACAACAAATTCAAAATAATAAACATTAGTAATTTCGTTAAATTTTTGTTTAAATTGCAAAATTCAAGAGACAAAAAGTTTGATCAATAATTGTTACTCTGAACGTAGTCAAATATATTCAATAAAAATATCCGATTATTTATGAATGTAACGGAGATCAAAAAGAATCAGAACAAGAAATATATATATATATATATACTGCGTTCACGGAGAGAACAACCTCGCTTTTCGTCCGGTTCGGTCAGATCCCGCCCGATCGACCGCCCATTTTGCCCCCTCTATGCTGTCAATATTGGTCTTGCAGCTTGCAGATCCGGCTAATTGACAAAGGAGACCCGCGCATTCCTTAATGAATTCTTTCAAACATTAGAAAGTTAATATGATCGATACGCATACGGCATTGAAGTAACGCGCTGAAGTCTCTCACCTAATTCCCACTCCGCCCAAAGCTGCGCGAAGCGAGGTTGTTCTCTCCGTGAACGCAATATATATATATATATATATATATATATATATATATATATATATATACTATATATATCAGAACAAGAAATATATACAAGGTGTCCCATAATTCGCGATCACCCGCCATGTGCAGGTAGAGCACATGAAACCGAGAAGAAAAGTCCTTTACCATTTTGCGATTTTCGTAATAATTATTAAGAAATTAATTTAAAAAGATGGGCCAATCACAAGCGCGCGGCGAGAAGAGACTTCCTACTCAGGCGTTGCTAAGTGCGCGGCGAAGCGATGGGAGGGGCGCTGTATATGGCTACGTACGAGCGAACGCTGAAGCCACGCATCTCGAACTATTCTCTTTCTCTCTCTCTCTCTCTCTCTCTCTCTCTCTCACTCTCTCTTTCTCTTTCTCGCGCGCGCGTCATAGGAAGCAGAGTTGGGCAAAAATCTAATTAACAATTACAAATTTCAATTACAATGTAATTCTTATTGCAATTAATAATTGCATTTAATAATCGTTAATTATTGCAAACAATTACATTGTTAATTATTGCAAACAATGTAATTGTTTGCAATAATTAACGATTATAAAATGTAATTATTAATTGCATTAAGAATTACATTGTAATTGAAATTTGTAATTGTTAATTAGATTTTTGCCCATCTCTGCTTCCTATGCCGCGTGCGCGAGAAAGATAAAGAGAGAGTGAGAGAGAGAAAGAGAGAGAATAGTTCGAGATGCGTGGCTTCAGCGTTCGCTCGTACGTAGCCGTATACAGCGCCCCTCCCACCGCTTCGCCGCGCACCAAGCAACGCCTGAGTAGGAAGTCTCTTCTCGCCGCGCGCTTGTGATTGGCCCATCTTTTTAAATTAATTTCTTAATAATTATTACGAAAATCGCAAAATGGTAAAAGACTTTTCTTCTCGGTTTCATGTGCTCTACCTGCACATGGCGGTTGATCCGCGAATTATGGGACACGCTGTATATATACTATATATATATATATATATATATATAGTATATATACAGCGTGTCCCATAATTCGCGGATCAACCGCCATGTGCAGGTAGAGCACATGAAACCGAGAAGAAAAGTCTTTTACCATTTTGCGATTTTCGTAATAATTATTAAGAAATTAATTTAAAAAGATGGGCCAATCACAAGCGCGCGGCGAGAAGAGACTTCCTACTCAGGCGTTGCTTGGTGCGCGGCGAAGCGGTGGGAGGGGCGCTGTATACGGCTACGTATATATATATATATATATATATATATATATATATAGTATATATATATATATATATATATATATATATAGAGGGTGTATATATATATATAGAGGGTGTACCTAATGTACCTATGTACGCATGTACATACGAATGTATGTATATATGCATATATGTATGTACGTATGCATATGTATATGTGTGTGTGTATTTGCGTGTGTGAGCGTGCGTGTGTGTCTGTTATTTATTATGGTAAAAAGCGCGCGCGTAGCGCGCGCCTGTGTTGTTCTAGTAATTTTAAAATATACAATTTAATAATGATTCATTTTTATATTCTGTTATTGTGACATAACTTACTTAGGACCTAATATGTTTGTGTGTAAATGTGTGTGTGGATGAAATCTGTGTTCTCGCGGGTGTTACAATGAATTCGGAGGACGTCAACCGGAATTAAACGGGGAAACTAAAATTTAAACTCCGGTTGGTAATTTACAATAATATGTTTAGAAAAATTACATGAAATAAAAGTGTGAGTAGAATGATGAGGATAGAAAAATTATTAATTCGCGGACGCTCGAGCCAATAGTTTCCGGATCTTTTTATTTTCCCGGTTGCGGATGTGTTTCGCCCAGCACTTAGAGCGCTTTGCCGGGGGTGTTTCCACTAGGAAACACACGCAAGAGTTAACAGAGATATTGATTTTTAGTTAAAAGAAACAGTTTGATAATGATAAAGAAAAATGGAGAAGTTCTTAAGAATCTCAATATAACTCTATATAATTATATATATATATATATATATATATATATATATATATATATGTTGAGAAAGAAGTGAAATAGAACGATTCGGAGGGAATTGTTCTAGAAGTAGAGGGAGAAGATTTTCCTTCAGGGCCTGGCAGCTAAGTATGAATGCCAATCATGATATTACACCAGGATCCTGGCTAATCACGCCTAGGGACCCGTGAAAGGGGAAAGATTGCCTAAGTCTAACAATAAGCATGAATGCCAATCTTGACAGTGTTCAAGATCCTGGCTAATCAAGCTTACGGACTCGCAAGGGAGAGAGGATTGCACGAGTCTAACAATAAGGATGAATGCCAATCTTGACAGTGTTCAAGATCCTGGCTAATCAAGCTTACGGACTCGCAAGGGAGAGAAGATTGCACGAGTCTAACAATAAGGATGAATGCCAATCTTGACAGTGTTCAAGATCCTGGCTAATCAAGCTTACGGACTCGCAAGGGAGAGAAGATTGCACGAGTCTAACAATAAGGATGAATACCAATCCTGACAGTGTTCAAGATCCTGGCTAATCAAGCTTACGGACTCGCAAGGGAGAGAGGATTGCACGAGTCTAACAATAAGGATGAATGCCAATCTTGACAGTGTTCAAGATCCTGGCTAATCACGCTTATGGACTCGCAAAGGAGAAGGTTCAAAGAAGAGGAAATATAAAATATTTAATAACCAGAATTTAATTTAATAATAATACTAATAAATGTTTGTGCTTGGATATTACTTGAAAATTTGAATTTTAATAACAAACTGTTTCTTTTAAGAGGAAGAAAAAAAAATAAAGTAAGAGAAAGAATGAAATTCTTTGGTAGACTCACTATTTGTTGTGTGCGAAGATGACGACTTTAAAAATTTCGCTGGATAAGCGAGGTGAGATCTATCTCTGGACTCGGCCGTGCGGAAGGAGTGGCTCGGAGATCGCTCGGTTCCGGCGGTGTTCGTTCGATCCCTCAAGGGCACACCACTTGTCACTTGCCCGCACGAATTTTGTAAAATTTCAATAGCGTGAAACTCCTTGCACTACCACAATCGCAGTGAGAACTTGCGAGAATCGATGAACTTTTAAAGACTTAAATTATCAGCGCGGACTGATGGCAGACTCGATGCGACCGTTCGAGTCGAGAGCCGAAGATGAATTGAAACTGAATTGAAACTGAATCTGAATACTGAAAACTGAATGAAGAAATACTGAATGATGAATGAGAACTGAATGATGACTGAGCCGCGAGGAAAGATTCGGAGTATATTAAGCCCTTTGCTCCTCCTCTCCATTGGTTTCGTTAATATTTTTCGCGAATTGAATTTTTTATTCACGCCCTCCGATGTTGCTGGGAGGCGTTGCCCTTTAGCATAGGAGGTGTTAGAACCTTAGGTATTGGTGAAGGCTTTTGTTTATAGAATTAGCTTTCGCCCAATGGAGAGTTGTTGCAATTTGAGTGAGAGTTATGCCTTTTCTTATCTACTTAAGTTTTATCTTAGGTAGATATCATGTAACGGAGATCTGTCAGGCGAGCACATATGATATCATTTTTAATGTCCGTTTCGGTTTTCATTTAGATTCTTGGTACCGAAATTGTTTATTACGAGAGCTGTCAACCATAATTTAGATTAGTAAGAGAATTTGTCATCCAAGCTTTGCTTATTTCTTAGATCAGATATGCTCTAGTTTCCTGTTTGTATCATATATCCTCTCAATTTTTGTTTCCGAAAGGTTTGTCTCGCCTTTTAGTTTCCATTTGTTTATTTCAAGGCGTAATGCGCTCTTAAGATACCGCTAATCTCTATTTACGATGAAAGAAAAGAATCGTGGAGTGCGCCGGACGTAACAATAGCATGTTGTGCAATTGCGAGATATATATCCATAAGTTTTTTTTTATAAGATAACATATCAGTTATATGTATGCAAAGAAAGTCAAAATATATATACTATGTATACTGACAAACGGATTAATAAGTTAAACCCATACAGCACTGAAGCTTGCAACAACATTGCTGCAATATTGCAATATTGCATATTGCACTGTAATGTTGCAGAAATATTGCAAAGACATTATTTTACAATATAACTTTAGCAATGTTACAGCAATATTCCGAAAATATTACAAAAAAAGTATTCGATAATCGCTAGTTCATTCGTTTACCGCTATGCGGCGTATGTTGCGCTATCTATTCCGCATTTAATTTTTAGTCACGATGATTATATAAAGTTTACAAAGAGCGGCTAGTAAGATTAAAGATATAATACATATTTTTATTAGTTTAAGTTGTATGATATGACCCCAACACAGGGGACTCAGACATTGGACTAAAAATTCTTTTAATAGTTTCCATTCTTATATAAAATAAAAAATTTGATAATAATTTTCTAGTATGCAAGATACTTCAGATTTTAATAAATAAATTTTGAGATTATATAAAGACAAGAGAAATGTGAAAAAACTCGTTGTATGCGTAAATCCATCACGATCTTTTTGCATCCGGATATCTGAATATTTCGGATACAAAGAGATCGTAAATTTACACAATTGCAAATTCAGTTTTTTCTTATTTCTTTTAGATATTCTCTGTCACTGAAGGAAGTCGAATGTGCACCGAAAAATTTACATTTTATAATTTTGTTATTATAATACAGAAAATCTATATATACACTAGATCCTGACTCTTATAGGCCTAATTTCTTATTATTTTTTTCATATGTAAGGATATTATTGTCGATAAATATACGTAAAGTATTATTGCATATATATTATATTGCTATGTTGCTGCAATATTATATTGCAATATTTTTGTAGGCGGATATTTTATTGTTGCTGCAATATCATAACAACATTGCAGCAATATTTTGCAATGTTTCTGCAATGTTGCAATCTTGCAGAAAAATGTTGCTGCAATGTTGTTACAATCTTGCGGTGCTGTATGGGAAGCGATTAAAATTTTGTTGCAATAAGATCCACCTTGAGATAATAAATACTACGTATGTGTACTTTGACTTTCTTTGCATACATATAACTATTATTACAATAACATGTTTTGATATTGCGATATATATTCATAAGTTTTTTGTTTTACTAGAACAACGCAAGCGCGCGCTCGCCTTTTGTTATAATAAATAATTCATTAAATAATTAAATTAATAATTATAAAATTAAAATATATCTAAGTATGATGATAATGATGATGATGATGATGATGGTGATGATCATCATTATCATCATTATCATCATTATCATCATCAATTATTAATTAATTAATTAATTATATTATATTATATTATAAATTTTATTAATTATTAACTAATAAATATAATTATTCGTTTATTGATAAATAATTATACAGTAATTATAAATTAATAAATAATATTAATAATATTAAATAATATTATTATATAATATTATATTCCTTCTTCTATAAAATAATAATAATAAAAGCAAATAACATTAAAGGTATTAATAATATTTGTTATTACTTAATAAAAAATAGAAGAACTTTGGAGAAGAAAATAGAAGAAGTCTTTCTTCCTTCTTTCTCTCTTTCTCTCTCTCTCTCTCCCCCCTTCCTTCCTTCCTTCCTTCCCTCTCCGCTCTTTCCCTCCCTCCCCTCACCGCTCTCTCTCTATCTTCCTTTCGCTTGCCCCTATTCGTCTCTTCTTTTGCTTTAAATAAAACTTATATAAATTTATAAATTATAAAAAAAATAGAATGCGTATCTTTTACAAAATATGATGATAAATATAATATACATATATCTCCTTTTTTTAGAAAAGAAATAATACATATATATTTTTCGGGGTTATATAACAAATCGATTGGTATGCGAGTACTTGATGCTAGTGGCATATAGCGTACTAATGTTTACATTGAATTGTTGTTACTCAAAGGAATTTGGCCTTCCCTAAAAATAATACAATGATATATGCCTTTAACCCAGTGCCATAACGAGATCTCGTTGTATCGTGTGTATGTAATGCGCAGAGCGCTCTGCGCATCACATGTACGCGGTTCATGCATGTGTGCGTTATCTCTTACATTGCCGAGCCAAGCCGAGACCTTGTTCTGGTATCATTGCTTTAGCCTGCTGTCAATCATATCTGTGGTCATACAGTGAAATTCGAGTAAGAAGGTTGAGGCTTCGTATGTCGAGTTATACGTTGAAAAGTGCTACATTTATTATAATTAACTATTATTTCACAAGTGTGTTAAAACAATCGTAATTATGCGATTGATGAGTGTTATAATATGCAAAGAAGAAGCAGCAAGAAATGAAAAAATAAAATCGTAAAGAGACATCAAGCGGCTGCAGAGCAATCTCGAGGTGAGTGATTTATAACATTTATTTTATTATTTTCTTACTCGAGAATAATTGCTCGTTTCTTTCTATTTTTAAGAAAGGCATATTAAGTCGACAGTAATGACAGTATAACGATATTATTATCGTATTTATAAGTATATATATATTTTAATACAAGTTTATTATATTTAAAAAATAAGAAAATAATATTAAATAAAAAAAAGAATAGAAAAAAAAGAAAAGTAAAAAAAAGAAAAGAAAAGAAAACAAGCTGAAAATTGTGCAAATTAGAAACTTGCACATTGTTTCTTCATCATTTTATTTCGCTTACAAAGCTTAAGCTCCTTAAAGCAAGCGGGTTTTTAAATTTTGGCTTCCTTATAGAGAAAGATATTTCAAAATTTGCAAAAGTTAAGACGTGTACAAACATTTCTCAAAAAATTAAAAATTTTATAAAAAAGGTATTCTTTCATCGAACTTCACCAAATTCAATACAGACCACTCTTTATTTATACTCTATTTATGTAAAAAAATTTAATCCGATATCTCAAAATTTGCGGAAGTTAAAGCAACCTGATTCTTTTTTAAAAAAATTCGAAACTTCATAAAAAATAAATCCTTTCATTAATCCTAGCCAAATTCAATATCATTCAATACCATTCTTTAATGATACTCTATTCGTGTAAAAAAATTTTGCTCAAAATTTGTGAAAGTTAAAGCAATCATGTTCTTTTGGTGTACATACACATACATATACACATACGGACATTTCGTAAAAACATGATCAAGAAAATTAAAATTAAGATTATTAAAATTAAGATTTTTATTAAAATAAGTTACATTTTAAAGATATTTATACAACGTTTAAAATTAAATAGAGGGAGAACTTTAAGTTTTATAATAATTATAATTGAATTTAATAATCAGAATTGAACTTATTATGAAAAATATAAGAATTAAGAAAAATATATAAAAAAAAATATTTATGACACTGTACGCGAGTGAACGCGGGAGCGCGTTGAGAATGCGAAATGGACACGAAAGTGATTTTGTAAAAAAAGACAGTCAATTTATTTAAAATCAATAAATAGTTCACAAGTTCTTTGTCGCTAAGATTTAGGCTAATCTTAACCGTGTCTGGCTCCGGCGAGCGACCGGGAGCGCAACGATAATCTCCGCGAGCGACGGATATATCGAATACCGCAAGTGACGGTATAAACGGAGCGATTCCGCGAGCGACGGAATAATCCGCGAGCGACGGATCGAATTTCGTAACGAATATTCGCGAGCTACAAATATTCTCGAAGACGCGAGATTTCGCGAACCACACGCGATGGTTAACAAAAGAAAAGCGAGCTACTTTAACTTTTGATAGCGAACGTCTACGTACAAAATTCCCACACTGTCTCGTCAAAAATATCGGATCGAGTGCGCCCGGCGGTTCCCCGAGAGAGCTTATATACAACCGTTTTTTTGCTGCTTCTAGAATATTCGACTTGTTTGTCACAAAAGATCGCGCCGGTTGTTGTTTGCGATGATTAGTTTAAATTGAACGTTGTTATTGCAATTTGTTATTAATTTCGGCTCTCTCGGGTGACCGCTGCGTGGCCCGCATCGATAGGCACGAGCAATGCCGCGGGCCTGGCGCGATTCGCGTAGCGCCGGTTTTGGAGCGCGCTCCTATTTGTCGCGCTCCGTGCGACGCGCGAGATGCTGCTAGAGCGCCAATTTTCGAGCGCGATTAATCGGCGCTTTATTGTAGCGGTCTTATAATTGCTCTTAGTAATTATTAACGTCCGATTTCGAACATTCCGCCCGCCTTGTATGATGCTACATACAAAATTTAACCGCGTCTTAGCGCTTGCTTGCTATACGCCGCTATAGTCGACGCTCGATCACGCGGCGCGAGCGTGGCGCTGAGTCGGGCGAGCGGCCGGCGGGGTGCGGTAGGGCGCTTAGGAATGCGCGTTTCATTCACCGTTTTCGGCGTAGTATCGCGTATGTAATGCCGCGATGTAATGCGTGAGTCTCGCGACTAACTGGATACGGTGTCCGGTGTGCTGTTTCGTGTGGGTGTGTAACTGTGGAGTGGAGTGTGCTTGTGTGAGTGTGTGTATCCGTGATGTGGCGTGTGCTGTTTCTTGTGTAAGTGTATCGTGGTGTAAAGCTGGTCTCCTCCGGGGCCGTGCTGACCGGGAAGAGGATGAATTTGGAGGCCGATCGCGTGAAGCTCGAGGTGCGCACGGCGACGACGCGAGCGATCCCGTCCACGCCGGGATGCGAGCGCACGATTCTTGCGAGAGGCCACTTCTTCGGCGAAGTGGTCTCGCTTCGCAGGAGACGCGGGCCCCTGCCGAGGACTTCTGTTGGCGCTGCTCCCGAGATGATCGCGTCGTGGCTTCCTCGGTGAAGGACGCCGCCGAGAAGGTATGAAGCGCTGAGCCGTGGCGAGGAAGAGGACATGTGCAGTCCGGCGTCGTTCGAGTACGACGCGGTGGCGGCGACGGATGAAGTCCATCCGGAAGGCCCGCGTCGCTCGAGGTCCTTGCCCTTTGAGAGCTCGCAGCCTTGACGGTCATGCGAGTTCGACATCTCTCTTGAAAACCGGCCAGGCTGGCGTCATCTGAGGCCGCGGAACGTCCTCCTGGCGAGGCTGCGGGGATGCCGCCCGCCATAGCGGACACGTCGATAGGTGCCGACAGCAACCCTTGCCGAACGAGCGACCGCGCCGGATCCCGTACACCTGGCGGATGGCTCCCAACTTCAGCTTTCCGCGCAAAATCCGGCGATGACCAGCCTCGGCGGTGAACTGAGTGATGTCTGACTGATCTCCGGGCAAGATGATCTGGCGTCTTGCAAAGGCGAAGAGGGCGGATTCGGGCTGACCTTGGTGGATACCTTGTGCCTTTCTGAAAAGAATTAAGTTTATGAGAATGTCGCTCAGCAGCTCGAGCTCTCGGCTTCCTGAAGTGGGTCCCGGGTTCCGCGCGCCTCTCCACGATTCGGCACTGGTGGGTGTGGGCCCGTTGCTTAAAGGTAGCCTCGTCGAGAGCTCCAGATAGGAGCCACCCGAGTGTCGTGTGTTGTGCCACCGGCTCGCGGTGTCCTCCCTTGCGAAGACCTTGGCGGATAATGGCAGCGTGCACGTCGGCTCCGAGGAGGATGTCGACCGGGTCTGAAGCGCGATATTCTGGATCGGCCAGCTCCAATCCCTCCACATGCGGCCAAGTTCGTGCTCCAGGATCTACGCCGCCAGCGTAGACAGTGAGCCGCGGAAGCACTAGCGCGTTGACGGATGTCACTGCTCCTCCGTTTCGAGGCGTCAGTAATACAGTGACGCGACTCTTGGCCGTGCTGGTCTTTTGCCCACCAACCCCGAAGATACTGACGGAGGTCGGTAAGCGCGACAATCTTAGCTTTTGCGCGAGGCGCTCGGAGATCATCGACGACTCCGAGCCCTGGTCGACGAGTGCATGAGCGCTGTGGTACACCCCGTACCTGTCAGCCACGAGAACGCGAGCCGTCGCGAGGAGCACGGAAGCTACCCGCTCGCCTGGTCCTTGTGCGACGTGCGATGAAGTGGCGACCGCGTTTTCGCGATAGGCCTCGTGCAGCGATGAGTGGTGACGCGCGTCACACACTGAACACGTCTTCTTGGAAGCGCATTCGTCTACCTGGTGCCGGCCCAGACAGTTCAGGCATAGCTGCCTGGCCTCGATAAGTTGCTTCCGCTCTAGGCCCGTCTTCCTTCGGTACTCCTCGCAGAGCATCACGAAATGATCTTGCTGGCACAGAGCACAGCGGCTGCGTTTGGATTCCGATTCGCTCTCCCGTTTGCGAGCGAGGTGGCTGCGAGTGGACCTGGGCGAGCTGTTTTCCTGCTTGCTTGTGGCTCCGTCGGCTCTGATCGGCTGCATCGATTCCAAGGTGTGAAGGCGCCTGTCGAGGAAGAGCTCGAGTGTGTCAAACGACGGAGGCTCCTTAGTGTCGCTTATAAAGTTCTCCCACTCGCGACGAGAACGCGGATCGAGAAGCTCGACGGCCAGGTACACGAACAAGTCCTCGCTACAGTCAATCGGCCGGCCGATACTTTCGAGCGAGCTGACTGTCGACTTTAAGCAATGGAAGATGTTTCAAAGGTCGCCTGGCGATTCGCTCTTCATCCTTTGGAGCGAGAGGAAAGTCGAGAGGTAAGCGCGCACTAACAAACGTTTATTCTCGTAATACGATTGTAGCATTTCCCACGCACTTTCATAATTGTCTCCCGTTGTGGAGATATTTCGGATTAATAATTCTGCCTCACCCTTTAAGCAGGTCTTCAGGTAATGCAGTTTTTCGACAAGCGCTATTGACGGGTCCTTGCCGATGATGGACAGGAACAGATCACGGAAGGCCGGCCAGTCCTCGTATTTCCCAGAGAAGCTGGGAAGCTGGATGCGCGGAAGAGTCGTGCGTGACATGGCTCGCAGCTCATCTCCGGCGTGGGCCGTCTTTGGAGATGTCTGAGGAGCTGGAGCATTCAGAGCGTCCTCCAGTTCAAGGATGGTCGCACGTTGTTGAACGTAGACCTCCTCCACCTGACCAAGAAAGTCCTGCGTCACATAATCGTGCTTCCTTAGCTCCGCTCCATAATCGGCACGAAGTCCTTCGTGCTGCTCCTCGAATTTAGCCCATTTGGCGTCCAGCAGCTTTAGCGTGGTTGCTACAAGCCCCTTATTTAATTTTGCCTGTCCTGCCTTCTTTAAATTGTCGTACGTGCGGGCAATACGACTGCAAAGCTCGTGCTGAGCTAGAATTAACTCTTCCATCTCCATTTCAGGTCACTACAGCGAGGGATCTCTTCTAGGCTCGCTTCTTCTCCGGAATGCACAGGAGAGGCTCACCAAGTGGTTCACCACACGCGACGCGGATGCCGGTTGCGAGGAATCCGGCTCGAAGGACCAGAAAATGTGCGCGAGTGAACGCGGGAGCGCGTTGAGAATGCGAAATGGACACGAAAGTGATTTTGTAAAAAAAGACAGTCAATTTATTTAAAATCAATAAATAGTTCACAAGTTCTTTGTCGCTAAAATTTAGGCTAATCTTAACCGTGTCTGGCTCCGGCGAGCGACCGGGAGCGCAACGATAATCTCCACGAGCGACGGATATATCGAATACCGCAAGTGACGGTATAAACGGAGCGATTCCGCGAGCGACGGAATAATCCGCGAGCGACGGATCGAATTTCGTAACGAATATTCGCGAGCTACAAATATTCTCGAAGACGCGAGATTTCGCGAACCACAAGCGATGGTTAACAAAAGAAAAGCGAGCTACTTTAACTTTTGATAGCGAACGTCTACGTACAAAATTCACACACTGTCTCGTCAAAAATATCGGATCGAGTGCGCCCGGCGGTTCCCCGAGAGAGCTTATATACAACCGTTCTTTTGCTGCTTCTAGAATATTCGACTTGTTTGTCACAAAAGATCGCGCCGGTTGTTGTTTGCGATGATTAGTTTAAATTGAACGTTGTTATTGCAATTTGTTATTAATTTCGGCTTTCTCGGGTGACCGCTGCGTGGCCCGCATCGATAGGCACGAGCAATGCCGCGGGCCTGGCGCGATTCGCGTAGCGCCGGTTTTGGAGCGCGCTCCTATTTGTCGCGCTCCGTGCGACGCGCGAGATGGCTGCTAGAGCGCCAATTTTCGAGCGCGATTAATCGGCGCTTTATTGTAGCGGTCTTATAATTGCTCTTAGTAATTATTAACGTTCGATTTCGAACAGACACAATATGAAACAATACATATATATTATATAATTTTTCTTCTTTTTTAATTTTAAATAGAACTCCTTTCATTTTGTTTCTGTAATAGAAATATATTTAAATTATAGACTTATTGCGAAATAAATAAATATATGATTCTTATTGAATTATTATAATATTAAGTCATATTAAGTTAATTATTACTAACAAATAATAAAACGATCAACAAAGTTCGAAATCGTGTATAATTAGATGAGAAAAATTGTGTATTCTCATTGCGTATAACATATATATATCAGATGATTGAAAAAATATACGGTCAGTTTAATTGATTAAGTTGTCAAAAAATTAAAAGTTTAAAAAAATTAAAAATAATTACAAAAAATTTTTTAAAACTAAAAATATTAAAAATAAAAATTAAAAATTTATTTTTAATGTTACTTGCTTCTTTTGTTTTTGATTAATTTATATTTTATTGAAAAAATAATAGTTATATATAAATTTATTTTAATAGATTTTTCAATAAATTATTTATAATCTTAATTTCAAAAATTTATAATAACTTCTAAATTAAACAAAAAAAAACAGTATTTAAATAGTCTAATTTACTATTTGTGATGACTCTGCCTCTTCTACTTTTCTTTTATTTAGTAGACGTATACATTTCAATAATTCTTTTAATGACATACGTCCTTCTAATTTTTGGATGTCATTTATGTCATTCACAAGCAGATATATCGGATTAACTATAGAATAATAAAAAATATATTAAAATCTAGGAACTTTTTTTATGCTGTTTTTTTGTAACGTTGTTTTGTTATAAAATAAAATTTTTTAGTTTTTATAATAAGTATAGGTATATATTACTTGTCGTTTGCATTATGCCTGTTATTTTTATTTTATCGCCTTTAATTATACCGATTTCCAAATAATCATCGTAAACAAAATTTATTATATGGATTTCTAATTTATATGTTCCATCTGTAATTGATCCATATCCTATTGTTTTATTTAATTTATTATCATAAATTTCTGCAAAATTTGATTTTACATAAGCTTCCAGTACTGCAAAATATATAATATATGTAGATATTATATTGAAACGTATAAAATAAATTATTTAATACACAATACAATCAATTTTATTAATTAAAAAAAAAAACAGTTTAAAGCAAAAATTGTTTGATTTGAAAGAATCAAGTAATATATATGAAACACATAATTGCATTAATATAAATATAATCATATAATGTAAAATGTATTATTTAAAAAAAATAAAATTGTAAAATAAAACGGAAAGAAGAGTGTGTATGTGTGTGTTTGTGTGTGTGTTTTTCATTTTACAAGGGAAAGGAAAAAGTATCGAAAACATCAAATTAATTTATTTATTTATTAAAATTAGTTATTTTATTTTAATTATCTTTGTGACGTAAACAAATTTAATGTTTAAGATATATTTGTATAAAATCAAAAACAAAAGATTTATTTGAAATGGATACAATTTTATTATTATGTAAGGTAATTTAAATAGTTACATTTTAAATAGTTATATATAAATACAAATATGGATATAAATGTATGTACTGTGACGTGACGTTTTGGGACGTCCGTCACAAGGGTCGAATGACCCGACCGGGGGCGGTTTTCCGGGGGCGTGCGTCCTTTCTATTTAGGGAGAGAACGGCCCAATCGTCAGATCGACGAGATCTGACTTTTGTTAGTAATAGTTATCGAAAATGTAAGCTCGAGATGAGCCCGCGAGTTGGTTGCCGGCACGAGATCGAGCGGCGGGATCCCATCCGGCGGAAGAAAAGGAAGAGAGAAGAGCGACGGCCGAGAGCGGGAGTCCAGGACACCCAGGAAACAGGAGACGTCAGGTCGTAGTTGCCAAATATTAAAAACATTTTTGGTGGCTAGTAAACATCGCTGCCGGTAATGTTATATTTCTTACGGCAGGAAAGGAGCGCGGAGGGCCGGAATAATCCAGCCAAAGGGGAGGCCACTCTACCCGCACGAAGCGAGGGAGTCCCAAGGACGGAGCGACGAGCGGACTCTCAATCCGGAGCCTATTCGACCAAATAGGAAAGAGAGCCGATCAGGCGCAGCCGTAAGCCCGCACCTTTAAGCCGAACAACAGAAAATCTTGGAAACTCCGGGGCGATGAACCCACCAACACGGCCATGATGACAACAAGGATCGCGAGGACCGCAGGACGGCCCTGCGTAACGCGAAAGCGCCACAGGTGGCACGATGCACGATAGCGATTTATTGCGCCGGCGTGTCTCCTGCAGGACTCTCGCTCGGCACTGTTCGGCGAGATAGCGAGAAGGACGCAGGCCTCGTAGAGAGGATCCTAATTATCGAACAGGAAGGACAATCGAGAGCTTCCGGCCGGTGGGACGAGCGTCGTCGACCGATTTTGTTGCCGAATAATTGTAGGTAATTAATTCAGATGAGTCGCGCCCTTAATAGTTGTCGAGCCACGCGTTTTGGTGAATTAACTTTGTGAACATTTTGGTAGATTAAGTCGCACGGCCGACGGGCACACGTCGCTCATCCGAATTATATAAAATAGGCTCTCTCTATTCATTTCGCCGCCGCCGACAGTCATTAATGTTAGTCTCGCGTTTGTAATAATTGTATATTGTGAATTATCGGGATTTTTGCGTTCACGCGATCGATATTCCGACTCGCGTAAAGTATTGCGCCGCGCGACTCGTACACTACAGTCGTTATCGATAGTTTCCGTATTATTTCTGTGTATTGTTAGCGAGTATCTTGTATGTATTGTAAGAAATTGGAGTCAGGAGAAAGCGAAATCCTAAAAATTCGTGCAAGGACTCTATCGGGTGTCTTTGAGCCCGCTATTAGTTTCCGCGAGTCATTCGAGTTATATATTCGGCATTTCAACGCAAAGGTCATCGTCGTTGTTATCGAGACGTATATCGGCTTACCGCGAGCCGGACCAACGGACCGGTTCGAGTCGTACAATTAGAATTTTCTATTATGTCGAAGCGGATTCACGTGCGTGCGTAAAGTAGTTACCGGCGCATTCGAGAAATTTCTTTAGTTGTCGCGGCCTAATTAAGTCTCGTACGGCGGAAATCCTCGCGGCCGAAAAATCGAGTTAAAAGCGTGTAAGCCGCCTGGTAATTTGATACTGTTGCGCACGGTCGTGTTGATCTCCGCGAAAATGAAATAAAATGATATTTTATTCGCCTGTAGAATAACTATTGTCATCCAGGATTATTACGTTTGTGAACTGCTCTATACTCTTGTTTCATTTAAAATATTATTATTGTTATCTTTATTTTTTAACTTATCAAATGCTCATTTTGCTCCCGTGTTCTCGATTCTCAAGATCTCTTCCGTTTCCCCCCGAACCACCCCCTCCACCATTTCGGGTATACTGAGTAGCCGCGGAATTTTGCCGTCGCGTTGATTATCGGTCTCGCAATTGTCTTTAGGTGTTGCGTTTATCGTGAATGGTGCGGCCTGCCTACCTGGCGCCCAACTCGGTTATTTGGTGATATATTGACTTTTTCGGGATATCGGGATCGATATTCGAGATACGCGCCGAAGGCCGTGTGCCGTGGACACCGAAAACCGCCCGCCGATTAAATAATTATTGTTTAAATAATTTAAAAGAAATTACGGTTACAGTACATATAACAAAAATAATAACTTACTAATACGTCCTGAAATATTTAAAACGTCGCTAATTTTTGATGGAATTGGTTTATTTAACATTTGACTTTGCTCATATTTTCCCAAATTTGAAATTATAGTATTGTTTCTAATTAATAATTCATATTGAACATTACCATTATTAAAATTTGCTATTTTTGGTATTCTAGCCTGAACACCATCTAAATGAACAATCTGAATGAAATGTTTATTTATTTTGTATCATTTTTTATTTATTGTTTGTTATATATTGTTTATTGTTTTAAAAATATTAAAGTCATAATAATAAGAATAACATAATAATAATAAACCTAAAAACAATACTTAATAACTGAGTAATTAGAGATGCACAATGGAAAAATAGAGGGATAGATTAATATAAAAAGACAAATATTTACATAATTTGGCTTTATGTGGGGTAAAATATTTTCAATTTCGTCATTCCATGCGACAACTTGGACACGCCTTCCGTTCCCATTATTTAAATAAAATTTGAAAAATTTATATTGTTGATTGTTTCCAACAATACGAGGCGATTCAATGCTGACCACATAGCCTACTACCTCGTTTTAAATAAAAACTTCATATAAAAATCTTTATAAATACATATAATTATATATAAAATATATACTTATATGTTTGTTTATATTTTTTTGTACAATTTCTATATATAAAAAAATAATACGAAGAAGAATTATAAATTAATTAAAAAGATAATTTTCACTTTGTTTCTTTTGTAAAATATATAAAAAATGAGAAATGGGGAAATAAGAAGAAATTGTTTGTATATGATCATATATAAATAAATCATAACAATGATAAATGTTCCAGATCAGCCTCACATTACATCTTATATCTAAATAAACATTATTAAAATATATACTTATATGTTTATATTTTTTTGTACAATTTCTATATATAAAAAAAATAATACGAAGAAAAATCAAAAATTAATTAAAAAGATAATTTTTACTTTGTTTCTTTTGTAAAATATATAAAAAATGAGAAATGGGGAAATGAAAAGAAATTGTTTATATATGATCAAATATAAATAAATCATAACAATGATAAACATTTCAGATCAGCCTCACATTACATCTTATATCTAAATAAACATCACTTATTTTTATTTGAAATTTGAAACGAAATAGAAATGACAATAAAACAGTAATAAATACATATGCAAAAATACAAATTTCTAAGTTCTTTCGTTTATAAACAGAAAGTCTCCAAAAATATCTATATTTTTTTGAAATCTTTGAGCAAATAATTCTTTAATATTGTTCGGGATTCGACCTCGACGAGATCGCCCGAAACTGATAGAAACGCTCAGAGATGAGCGAGAAGCGATGTGTTACGCGAATCCGTAGATCCGCTGGAGGATAAGCAGATGTTCAGAAAATACTCGAGTTTAGATTGTTTTCAATATTCGTTTTATTTAGAATACTAGGAGCGAGCGACGGCACGTATTCCGCGAATCCGACGGAAATCTTCAAAATGTCCTGTTAATGACTGCCCTTTTTTCGCGGTTCGGAAATCTTGATTAAGAGCTTCTTGCTAAAAACTCTCGCGAAAACGGAAATCTTGACCGCGAACGCTGGATGGAATTTAGCGCGAGGCAGAGGACATTCGCGATGCGGATAACGAGCGTCGACTCTCGAACTCCAAACAATTAACTTTCACAATATCTGAGCACTAAATAATGAAAGAACACGAATTGAGATGTGACCAAATTGCTCGCCGCGAGAATATGAATGCGATATTATGCGAGACAATTCGGACCGAATATGAGACGAGTAAGCCTACTGCGTACGCGACACGAGCGAGAATAAGCGAAATGCGAATGCGAAAAGTCGATGAATTTCGACCGGCTCGAATCGTTGTCGTAGGCAAACTAAATCGACCGACCGCGGAAACTCGCGCTCTGCCGATGTGAATAACAAGTTTTTTCGATATCGAACGTTCTCGAACCAGGTGTTTGTCACGGTTTTTCACTATAGAATAACGCGATCACGCACCGAGCGGGTGATCGCGACGCTTTTTGCTCTCGCTCGTGTTTTGGTTTCTAAGGCAATCGTTTGAATATAACGGCGAAGTTTAGAAACGAAATTTTAATGTTTCAATTTTGAACATACCGCCCCCCTTGGAACGATAGTTCCAAAATAATCGATACAGCAATTGCATTAAACGACAAGAGCGCACGCCACAAGTAACAACATGAGCGAAAAGACGACAAGTTTCGCGACATGATTTGACGCGCTGAATTTGCCGCCCGCCTTGGCGGAATGACGCTCGCATCTTGACAATTTTGAGCTTAATTTAATAATGTACAGTAATGAAACGCAACGCGGCGAAGGAATCTAATTGCTCGTTGCCTCACTATTGACCGGTAATACGCACAGTTTAACAATCGGTCTTTTGAATTCGGAGGTGACCGTCTTGACGGTGACGACCCGTACGAAGCCGTCGGAGCCGGGGTGACAGTGTGTCACTCGGCCCAACTCCCATTTGCAGGGGGGTAACAGCGGATTTCGCAACAGGACAAGTTGCCCGGTTTTGATCGGTGGCTTGACCTTTCGCCATTTTGCTCTTTGTTGTAACTTATTTAAATAATCGTTACTTCATAGCTTCCAAAATCGCTCGGTAACGTGTCGGACGAGCTGCCACCTCGAAAGACGATTTTCGTGGAGATCGAGCAATGATGGTTCCGGGTTTACAGTAAGAGCGGATCCGATCAGGAAGTGACCGGGGGTCAGAAGACCCTCGTAGTCCTCAAGCGTATCGGAGAGGGGCGCAATCGGCCTAGAATTAAGACACGCTTCGATTCTGCATAGCAAAGTCGAGAATTCCTCGAATGTGAGCATGTGATTCCCTAACAGCGGCGCAAATGAGTTTTGACGCTCCGTACGCCCGCCTCCCACAATCCGCCGAAGTGCGGAGCAGACGGGGGAATAAAATTCCACGACACGTTATCGGAGGCAGTCAAGTTCAGAAAGTTCGGATCGCGTAATGCTGACCGGTACGCGACGGTCAACTCTCGGTCCGCCCTGACGAATGTAGTCCCGTTGTCCGAATACATGGACTGCGGGAGACCGCGGCAAGCGCAGAATCGAGAGTAAGCGTTTAAGAACGTTTGAGTGGAGTAGTCGCTTACTACCTCCAAATGTATTGCCTTAGTCGCAAGGCAGATGAATAGCGCGATATATGCCTTACGCGAAGTGATACCTCGTCCTGCGGAGGCGCGAATTTGCTCGGATCCTGCGTAATCTAGGCCGCAATGCAAAAAGCAGCGTACTGTAGCTGTCACGCGGGATTCGGGAAGATCTCCCATGATTTGTGTGGGAGTCACGGCTCGTTCTCGAGTACACACAACACATTGATGAATTACGGATTTGACGATATTGCGAGCGCGAATGATCCAGAAATCGCGGCGCAGAACGTTGAGGGTTAGTTGCGGTCCGGCATGTAACGCTCGTAAATGAGTTTGATTCACGATCAATGTAACGAGAGGATGCGGAGAGAAGAATCGGATGTCGAACCGGCATTGGCAACGGGGCTTTGTTAAGCCGTCCACCAACGCGTAGAATTCCGTCCTGATCGAGGAACGGTCGAAGCGAGAGAAGTGAGCTTCTCGACGAGAGGCTCTTATTGTTAGACAACGCGTGTATTTCCGTCGGAAATACGTCGGCTTGAATTTTCTTAATCCAGAAAATTCTGGCAGTGTTGCAGTCGGATGCAGAAAGCGTGATGCTTCTCGATGCTGGATAGTGATACGACAGAAGCGAGAACGACGACGAGCGATGACGATCACATAAGTTTATGAATTTGATGATATACGCGGTGACGCGAATTAATTTTGGCCACGATGAATATCTTGAAGCGAGGTTCCACGTAACGTGAGGTTGAGAGCATTACAGCGAATTAATTTTTTCTTCAAGAGGGGGTTCCGTTGGAAAGTGCGGTGTGTTGCATGGCCATTGATCGGACGCGGAGTGTAGCCATGGAGGGCCTTGCCACCAAAGCTCACGATTGAGAATTTCATCGCCGTATATTCCGCGCGAAGCGCAATCCGCGGGGTTTCCTCCATTGGCACGTGCCGCCATTCGACGTCTGGGAGACGAGTCTGAATGTCGTTCACGCGATTTGCGACAAAAGTCTTCCATCGTGATGGAGTTTGACTTACCCACGCGAGCACGATCGTGGAATCTGTCCAGCAATAACACGGAAAATCTTTGTAACCGTTCGATCCGCGAACAAACTCGACAAGTCGCGAGAGTAATACGGCTGCGGATAATTTCAGCCGTGGTATGCTTAGAGGTTTTAACGGCGCGACCTTTGATTTTCCAACGAGCAGAGTTGTCGTGATTGGGCCTGCTGACGAAGTAATTTTAATATAAACGCATGCGGCATACGCATGTGTCGACGCGTCAGCAAATCCGTGTATTTCGGCGTGATTTGTATGTGATCCGAGACCGACCCAGCGCGTGATTCGCGAATTACTGAGATGCGAGAGCCGAGAGTAAATTTCTCTCCATTTTGCTATGTGTGGTTCGGAAATAACATCATCCCAATCGATTTTTATTCGCCAGAGTTGCTGCATAAAGATTTTCGCGGTAATCGTGACCGGAGTGACCCATCCGAGTGGATCGTAGAATTTGGCGATCGCGGACAAGATCGTACGCTTTGTTTCCGGGGCGTTATCCGTCAGTGACACACGAAACTCGAAAATATCGTTTGCCGGATTCTATCCGATGCCGAGGATTTTAATTTGTTCGTCTTCAGCAAGAGGTTTTTTCGTAGCTAAACCGTGATCTGCTATGTCGATATCTTCGAGGAGAGAGGGCGAATTGCTCGCCCATTTCCGTAATACGAATCCGCCGCGCTTCAACATAAAATTTAATTGATCGCGCGCTTGCCGAATTCAAGTCGTATCGTCAGCTCCGAGAAGTAAGTCGTCGACATAAATATTATCTCTCAGGATAGGAATTGCGAGCGGAAAGTGCTGACCTTCGTCGATGACTAGTTGTTTTAAGACGCGAAGTGCCAAAAACGGAGCACATGACATTCCGTACGTGACTGTTAATAATTGGTAATCGATTAACAGCTCCGAAGGAGTTGCTTTCCATAGTATCCGCTGATAATCTATATCGCGAGGATCGACTAGAATTTGGCGGTACATTTTCGCGATGTCGGATGAATACACGTATTTATGTCGGCGCCATTGTAATATTACCGACATGAGATCGGTTTGTAATTTTGGACCGGCATGTAAATGGTCGTTGAGTGAAGTACCGTTCGAAGTAACGCTCGAAGCGTTGAAAACGACGCGAAGACGCGTTGTTGAGCTGCTTTCCCGGATCACCCCGTGATGCGGGAGATAGAACGTTTGTTCGATATCGTCTTGAGGCATCGGTGATGGCAGCATATGCCCAAGACGTTGATATTCGGAGATAAAATCGGAATATTCTTTCGCTAACTCGGGTTTGTCGCGAAATCTCCGTACTAGCGAATTTACCATTATTTCGGCGCGAAATCTTGAATTACCGATATCGATCGGCGGACTCGTTTTGAACGGCAGGCGAACGATGTACCGGCCGTCGGAGTCGCGATAGTGCATCGAGCAGAAATGCTCTTCACACTGTTGTTCTTGCGGCGTAAGAATTGATTGTCGTGGGAGTTCTTCAATCTCCCAAAAGCGACGAAGTACCTCTTCAAGAAGGGGAGAGCTTATAGTGTGATGAGCGGAAATGCTACCGCGAGTGCAATGAACGGAAGTCATTGTCGACTGAAATGGATCTTGACTCTCGAGCGATGTGAGCGGTCCCGAGATTATCCATCCGAAAATGGAATTCCGAGCGAAGGGTTGTCCGATGCTTCCTTTGCGAACACCGTCGCGAATGATGTCGCTATAAAGATCTGCTCCGATTATGAAATTGATAGGATCGGAACTCGTCGGATCCGCGTCTGCTCGCGGTAACTCAGAGAGATAAGAAAGTGACGAGAGATCCACGTGTCTTCTCGGAGTATAAGATGTTAGCGACTTTAGAATTAGCGCGGTGGTAGAAAGCGACGGAGCGAGAGATTCTCGATGTGAAATAAATATGTGTGTCGCGTGTTGAAAAGTCCCCGCGTGAATCCCGCCGACGGCGGAAACGGAGATCGACATATGAATGTGTTTGACACACAAGAGTTGCGCTAAACTTTCAGAGATGAAAGTCATTTCAGAGCCCTGATCAAGGAGAGCTCGGACGACCGCGATACGACCCGACGGACTGCGCACGGTTACCCAGGCTGTCGCTAGGAGGACGGGTGATCGCTGTCGCGTTACAGTTGAGGCGCTCAACGAATTTACCTCCGGCGTCGCATCCGACGCTTGAGGCGACGAGCAATTAGACGGTGCATTTTTCAAAGCACTTGAGCTAGAATCCGAGTCAACGTGTAGCATCGAATGATGCTTCTTGTGACAAACCCGACAAGAATATTTACTTTTGCATTCATATGCGGAATGCCTTGCGCTCAAACAATTGAAAAAACGTTTTTGTTGCTTGACTATATCGCGACGTTGACTCGCAATCTTGCTCACGAACGCAGGACATACATTTATAAAGTGTCGAGCTGGACACAACGGGCACTGCGATTGTGCATTTGTAGAGGCAGTGGCGGCATGAACTCGCGCGGCTGCGACGGGTTTTGCACCGGTTTTAGAGGCTGACGCTGGAGCGGATGCCTCTAACGCGCGAGTGCGAGATTGAATGAATCGGCTTAAAGTCTCGTAAGACGGCGGAGCATCTGTATCGCTTATCTTTACGTTCCAAGCTTTGCGCGTTACTGGATCTAATTTTTGGACAATGATATGCACGAGAATATCATCCCAGAGTTCTTCCGGCTTTCGACCGAGGGTTTTCAATGATGCGACCGCTATATTCATTTTATCGTATAAGGTCTGCATCTCGGTAGCAGATTCGCGCGTGATGGTCGATAAATTGAGTAATGTCGAAAGATGTTTGTTTATCGACCGCCTTTTGTCTTCGTACCGCGAGGTCAAGGCTTTCCACGCTATTTCAAAATAAGAGGCCGTTATAGAAATATTTGCGATACATTCCAGCGCGCTACCTTTCAGACACGATGATAAAAAATGCATGCGCGCAAAGTCAGTTAACTCGGTGTTGTTTCGAATTAGCGTCGTAAATCGATCGCGAAATTGCTCCCATTCGTCATAATTACCGTCGAACGGAGGTAATTTTATAGGCGGAAGATGCGATAACGAAAACGCGGACGCGTCCGCGTGCAGCCTCGTCGATGACAGAGATGGATTTGAACTCACGACTGGCTCCATTTCCCCCAGGATTTCTGCCATGTGGTCCAAAGCGTTTTGATAGACTTCGTAGGTCGCGTCGTAGTGTTTATCCTGGAAGTAGATGAAAGACGACCTAGTTGCTTCCGGGATTTTCTGCGACAGTTCTGTATGTCCGTTGAAATATTGAGTCCAGATCTTTTCGAGTTAGGAAATCCTGGAACGCACCTTAGCTGGTGTTAGATTGTTCCTTCCGATTTTTTTGAAGTTCTCGAGATAGCGCTCGATTGTATATTGAAGTTGCTGTTGAGGTACGAAGTGCTCCGCCATCGTGAAGGTATCAAACTATCACTCACTCGCGAGCTTATCCTCCACACACGCTTCTATCCGGCTCGAAGGACCATTAGGTTCGGGATTCGACCTCGACGAGATCGCCCGAAACTAATAGAAACGCTCAGAGATGAGCGAGAAGCGATGTGTTACGCGAATCCGTAGATCCGCTGGAGGATAAGGAGATGTTCAGAAAATACTCGAGTGTAGATTGTTTTCAATATTCGTTTTATTTAGAATAATAGGAGCGAGCGACGGCACGTATTCCGCGAATACGACGGAAATCTTCAAAATGTCCTGTTAATGGCTGCCCTTTTTTTGCGGTTTGGAAATCTTGATTAAGAGCTTCTTGCTAGAAACTCTCGCGAAAACGGAAATCTTGACCGCGAACGCTGGATGGAATTTAGCGCGAGGCAGAGGACATTCGCGATGCGGATAACGAGCGTCGACTCTCGAACTCCAAACAATTAACTTTCACAATATCTGAGCACTAAATAATGAAAGAACACGAATTGAGATGTGACCAAATTGCTCGCCGCGAGAATATGAATGCGATATTATGGGAGACAATTCGGACCGAATATGAGACGAGTAAGCCTACTGCGTACGCGACACGAGCGAGAATAAGCGAAATGCGAATGCGAAAAGTCGATGAATTTCGACCGGCTCGAATCGTTGTCGTAGGCAGACTAAATCGACCGACCGCGGAAACTCGCGCTCTGCCGATGAGAATAACAAGTTTTTTCGATATCGAACGTTCTCGAACCAGGTGTTTGTCACGGTTTTTCACTATAGAATAACGCGATCACGCACCGAGCGGGTGATCGCGACGCTTTTTGCTCTCGCTCGTGTTTTGGTTTCTGAGGCAATCGTTTGAATATAACGGCGAAGTTTAGAAACGAAATTTTAATGTTTCAATTTTGAACAAATATACTCTTCATAATATTAAAATTATAATGATTACATATCAATAAGAAACTGATAGGAATGAACGTAAAAAAATTAATATAAAAATTAATACAAAATAAATTTTTTTAAAGAAATTGGTATATACTTACACAGTTGAATCAAATATTTGGATCGTATCAAAGATTTCATTTGGAGTTAACAATTCGATCGGGTTTATTTGTTCCATTTCCTCATGTATATTTTTGTATTCCACTTCTTTTTCCATTTTATGTATATAAATTCTCTATCGCAACGAATTTTTTATATTATTATAATCGCAATAATAATTTTTGGATGATATAACAGAGAAGTGAAATAACGAAAGAATAAAAGAACTGAAAAAACGTAGAAAAAAAATGAAAAAACGTAAAAACGAAAAAGTGATTAAGGGAAAACCAGAGAATGATAAAGCGAAAGAGTGGGAGAAAAAATAAAGTCAAGCGTAAGATGCATATTAAGAAATTGCAAGAGTAAGTGAATTGTTACGTCCAGACTCAATGGAAGGGAGAGTCAGCGGGAGGGCGTAACTTACTTATTTCTAGGTAAACGCTAGACGATGCGTGTCCTAGAGTCGAACGAACGATACAGGGCCTTAGACAGGTCAACGACCGGAAGGGTCGCTCTTACTCTGTCCACGGGCCGTTCGGTCGGCGGTCCCTTTTTTGGTAAAGGAACTGAATCTTTATTACCTGGGACGGGACCCTGTGCGATTTCGTGTAACGGGAAGGAAGTCGGGTTAATAAATTGCTCGAACTTAAAATTTAACCTTACATTTATTCAAAAATTGGAAATGGATGATTTTAACAAAAAGAAAGATAAAATTTAACGAAAGAACATTTAATTTGATTTTTGAGAATCTTATTAATAAAAATACATTTTCTTAAATTCTAAGGTGTATTTGTGTTTGTGTGCGTGAATGTAGGTGAAGGAAAATTATATTCTCGCGGGTGTTACAATAAGTGCGGAGGACATCAACCGGAATTAAAAGGGAAACTAAAATTTAAATTCCGGTTGGAAATTTACAATAAATAGTTCATATCAAAAAAAAAATTGTTAAAAATAAATTATTAGAAAAATTAGAGTTGGACGGTAGGGATAAAAGGGGAGAAGGACCATTAAAGGTCTTGGAGTTGGACCGTAGAGGGAGAAGGGAACTTCATTCAAAATACCTCAATAGGGACGGCTAAAGGAAAAGGGCAGCCGGGGACAAAAAAAGGAATAATGGAGCCAGATGGACAGGTTTGAAGGATATGGTGAAATTGATCGAGGTCCACTTTATCTGGACCGACGCGATAATCCTCGTCTGTAAGAGGCACAGGATAAGCAGGAAATTGGCTTAGGAAATACCTGTACCAGGCTTCCCTGTCCTGGTCTTCGAAAAAGGACTCCGACTCTCCTTCGGGATCGGAAGATTCTGATTTAAAATCTTCCGGTTCCGTTTTGAGATCGGGACACTCTTCTACGAAGTCCTGAAGGGCTTCTTCGAAAACGCGCGACTCTTCTGAGAGATCGGGCGATTCGAGGGGTAAGGAGGAGGGAGGAGTAGGAATTCTCGGGGGTTGAGGTTCGAGTGATGGCGGGTAGTCGAAGGGGGGAGGGGGAGTAGGGTTTCTCGGCGGTTGCTGGAAATCAGCGAAAGCAGGCGAATATCCGGAGGGAGAAGGGGGACCAGGGTTTTCCAGATGTTGAGGGGATACAGGGAAAGTTGGCGACGGGGAACGCTCGGGGGAAGAGACGGGTGAATAAGAGGGGGGAGAATAATGAGGAGAGGAAGGTGGAGGACAAGGTGGTAAGTTGCGTATTTTATGTGTACGTTTTTGTTTATAGTATATTTTAATTAGTCGATGAGCTTTTTGGTCAAAGGAGTCCTTATCTAAGTTAAATTTCTTATAGTCTATTGTGTAGTTAAGGTCCGCAGCCGCCCGAGCCAATTCTTTTCTTAGTTGCCTATTTTGTCGGTTTCGCGACCCTTTGATGGTCGTGCACGTAGCTTTGATTTAATATTTCCACTAAGGAAAGGGGGCCGTGATGAGTAATGAAATCGATAGTGAATAGATTCTTAATTCACGAAATAATTCTTGGAAGTTTTTCTTTAATTAATTGAATAATTCTAGATTTCAAGTCCGGATAATAAAGAAGGTGTAATTTTTATATTTTTATATGAAAATTTTTCGACGGGTTGGGAATAAAAAAGGTGACAAATGTAATCGGGAGTCACTCTGCGAAATACAGGTAACTCTCAATGTCGGGCTAGGAGTCAAGAGTCGCTTTGTAAAATTCAGGTAACTCGTGACGACCGTCAGCAAGTCAGGAGTTACTCTGTGAAATACAGGTAACTCGTGACGATTGGTGACAAGTCGGGAGTCACACCGTAAAATACAGGTAACCCATGATGTCTGGTAGGAAGTCGGGAGTCGCACAGTAAAATTCAGGTAACTCGTGACGACCGTCAGCAAGTCAGGAGTTACTCTGTGAAATACAGGCAACTCGTGACGATTGGTGGCAAGTCGGGAGTCACACCGTAAAATACAGGTAACCCGTGATGTCTGGTAGGAAGTCGGGAGTCGCACAGTAAAATTCAGGTAACTCGTCACGACCGTCAGCAAGTCAGGAGTTATTCTGTGAAATACAGGTAACTCGTGACGATTGGTGGCAAGTCGGGAGTCACGCTGCAAAATACAGGTAACTCGTGATGGCTAAGGTGAAGTAGAAAAAAAGGAGATTCGTGGTAATATTTCAAGGGAGGAAGAATGAGGATTAAGGAAGAGAAAATTATACAAAGAGACAATCGAAATCTAAGTGCGAAGCATCGAAATGAGATACTAATTGATCCAAGAATTATTTTAGAATGCAAGACGTAAAATAATAATAATAATAATAATAATATAAACAAAAAGGGAAGGATAAAAATTGAAATTGTTCAACCCACTTACTACTTGAGAATGCGTTGATACTTGTAGTGACTAAGTGTGGTTCGGCTCCAGCTGTCGTGGCTGATCAGAATGGGCTCGGCAATGATGGCTCGGGAACCCGGTTTATTGTGTTGCTGGTTTAAACACGGCTTGCTGGCGCTTAACATCTACGTATCACTAAGTCTTTCACTTTTATTTGAACTCGGTCTCTGCACAACTTAAAGTCGCGGAAAAACTTGACCTCCGAGCTGACTACTAGCTGAGTAGTGAGTCGGTTGAAGAACGAAAACGGAATGAATTTTCGTGCGAGGATTTCGCGTATCCTCGAATCTTAGCGTCTCCCCACGTACCCTCTCCATTAGGCAATCAGAATTCTTTTTCAACAAATCAAATCTTTACTATTTGCCCCTCTCATGAGTAGGAGGTGCTACCCTTCCAGAAGAAGGTCCAGAAATTGCGCCCATTGGTGTAGGCTTTTGTTTTTAGAAGTTAAGTCCAGCCTATTGGAGAGTCCGTTGTGATCGGCTAAGTTGACATTTTTATTATTCCCGCTCAAATTTATCTCAAACAGATAACACAAGAGGGTGGTCGGGCAGGCGAGCACGCGGTGTCAAGTATCGCGAGTTCTGCTTACGGATTTTGGTTTCATCTGTAAACCATTGTCCGTGTCCCTCTCCTTGTTCTTTGTTTTAAACCCTTAAGCCCGTCGCGCGGACCTTAGAGTTGAATATTTCATTCATCTGTTTGTTTTCCGTACGCACATGGTCTAGATTTCTAGCGTTCGAGGGTCTCTTATCTTTGTTTAAAATTTTCTAATCTTTGGCGTGGGTTTTAGTCCCGGAATATTTATTGATCCGTCTCGAATTTTCAAACCTTTGACGTAGGTCTTAGTCCCGGAATATTTATTGATCCGTCTCATAGTTAAAAAATTGTATCGTTCTAAAAGATTAGTCTCGCCTGCTAGATATCTTCTTGTTTATTGTTTACGTCGTGTGCAGAAAGGTTTCAGAACGTAATTTTTTATATCAGTTGTAACGCGGTCACCTCGCTCGACGCTCGGATCGGCTCGTCGGTGTCCGGGTTCGAGAGGAGGGAAGACTCAAGCTTACGAGACACAGTGTAGGTAGAAAGTTTATTCAGTTGAAGAAAGATAGATACAGCGTACAGGGTCTGGCCATAGCGTGTGGTGAAGGCGGTCGCTGGTAGCAGGATCTGCGTGGCGCGCAGGCGCAAAGCGATGGTCGCAAAGCGGTGAGAAGCGCAAGACAAGTGCGGCGTGCAATCGTGCCCGGTTTTATTTACATGCGCGGACGGCGCGATTAGAACTAGAGACTTATTACTAACAGGCCTTATACCTAACGGACTTAGTACTAGACAGGGCTTACTACTATAACTAGCGGACTTATTACTAGACAGGTCTTATTCCTAGCATGCGGTTACAACTAGCGGACTTAGCACGAACAGGCCTTAAGACTAGGATGCGGTTACAACTAGCGGACTTAGGGCCAATTTCACCAACCTCGGTTAGATTAACCGACGGTTAAAATTAGCAGGGTGGCCAACAGAAAATAGAGGTGAAGGAAAACCAAGCATTCTTATCATTTCAGTTGGAACCATGCTAATTTTAACCGTCGGTTAATCTAACCGAGGTTGGTGAAATTGGCCCTTAGTACTAACAGGCATTATAACTAGCAGGTCTATGACTACGAGACTTAGAACTAGCGGACTTATCTCTATCATGCGACTAATATTTACAGCGCGGTCTGTACATGCCCTTATAAGCTACTGTCAGGTTAGGCGGCTAGGTATTGCTGGCAGGCTCCAGTGTCACGTCGAGCACTACCTGAGCAACGGAAGTCGGTTCAACCCGACAGAGCCAAGTACAGCCTTGGCCCCAGGTAAAGGTGGGAGCCGGTGCAACCCAGCGGGGTCGAGGGCAACTTCGACTCCAGGAGCGGTGTAGGCAGGAGCCGGTTCAACCCGGCGGGGTCGAGGGCAACCTCGACTCCAGGTAGAGCGTGTCGGTACAACCCGACGGAGCTGAGTTCAGCCTCAGCCCCAAGAGGTAGTAGGTAGTTGGTGAGATCGGTATCAGGAGCTGGTCGGGATAGGATCTGGTCCCGATGTCTCGGCCGGCCGGGCTTATATACCCGGCCGGCGGCCCCCATTGTGCGCCGTCGGTCCGGCGGTGGGAGTCGGTACCGCGTGGGGACCCCGCGAGAGCGAGACAGAGCGTGTCGGCGAGCGAGAGCGTAATTCGAGCGGGAACGCGCATGCGTTAGGCAATATGGCGGCGACAGGACGGGTAGAGCTAAGTGGAAATAAGCAAGCCGTGCGGGTATATATATATATATATATATATATATATATATATTTGTGCCGGTACACTGGCGTCTGTAGTAACGGCCCTGCCGTTACACAGTGAAAGAGTTCTATGAAAGAAAAGAATCGTGGAGTTCACCGGATGTAACAGAATGAAAGAAAGATCGAATGTGTGTGTGTGTGTGTATATATATGTGTGTGTATGTGCGTATATTTGGGTAAATAACTCAATATAATATTTATGTGATACATTTTCTTACTTGAAATAAGAGATATCAATCAAATTTATATTTTTTGATAGCGTCTGATGACAACGAACTCCGTTCCAGTTTCGTAATCGATGTTTATAATAAAAAAACAGATGAAACTTGTTATTTAAAAATAGGAATATCTTATATGAATTTGCATCGATATCGAGATATATTAGATGCGCGCTTTCTTTCTATATATACAGCGTATCTTAAAATCATAAAATGTTTTTTATATATATTATAATTAAATTTAAATTTTCTTAGAAATTATACTACATAATAAAAAAAAATATATCTATTTATTTATTTATTTATTTATCTATTTAATGAACATTTATAAATATTAATAAAATTATAAATAAATAAACTAATAATTAAACTAATTATATTTAACATTTAATTAATAAACTAAATATTCCTTTATGTATTTTTAAATTTTATTTATTTCTTTAAATAATATAATTGTATAACACATAATAATATAATGATTAACAATTACATAATATCGATATCTAAAAATTTGCGAAAGTTAAAGCAATCATGTCCTTTTGGTGCACATATTATACTTACATACATACACACATACGTACATTTTGTAAGAACATGATTCTTCGACGTTTAACATTCTGAATACATTGGTATCAGAATATCAAAAAAAAATTTTTCACGAAAACAAAGCTTCCTCTATAAGGAAGCAATAAGAAAATTATTTTTAAAAAAATTATAAGACATACTTTTCGAGATTATAAAATATTGAACTGTTATTGGTTCATTTGGTCAAATTCTAGGAAAATATTTATTTTTATAGTGAAAATATTGCATTTTTTTTTAAATAAAGAATTTATGTTTTACTTAAATTATTAATATTTATGTAATATTTCTCCTTTGCTCTCTTTTTTTTAGTATTAACTTTTTAATTTTACAAAGTTTAATATAATGTAATATAAATAAAAAATATAATATAAATAAGATCTGCAATAAAATGTATATATTCTATTTTGAAATTAATTCTCGATTTTGTTTATAATTTAGATATTGTGCGGACCGTAAATGAAGTTGTGGTCCTGTCTTTATCTTGTCTGTGATTAATCTTTGGATAAATCTTTGAACTATCGATGCTGCAACGATTAACATCGGACCACGTCTGTAGCTGCAACAGAGGTCGTCGTCGTAATTCTTGTATATAATTACGCGGAAAAATTGGACGAGACACTCTTTCCCGGCGTCCTTTCGCAAAGTCGAAAGTATCGAAGAGGAGACATTATTATTATTATTATTTATTATCATTATTATTTATATGTATATATAAATATATATATATGTATAAATAAATAATTTAGATACCATTCATAACAATGATATAACAATGTATAATGTTCAATACCTACAATAGAAATTTAATTTTATAATATAACATATGTATAATATTATGCTAAAGAAAACCAATTATTTAAAATAGAACATATTTATGATTTTTATTAATATAAGTTACATTTTAAATATATTTATATAAGTTTAAAATAAAATAGAGGGAGAGCTTTAAGTTTTATAATAATTATAATTGAATTTAATAATCAGAATTGAATTTATAATGAAAAACATAAAAAAATATTTATGACACAATATGAAACAATACATATATATTATATAACTCTTCTTCTTTTTTAATTTTAAATGGAACTCCTTTTATTTTGTTTCTGTAATAGAAACATATTTAAATTATAGACTTATTGCGAAATAAATAAATATATGATTCTTACTGAATTATTATAATATTAAGTCATATCAAGTTAATTATTACTAACAAATAATAAAACGATCAACAAAGTTCGAAATCGTGTATAATTAGATGAGAAAAATTGTGTATGTCTGTTTTTGATTTTATACAAATATATCTTAAACATTAAATTTGTTTACGTCACAAAGATAATTAAAATAAAATAACTAATTTTAATAAATAAATTAATTAATTTAATGTTCTCGATACTTTTCCCTTTCCCTTGTAAAATAAAAAACACACACACAAACACACACATACACACTCTTCTTTCCGTTTTATTTTATAATTTTATTTTTTTTAAATAATACATTTCACATTATATGATTATATTTATATTAATGCAATTATGTGTTTCATATATATTACTTGATTCTTTCAAATCAAACAATTTTTGCTTTAAACTGTTTTTTTTTAATTAATAAAATTGATTGTATTGTGTATTAAATAATTTATTTTATACGTTTCAATATAATAACTACATATATTATATATTTTGCGGTACTGGAAGCTTATGTAAAATCAAATTTTGCAGAAATTTATGATAATAAATTAAATAAAACAATAGGATATGGATCAATTACAGATGGAACATATAAATTAGAAATACATATAATAAATTTTGTTTACGATGATTATTTGGAAATCGGTATAATTAAAGGCGATAAAATAAAAATAACAGGCATAATGCAAACGACAAGTAATATATACCTATACTTATTATAAAAACTAAAAAATTTTATTTTATAACAAAACAACGTTAATAAAAAAACAGCATAAAAAAAGTTCCTAGAGTTTAATATATTTTTTATTATTCTATAGTTAATCCGATATATCTGCTTGTGAATGACATAAATGACATCCAAAAATTAGAAGGACGTATGTCATTAAAAGAATTATTGAAATGTATACGTCTACTAAATAAAAGAAAAGTAGAAGAGGCAGGGTCATCACAAATAGTAAATTAGACTATTTAAATACTAATGTTTTTTTTTGTTTAATTTAGAAGTTATTATAAATTTTTGAAATTAAGATTATAAATAATTTATTGAAAAATCTATTAAAATAAATTTATATATAACTATTATTTTTTCAATAAAATATAAATTAATCAAAAACAAAAGAAGCAAGTAACATCAAAAATAAATTTTTAATTTTTATTTTTAATATTTTTAGTTTTAAAAAATTTTTTTTAATTATTTTTAATTTTTTTAAACTTTTAATTTTTTGACAACTTAATCAATTAAACTGACCGTATATTTTTTCAATCATCTGATATATATATGTTATACGCAATGAGAATACACAATTTTTCTCATCTAATTATACACGATTTCGAACTATGTTGATCGTTTTATTATTTGTTAGTAATAATTAACTTAATATGACTTAATATTATAATAATTCAATAAGAATCATATATTTATTTATTTCGCAATAAGTCTATAATTTAAATATATTTCTATTACAAAAACAAAATGAAAGGAGTTCTATTTAAAATTAAAAAAGAAGAAAAATTATATAATATATATGTATTGTTTCATATTGTGTCATAAATATTTTTTTTTATATATTTTTCTTAATTCTTATATTTTTCATAATAAGTTCAATTCTGATTATTAAATTCAATTATAATTATTATAAAACTTCAAGTTCTCCCTCTATTTAATTTTAAACGTTGTATAAATATCTTTAAAATGTAACTTATTTTAATAAAAATCTTAATTTTAATAATCTTAATTTTAATTTTCTTGATCATGTTTTTACAAAATGTCCGTATGTGTATATGTATGTGTATGTACACCAAAAGAGCATGATTGCTTTAACTTTCACAAATTTTGAGCAAAATTTTTTTACACGGATAGAGTATCATTAAAGAATGGTATTGAATGATATTGAATTTGGCTAGGATCAATGAAAGGATTTATTTTTTATGAAGTTTCGAATTTTTCTAAAAAAAAATCAGGTTGCTTTAACTGCCGCAAATTTTGAGATATCGGATTAAATTTTTTTACATAAATAGAGTATAATTAAAGAGTGGTCTGTATTGAATTTGGTGAAGTTCGATGAAAGAATACCTTTTTTATAAAATTTTTAATTTTTTGAGAAATGTTTGTACACGTCTTAACTTTTGCAAATTTTGAGATATCTTTCTCTATAAGGAAGCCAAAATTTAAAAACCCGCTTGCTTTAAGGAGCTTAAGCTTTGTAAGCGAAATAAAATGATGAAGAAACAATGTGCAAGTTTCTAATTTGCACAATTTTCAGCTTGTTTTCTTTTCTTTTCTTTTTTTTACTTTTCTTTTTTCTCTATTCTTTTTTTTATTTAATATTATTTTCTTATTCTTTAAATATAATAAACTTGTATTAAAATATATATATACTTATAAATACGATAATAATATCGTTATACTGTCATTACTGTCGACTTAATATGCCTTTCTTAAAAATAGAAAGAAACGAGCAATTATTCTCGAGTAAGAAAATAATAAAATAAATGTTATCAAGAGACACGGTAGTGTCTCGCGCCAAGTCATGCGCAGCAACAGTGAGGCACCCCGTGTATCTTTACGCGAGTCGGCTAGTTGAAGAGTTCTTAGATTATCGAACCTCAATAACGGCTGAACCGATTGATGTTTTAATAAGCTTAATCGAAAGCTTGAGTTTGTTTTATATTATGAAAATATTTTTACTTTTCTTCTACGTATCCTATAAATGAAGATATTATAATCCAAAGTCGAAATGTATAAAATTTTTACTAAGAAACGTCTCCGTCGTCATCGACGCCCAAGCCCCCAATGCGCATGTGTACAAGAAGTTGTACGGTTCGAGCATTCGACATAAGATTGCGCTAGCGGCGCTTTTACTGCTTGCATCCATACCAGCTTTTGACAGATATAGGTTAATAGGTTTGCAATGCAATAGTGCAATGTTATATAGCGTAGCACGCTTTCATTTATAAAAAGTGAAGCAACAAAATTCTTCGTAATACTCGTGGTTAGTTGGATCAGGTATTGAATACACACATATCTGATAGTAAATATATAGAATAGAATATAAACATCTTGTCATAAATGTATAGAATATTTTCATATCTTATTTATAGAGAAAAATAAAATATTGCGAAAGTAATTTATGCTATGTGTAAAAACAAAACAAAACATCGCATTACATATAAAAATATTCTATATTTATGATAAGAAAGAGATATATGTATTTTATAGTATGTTTATTATAAGATGTATGTGTGTTTGTATCCTATACCTGATTCAACTATTCACAAGTATCACAAAGAATTTTGCAGCTTTACCTTTTTATAAATGAAAGAGTGCTACGCTATATAATGTTGCAGTCTGGAAAATTTAACTTATACCTGTCAAAAGCCACTATGGATAACTGCGAGCAGTTATCGATATAGACATTCATATCAGTTAATATAGATATACACATCAAGAATACATATTTGAGTGCATTTGTCAAACGAGTGTCATATAGTTTGTCATATATTTATTTGTCATGCATTATATGCAGCTACAGATAAATATAAATAACATTGATGAAACGCAGTCTGCAAGGTTAAATTTCTATTTATCTTTTTAAATAATTTATAAATATACATTTATTTTTCAGTGGAACCAGAAGAATTTTCCAAGCTGTTGATAAGATTTTGACAAAGCCTGTGACAAAATGTTTATTGCAAACCAACATATTGTAATCAATTCTTGTTGCGATGCTAATGCATCGCTTGAAATAGATGAAGCATGTTTTAGTATAGTTAATGAATATAATAGATCTGTTACATGGTATTTTTCCATTTGTCAGAATACTATTTGGTATATATATCTGGCAAATAAAATTTAGTATTTAACTGACATTATCGATAATTTTGTTGTGTTTAGCATTGAGACAAAGATTGGTTACAATATGTTGGTTTGCAATAGACGTGTTGTCGCAGACTTTGTCAAAATCTTAACAGCTTGAAAAATGTTTCTATTGAAAAATTCCATTGGGAAATAAATGTATTTATAAATTTATTATAAAAATTTATAAATTATTAAAAAAAAATAAATAGAAATGGAAATAAAATATAAATAGAAATTTATAAGATTTATACATATTAATCTTACAGACTATGTTTTACTAATGTTACTTATACCTGTAGCTGCATATGATGCATGACAAATAACTATATGATGACAATCATTTGACAAATACATTTAAATACACTGTATTCCTTTTTACATCTTTTGCTTTTGATATAATCAGGATACAAGACAGATAGTTAGATAATTTATAGCACAGCACAAGCATATAGTAATATATTTTAATTTTGATTATAGTATTTTTTTTTTTAAAGGACGTAACATTTATCACTTTTATAAAAGTACTTGATTTGTTTAATCTGTCTTGTAGATATGTAGCATACATATCATTTTTACACTAATTCTTGTGCTGTGTATACCTGACTAGTCTGTCTCGTAGATATGTAGAATACATACATCATAAAATATATTATAATTTATATATTATAACTCATATTATAACTTTATATATAATTAGCAAGGTTTATTCTAATCTTAAATATTAAAAAAAATGAAACGTTACATTTATCAGTTTCATATCAATAAAATTAAGATCTTAAATATTTAAAAAAAGAAACATAACATCTATCACTTTTTAATTTATATTTAAATTACAATATAAGTTATAATATAATATAAATTATATAAGTTATGATGTGTGTATTCTATATATTTACGAGACAGATTAGTTAGGTAATTTATAGTATAGCACAAGCGTATAGTATCAATCAAAGAAATGAAAGAGTTGCTTTTATAATTCAGAAATATAATAGATGTATTCATTTAATCTGATTGCAGAAATAAGATAATATATAACACACAGTACAAAAAGAAATGATATAATTGCTAAAAAATTACCTTTTTTTAAAAAAAGTGAAAAAAAGGCGCCAAGTGCACGCGCACAAGCGCCTTTCGCTATAAAAATACTCTTATACAAAATAGTGTTATTTCAATTTGTTGTGAAAAATTCTTATACAAAATAGTGTTATTTTAATACAAAAACACTGTCATATCCAAACTAAAAAACTGTTTTACAAAATAGTTGTTTTAATATTCTACAAAAATAGTGATATAAAAATATTGCGCCAATTAATAAAAATTTATTTTACAAAATTCAGTTATTATTATTTCTAATATTAAAAATTGCAATGTGATCAAAATAGTGGAATATATTTAAGTGAAAAAAATTTTTAATTCGAAAGATAAATTTAAGTATAAAATAACTTTTCAATTAGAGAAAAACTTTTCGCTGTTAAATTCAAAATATAAATAACACGTTAATTAGATTAGCATATATTCAATTTAGCAGCGTCAAGTTTTTCTCTAATTGAAAAGTTATTTTATACTTAAATTTATCTTTTGAATTAAAAATTTTTTTCACTTAAATATATTCCACTATTTTGATCACATTGCAATTTTTAATATTAGAAATAATAATAAATGAATTTTGTAAAATAAATTTTTATTAATTGGCGCAATATTTTTATATCACTATTTTTGTAGAATATTAAAACAACTATTTTGTAAAACAGTTTTTTAGTTTGGATATGACAGTGTTTTTGTATTAAAATAACACTATTTTGTATAAGAATTTTTCACAACAAATTGAAATAACACTATTTTGTATAAGAGTATTTTTATAGCGAAAGGCGCTTGTGCGCGTGCACTTGGCGCCTTTTTTTCACTTTTTTTAAGAAAAGGTAATTTTTTAGCATAAATCACTCACCTCGAGATTGCTCTGCAGCCGTTTGATGTCTCTTTACGATTTTATTTTTTCATTTTTTGCTGCTTCTTCTTTGCATATTATAACACTCATCAATCGCATAATTACGATTGTTTTAACACACTTGTGAAATAATAGTTAATTATAATAAATGTAGCACTTTTCAACGTATAACTCGACATACGAAGCCTCATCCTTCTTACTCGAATTTCACTGTATGACCACAGATATGATTGACAGCAGGCTAAAGCAATGATACCAGAACAAGGTCTCGGCTTGGCTCGGCAATGTAAGAGATAACGCACACATGCATGAACCGCGTACATGTGATGCGCAGAGCGCTCTGCGCATTACATACACACGATTCACGCATGTGTGCGTTATCTTATTCATAATCGAGTCGGTACCGGTGAAACGAGATCTCGTTATGGCACTGGGTTAAAGGCATATATCATTGTATTATTTTTAGGGAAGGCCGAATTCCTTTGAGTAACAACAATTCAATGTAAACATTAGTACGCTATATGCCACTAGCATCAAGTACTCGCATACCAATCGATTTGTTATATAACCCCGAAAAATATATATGTATTATTTCCTTTCTAAAAAAAGGAGATATATGTATATTATATTTATCATCATATTTTGTAAAAGATACGCATTCTATTTTTTTTATAATTTATAAATTTATATAAGTTTTATTTAAAGCAAAAGAAGAGACGAATAGGGGCAAGCGAAAGGAAGATAGAGAGAGAGCGGTGAGGGGAGGGAGGGAAAGAGCGGAGAGGGAAGGAAGGAAGGAAGGAAGGGGGGGGGAGAGAGAGAGAGAGAGAGAAAGAGAGAAAAAGGAAGAAAGACTTCTTCTATTTTCTTCTCCAAAGTTCTTCTATTTTTTATTAAGTAATAACAAATATTATTAATACCTTTAATGTTATTTGCTTTTATTATTATTATTTTATAGAAGAAGGAATATAATATTATATAATAATATTATTTAATATTATTAATATTATTTATTAATTTATAATTACTGTATAATTATTTATCAATAAATGAATAATTATATTTATTAGTTAATAATTAATAAAATTTATAATATAATATAATATAATTAATTAATTAATTAATAATTGATGATGATAATGATGATAATGATGATAATGATGATAATGATGATCATCACCATCATCATCATCATCATCATTATCATCATACTTAGATATATTTTAATTTTATAATTATTAATTTAATTATTTAATGAATTATTTATTATAACAAAAGGCTAGCGCGCGTAGCGCGCGCTTGCGTTGTTCTAGTACAACAAAGAACTTATGAATATATATCGCAATATCAAAACATGTTATAATAATAGTTATATGTATGTGTTACGTCCAGACTCGAGGAAGGATGAGTCAGTGGAAGGGCGCAACCACTATCTTTATGATCCCGAAGTTAAACGTCTCGAAGCGTTAGAATCGGGTCGAACGAACTTGATTCTCCGAAAATCAGGTAAACGACCGTTAGGGTCGCTATTATTCTGGTTTTCAGAAGTTCGCTCGGCGGTCCCTTTTTGATAAGAGAATTTAATCTCTATTACGCGGGATGGGACCAGATGCGATCTTTTGACTGGAGAATGAGAGGGGTAAATAAAGATTGGATTTAAATTAGAATATAAATTTATTCATAATAAATTAAACTACTTTGGTATACATTATATGAATAGTTATTTTAATATGGGTATGGGTGTGTGTATGTGTGTGTGGTTGTTCGCGGTTCTTACAATTGTACGGAGGACATCAGTCAAAATAATGAGGCAAGATTCTATTATTAATATTGAATTTCTGACTGGTTATTACAAAATATTTGTTAGAAAAAGAAAATAAAACAATTTGTGTGGAGTGAGAGTGTGTGTTTTAGTTCGCGGGTGTTACATTAATACGGAGGACATCAGTCAGAGTGGCGAGGCAAATGTTTTATTGTTAACATTAGGGTTCTGACTGGTTAATACAATGTAAAAGTATATTTAATTATAAGATAAGAAAAATAAAATCAAAATCAATATATATAAATCAATAAATGTGTATGTTAAGAATGGTCGAAAGTATAAAATTAGTCGCTCGCATATGTGTTAAATTAAGATTAAACTTTCTAAGACTTATTGCCGAAATGGATTAATGATTTTGAAAGAATGAAACATTCTGCGGTTATGAATTGTAGTTATGAATTGGAAAGGAAAAATTATTCAATTAGACTTTGTTTAATAAATACCCGAGGAATGTCTGGTTTCGGGGGGTGTCGGGGCGAACAGTCAATGATGCAGGAACACAGAAAAATATGAGCCGCACTTCACAATTAGTTTTATAATTTGTCCTTGGCTAAACCGAATAATCCGCCGAGGAAGTAGAGAAAGACCGCGAGAAAATATTACGTCGTACCGCGTGCTTCACTCGATAACTACGTACCGGACCCTTGGGCCCGAGACGGGGAGGCTTTCCTCTCACACGCGTGTAACAATGTTCCTTAGATGTTATTAAGGTTCCTTGAGCTTACGGATAACTTAAGAGACAAACCAGAAGAGAATTCACTTGATCTGAGCCGAGTAGCGAAACCGAATTCAGAGAGTTTTGATACTGTTCGAAAGGCAACGTGCGTTACGAGAGACCGGTACTCACGGAATGATCGAGGATTTCCGGAAGGGTCGATATCGACGCAGGAGCGCGGATAAGGTCCTGAGAGCGTGCTTATGATTGGGTGATAACCGCGAACATGAAGAAAAAGGAAGAGAGAGAGAGAATGCTAGAGAGAGGACTAGAGTAAGTGAGATGCCGGTGCAAGGATTGAGAAAAGGGAGCGATATTTCCTGAACATTCCGCCCGCCTTCTACAACAGCGTTGAAGAATTATGATCTTGATGATGGTGAGGCCGGATCAGTAGTTGATTGTCTTGTGAGTGAGGGTTGATCTGGTGTCATCGGAAGCACTGCTAACTTGGTGATAGGCCGCTTGAGTTCTGTGGTGGCCGTCTTGAGGGTGACCACTCTGCATAGACCGTCCAAACCAAGATGAAGTTGTGTGACCCGAGCAAGAGGCCATTTTGATGGAGGGAATCTCTCATCTGTGAGAAGTACGAGAGAGCCGACCTTGATTTGCGTGGAGGGATGATGCCATTTCGATACTGAGTAGTGCCGTTGTAGGATAAGCTGCCAAGGAGATAGCCTTGTTATGGGCATCGATGAAAGAGATGGCTCCGGAATCGTAGTTGGAGCGAGAACTGTCTCGATTTGTACCAGAAGAGTTGTAAGTTCCTCTGGTCAAGACCAGAAGAGTTGTAAGTTCTTCATAGGTTAGGGCAGTCTCGCCTATAGTCCGTCGTAGGTGATGCTTGACCGATTTGACTGCGGCCTCCCATTTACCGCCGAAGTGGGGGGCTGCCGGGAGATTAAAGACCCAAGTGGTGCCGTCATGAGTTAGTAGCTGAGCGAGTTCCGAGAATTCCTTTGATCCGGCGTTGAATAACCGCCTAAGAGATGTATCTGCCCCGAGAAAATTGGTTCCACAGTCGCTAAATAGAGTTTGGCAGATACCTCGCCGTCCCGTTAACCGCCGATATGCTGCGATGAACCCCTCTGTAGAGTAGTCTGTCACTGCCTCCAGATGAACCGCCGACGTTGAGAAGCAAACAAAGATGGCTAACCAACCTTTGTGACACTTAGCCCCTCGTCCTCGCCAAGTTTTGAGAGTGAGAGGGCCGGCGTAATCAACCCCTGTGTTGAGGAAAGGACGAGATGGCGAAGTGCGAGATGATGGCAGTTGACCCATGAGTTGCTGTGCCCTTACGCCACGTTGTCGAGCACACCGAACGCAGCGGAGAATGTGAGATCTTACTGCGGCTCGGTCACCAATGATCCAGTAAGCCTAGCGAAGATATGTCAAGGTTACCTGAGTTCCGCCGTGAAGAGTCCTGAGATGAGCGTCCGATATAATGACTTGAGACAGATATGAATCCCGTGGCAAGATGGCTGGGTGCTTGCATTCAGGGTCCAATTGAGACTGTCTGAGTCGGCCTCCGACTCTGAGGATGCCCGAATGATCGATGAAGGCCGTAAACTTGGCGAGAGGATGAGACCTTGACAAGTGTGCTCCGCTTGAGATTATTGTCAGTTCAGATGAGAAGTAAGCCAATTGGACAGACCGAATCCAATATAGTCGTGAACTTTCGAGGTCTGCAGGTGTGAGTGGGGTGGCCAGAGAGGACTGTGGTATACCTTTGAGGATCGCGCAACACCGTTGACAGAGAGCAGTGATCCGAAGAAGCCGTATGAGTGATGAGTAACGATAGAGGAGTTCCCAGAGGTGGTGTTGCTTTGCCGTTGAGGAGGTGAGAAGAAGACCGGGCCGTTCCTCTAGAGTCGTCGCCGAATCCGGCTGAGATGCCATGCTTGGCCAATGTTGAGGAGGCTGTGCTAACCATGAGGGACCGTTCCACCAAAGATGATGCCGAGAGAGTTGAACGGAAGTGAGGCCGCGAGAAGCACAGTCGGCTGGGTTCTCCTTGCCGGGAATAAACCGCCAATGACCTTGAGGTACGCGTTCTTGAATTGCCGCCACTCGATTACGAACGAAGTCTTTCCAACGAGAGGAATGACTGTTTATCCAGGTGAGCGATACCGAAGAGTCCGTCCACAAGTAGATTGGTATCTCCGCGAGTTCTAGTGTTCGTTGAACATAGCTGATGAGACGAGAGAGTAAGTCGCCGCCGTAAGTTACAGCCGAGGAATTGTGAGCCATTTGAGAGAGGCGACCTTGGCTCTCCGAAATCATAGTTGGAGCGAGAACTGCCTCGATTTGTACCAGAAGAGTTGTAAGTTCCTCTGGTCAAGACCAGAAGAGTTGTAAGTTCTTCATAGGTCAAGACAGTCTCGCCGATGTTCCGTTTCAGTTTTTGAATGGTGAGGCCGGCGCCGACGTCTGCGTAGCCGTGGTTGATGGTGTAGCCTTATCTTGCATCGTTGACCGTGGGGGCGGTTGACTGTCCATGTGTATCATCGTGTGATGCTTGTTGCCGCATTCTCTGCACCTCTTCAGATTTTGACAGGCGACTGCGTTATGCCTGCCCAAGCAATTAAAGCAGAGGCGCTTATCGATTACGATGTTTCGCCGTAGATGAGCAGACATATCTCTGAAACGAGGGCAAGAGACAATGTAATGAGAGCCAGAGCACAGTGCACATTCGGAAGTTTCCGAGATCCCAGAGGGGGGTGAGATGGCCACATGAGCGGTGGCCGCCGATGTCTTGATGGTCTGTCGCAGTGGCGAGGGAACTGGTCTTGGTGCTGGAGAGGAGCTCGAGGTTCCGAACTCCATACTCTCCATGGCTCGGGCGCGCCCAGTGAGAAACGTGCGAATGTCCTTGTATGAAGGGGGGTCCGTGCTGGAGCCAAGCTTGACTTCCCAGGCCTCTCGAGTGCTTGGGTCGAGTCGCTGGACGATGAGGTGGACCAAGAGATGATCCCAGTGTTGAACAGGAGCTCCGAGAGACTCCAAGGCATTGAGCGCTGCCGTTGTGGTGTTGAGAAGAGAGTTGAGCTCCTTGGCCGACCGCTGTGAGATGGTCTTGGTGCGGAATAATCGATCCACCTGAGCCGAAATGAGAAGTCGCTTATTTTCATACCGATTAACGAGAAGGTCCCAGGCTGACGCGAACGCGTCCTCAGAAACCGGCAAATTGGAGATTAGCTGAGCGGCTTCGCCCAAGAGACTAGTCCGGAGGTATTGCATTTTCTCCACGTTTGATATCTCCGCATTCCGTCCAACCAAGGAGGAGAAGAGATCATGAAAGGGCCTCCACGCTGAGAAGTCACCGGAGAATTGTGGAAGAGTGATCTCCGGAAGATGACGTCGCGCTGATGTCTGACCGCCAATTGAGAGGTTGGCTAGCTGTGAGCCCGACAGAGGGTGAGTCCATTCCTTCTCTTCAATCTGCATGAGTAATGCGGCTTTGGCGTCGGCATAATATAGAAGACATTGATCGTATACCCTTTTCTTGAAATAATCGTGATCCAGGAGGAGCTCCGCTTTGGATTCCGCCATCCGTTCGTGAGTGGCTTCGAACTTTTGCCAGTTGTTATCGATGAGGTCGAGTTTCACCTTGAGCATTTGAAGTTGAAGAGTGGGGAACGTCGGTTCCTTACACTCGAGAGCCACCGACTTGATGTACGTATGCCGATTCATTTGCAGAGAATTTTCGCTTCGAGGTTGGACATGATGATGGATGAACTCGCCGTTACCGCTGAGAATACCACTCGAAGTGACCCACAAGAGAGAAAGAGAAGTTCCGACATACGATGAGAATATCCGAAAATGCGAGAGAGAAGTCCGTATACCGCGCACGAGCTCACAATGTCCGAGTGAGAGGGAAGGCGCTAACGATTATAGAGACCGGTGACCGGTCGTCGTATATTCACAAAATGGCCGAAGACTGTCAAAGGAGCGAGAGAGAACACCGTATACGTAGCGAGGATCCGTTGTCGAGCGCCCGAATCCGTCCGGGCGTCGCCGGACACGCACGAGTCTTCGAGCGCGACGGATGTCACAGAGAGAGAGTGAGAGCGCACTACGAGAGGCGACGATCGCTTGCCGAGCGCCCGAGTCCGTCCGAGCGTCGCCGAACACGCACGAAGAGGATCGTTCTCGAACTTTCGCCGGTAGCACGTGGAAACACACACGATTTTCCAAATCCGCACACAGAGTTCACCTTGAGATGTTCGTTACCGCACCCACCGATCCGGCTCGAAGGACCAAAAAATGTTTAATAAATACCCGAGGAATGTCTGGTTTCGGGGGGTGTCGGGGCGAACAGTCAATGATGCAGGAACACAGAAAAATATGAGCCGCACTTCACAATTAGTTTTATAATTTGTCCTTGGCTAAACCGAATAATCCGCCGAGGAAGTAGAGAAAGACCGCGAGAAAATATTACGTCGTACCGCGTGCTTCACTCGATAACTACGTACCGGACCCTTGGGCCCGAGACGGGGAGGCTTTCCTCTCACACGCGTGTAACAATGTTCCTTAAATGTTATTAAGGTTCCTTGAGCTTACGGATAACTTAAGAGACAAACCAGAAGAGAATTCACTTGAACTGAGCCGAGTAGCGAAACCGAATTCAGAGAGTTTTGATACTGTTCGAAAGGCAACGTGCGTTACGAGAGACCGGTACTCACGGAATGATCGAGGATTTCCGGAAGGGTCGATATCGACGCAGGAGCGCGGATAAGGTCCTGAGAGCGTGCTTATGATTGGGTGATAACCGCGAACATGAGGAAAAAGGAAGAGAGAGAGAATGCTAGAGAGAAGGACTAGAGTAAGTGAGATGCCGGTGCAAGGATTGAGAAAAGGGAGTGATATTTCCTGAACAGACTTGCTTTTTAATAGTGATTCAGAAGCGGAGGGGTGACGAATTTGTGTGTATCGCTCTGTATCTCATGTCAGTGGCCCGATGTTCGACTCGTGGTTGCTCTGGAGATGATGCCAAGTGAGGACATTGGTTGCACAAGTAACTAACTCGCCAATTACGGTGCAAAAGCACAGAATAAGACTGCGTTAGACTGAAGACTGGAGAATAAGTGTAAGGTTGTGAAATGTAAAAAAATGTATCTCTTGAATGTCTTACGAGTTCTCTTTTTATAATCCTCTGGTGGGGGTGTATTCTAATCTTAAGAGTGGGGATCTTCCAAAAACCTCAACGAATTGAAATTATGCAGAAGTAGGGATTCTTCAAGATTTTAACGAATTAGAATCGTGCCAGTGTCCTCATTCGGCAGGGGGTGTCTCCTATTTTCATATTTTTACCCGTGCTGATCGTCGGTTGGTGAGTTCAATATTAGTTCAAAAGTTCCTTAAACATTAGCCTTTCCGGGGGACCCTCGCGCACATGATCTGATTAGAAAAGGGTCTTACTTCCTTATAATTATTTTTGTCAACGTTGATGCAGCTGTGTTTATTACTTGTCCGTTAGAAAATTTTTATCAGTATTAATACAGCTGAGTTTATTAAACATTTTGTTAAAAGTTCTTGTTATCTCGTTGTTCTTCCGCCGGAAATTCTACTGCAAGGGGTAGATATTATTTTTCATTTATCCCGAGGAGACTGGCATGGTTTCCATCACCGATTTCCTTGCGTCTTTCCCACGGATACTCGTGGATGTAGTTACTGACAAATGACAGTATTTAAAAGAAACGTATGGCACAAGATGCTTTGTTTATTGAACGGTTCGTTCTTATCACCAACTGACGATCGCTACCGCAACGTCGCGGAAGAAAGGAATCGGGGAGTCGCCAGGACGTAACATATGCAAAGAAAGTCAAAGTATACATACGTAGTATTTATTATTTTCAAGGTGGATCTTATTGCAACAAAATTTTAATCGCTTTAACTTATTAATCCGTTTGTCAGTATACATAGTATATATATTTTGACTTCCTTTGCATACATATAACTGATATGTTATCTTATAAAAAAAAAACTTGTGGATATATATCTCGCAATTGCACAACATGCTATTATAATATTATACGTATGCAAAGAAAGCCAAAGTATATATATTACGCCAAAGTATACATACGTAGTATTTATTATTCTCAAAGTGGATCTTATTGGAACAAAATTCTAATCGCTTTAATTTATTAATCCGTTTGTCAGTATACATAGTATATATACTTTGACTTTCTTTGCTTACATTACAACGGCGGACATGTTGTTTTCGGTCGCCATCTTAGTTTCGTGACGGATGTCAATCCGCGCGGACGTGTTTAAGATTATTAACGATATTCTCTGTTCTCTATTTCTGTGAATAGTTATATAGTTCTGTTTCATTAAAGTTCTTGTTCTTTCATAACTAAGAGTTATTATTTACGACGCGGAGTGTGAGTGCCGGTTGTGTCTTGCGTGATTTGATTTATCTCGATTACGATCCGCGGACGCAACATTTTGGGGGCTCGTCCGGGATCGAGCTGGACAACGTAACAATTTTGAAAGAGCGCAAAACGAGCTATGGCGTCGGAACAGCAACAAGATCTTACATCTGGGGTTGTGACGCGGAAACGAGCTGCGATTCCGCTTCGAACTTCTCCAGAAACGACAGCATCAGGACCGACATTAGAGGCGATCACACTCCAATCTGCGTTGCGGGAGATTCGGCAACTCCGAGAGGAGCGGTTACAGCAGCAAGCTGATTATGAGGCACAGCTGCAACAGCGTGAGGAAATGCTCCGCAGAATGGAGGAGAGGATACGACAGCTGGATAACAACGATAGCCATAGCCAGCTAAGTCATTCTTATAATAGAGATAATAGAGAGGGGCATACTGAGCGCGGAAATTTTAATAATAGAAATAATGATTTACATACTGAACACAGAAATTTGAATTTAAATGAGTGTGGTTATAAATTGAAACCCGATAACTTTGATGGAAATGTCCCTTTGCGAGAATTCTTTACTCAATTCCATCTGATAGCTCGAGCGAATGGATGGTCTGATTCGGTGAAAACGGTTGTTTTGGCATCATGCTTAAGGGGAAAGGCGCGTTCCGTATTGGACGGAATTTTAGAAATTGAAGATTTAAAGTTCGAAGAGTTAAAATCGAGGTTAGAATTGCGTTTTGGGGAAGGATATTTAGCCCAAACATATTACACCCAGTTTTCCAATAGAAAGCAAAAAGATTCAGAGGATTTAGCGCAGATTTAGAACGATTGTCGCGATTTGCTTATCCCGAATGTACACAGGAAGTAAGGGATAAAATTGTTTGCGCGCAATTTATCGCGGCGCTATCAGATGGATTTATTAAGCGCACACTTCAATTGGAAAATGTAACATCTTTAAAATTGGCTATAGAAAGGGCTATGGCAGTTAGAGTTACGGGAGAATATTTTTAAGAGGGAAATATTAAAACATTAATTATTATGTGTGTGATTATTATGATATTTGTTTTGTTGATAAGTGTGTTATTTGGTTTTGTATTTGTTGTGTTCAGCGAGAGCTGTTCAAGATTGAATTCGTGAAACATTTTGAGATGAGAGGATTTGAACATCTTATTTTTGAAGATTGCCTCACCCGCGGTTTTTGAGTTGTGGTTTTCCCGTCGGGTCTTAGGGCGAATGCCGAGGCAGGGGCTTGAGGAGACCTCTTTGGAGGATGTCGGGTCCACAGTAAAAACCCCCCTCTTGTCCGAAGATTTTCGACAACAACGTTAAGAGGAGAGATTTCCGGAGTTCGAGAGGCACAGTACGAAAAATACCAATACGCAAAATCGGGAGGAACATTGATAGTCGATTGGATTCAAGATGGCGTATCGCTCGGTAACTTGGACAGGAGTCCAAGGTAGAGCAGGAAGATTCGTCGGAACCCTGGAATCGACATTGAAATGTACTGATAGGCGATTGGGTCCAAAATGGCGTATCGCTCGGTAACTTGGACAGGAGTCCAAGATAGAGCAGGAAGATTCGTCGGAACCCTGGAGTCGTTATGCACTGGTGGAATATTTCTCTCCATTTTTGATAGTCGAGACGACAATTTTGAAGAGGGAGGGCAATGTTGCATCCCTGGATTATGCCCGTCTTCGAGAGATCGTCTCTAATTCGTTGCCGGGGAGTTTGATGTTAAACAACGGCGGACATGTTGTTTTCGATCGCCATCTTAGTTTCGTGACGGATGTCAACCCGCGCGGACGTGTTTAAGATTATTAACGATATCTGTTCTCTATTTCTGTGAATAATTATATAGTTCTGTTTCATTAAAGTTCTTGTTCTTTCATAACTAAGAGTTATTATTTACGACGCGGAGTGTGAGTGCCGGTTATGTCTTGCGTGATTCGATTTATCTTGATTCCGATCCGCGGACACAACAATACATATAACTGATACGTTATTTTATAAAAAAAAACTTATGGATATATATCTCGCAATATCACAACATGTTATTATAGTATTAGTTATATGTATGCAAAGAAAGCCAAAGTATACATATGTAGTATTTATTATTCTCAAGGTGGATCTTATTGCAACAAAATTTTAATCGCTTTAATTTATTAATCCGTTTGTCAGTATACATACATAGCAGTGCTGGGATTTACTTGCACATTTCGGCCCGATTCCGTGGCTCACGCCTATTGCCCCCCACTCACCGCTCGTGCGTTAGCAACGAGTCGCCAGATACGCGTAACTAAGGAGCGCGACGCTTTGTCCCAGGAGCGTCCGTATATAAGAATGCCCAAATATAATAATAAGACAATACTTTTCTATAATTAAAATTTTTTCTTCAATATTTTATATCAATGAAATATAAAATATTGAAGAAAAACTTTTAATTTTGAGAATTTTCGCGGAGCATTTAGAAAAGTATTGTCTTATTATTATATTTGGGCATTCTTACATATGAACGCTCCTGAGACGAAGCGTCGCGCTCCTTAGTTTCGCGTATCTGGCGACTCGTTGCTAACGCACGAGCAGTGAGTGGGGGGCAATAGGCGTGAGCCACGGAATCGGGCCGAAATGTGCAAGTAAATCCCAGCACTGATACATAGTATATATACTTTGGCTTTCTTTGCATACATATAACTGATACGTTATTTTATTTAAAAAAAAACTTATAAATATATATCTCGCAATATCACAACATGTTATTATAGTATTAGTTATATGTATGCAAAGAAAGCCAAAGTATACATACGTAGTATTTATTATTCTCAAAGTGGATCTTATTGGAACAAATTTTAATCGCTTTAATTTATTAATCCGTTTGTCAGTATACATAGTATATATACTTTGACTTTCTTTGCATACATATAACTGATACGTTATTTTATAAAAAAAAAATTTATGGATCTATATCTCGCAATATCACAACATGTTATTATAGTATTATACGTATGCAAAGAAAGCCAAAATATATATACTACGCCAAAATATGCATACGTAGTATTTATTATTCTCAAAGTGGATCTTATTGGAACAAAATTTTAATCGCTTTTATTTATTAATCCGTTCGTCAGTATACATATATAGTATGTATACTTTGGCTTTCTTTGCATACGTATAACTATATTACATTATTTTATAAGAAAAACAAAAACCTATGATAAATATATATCACATTGCGCAACATGCTATTACAATATTAGTTATACATATGCGAAGAAAGCCAAAGTATACATATACATACATAGTATGTATTCTTTGGCCTTCTTTGCATATGTATAACTAATATTATATTTTATAAATCATATTTTTGAACAAAACTGGCTTTTTGTATATTCTGTAGGTTTGTATACGCTGTAGGACGATTGTAGGTGTGCAGCACTTTCGATTTAGTGTTGCTCATTGTGCCCCGTTCTGCTGAAAATGGACATAACATTATTGATACCATTATGTTCATAAAGTTGAAGAACTTTTAAAGTACAGATCACTTCTAATAAAATTTTTATCTAAATATACTAAAAAATTTCTTACTTTCTTGGTCTTTCCTGTCTGCCCCAATTGTAGTGAGCCGAAGACAGCTGGTATAAAAACCTCATAAAGCGTTGCTGTTGTTTACGAGCGCCTCCTGCATTTCCTCTTGGTCTTTGAACTATGAAAGTATAAAAAGTATAAAAATAATGAATTAAATGTAAATGAATTAAAATTATGTAATTAAAATATTACCTCTATTTTCACGATTATTAATGATGGGACCAGCGTCGGCGAAGGGACCAGCGTCGACGAAAGGGTCAGCGTCGACGAAGGGATCAACGTCGGCGACGGGACCAGCGTCGGCGACGGGACCAGCGGCGGCGACGGAACGTGTTGCGACGGGACGCGCAGAGATGGGACGTGAAGCAACGGCAGCCGCGGCAATGGGAGCGGCGACAACGCGGACGGGACTTCCGCGACCAGACTTCCGTCTAGCGACGGAACCACCGGCGACTTGACCGGTGGCGGCGGAATTATTATTTTTCCACCGATGTTCATTTCCAGGGAGAAATCTTTTAAAAAATCGTCGACATCTACAATCATCTAAAATTTTAAGTGAAATTATTATATAACAATTTGTTTTTTGATCAAATATAAAGGATATTAAGGACGGTACTTACATCTTCTTCTTTCTCTTCCGCCATCTTTGATTATCGATTCAACCATTGATCGATAATTTATTATATAGATTCGTAACTTTATAGTGGAAAAGCGTTGCTTCTCATTGGCTGTAGGGATGCCAGTTTTGAGACTCCGCCCGTTGCCGTAGCGTGGGAGGGGATAACGCACACAAAGAAAAAGCCGTGTACGTGTGCGCTCGGCGCTCGGCTAGCTTCGGGCAGTAGACGAGCGCAGACACAATCTGCTATCCCTTTCTTTCTTTCAGTCGTTTAGTCAGCTATAGCTGACGCTTTCTCGAGATTCTCGATGTTAGCGCGGCTTGGCTCGTCTATTAGATCTCGCGTAAACACATAAAAATTACTAATAAAATAAATCTTATAATTACATTATAATTTATTCTATATATATAAAAGATGTAAATTAATTAAAGAAATAAAGAATAGAAAGAATATAAATGATAAAAATCCACTCTTGGCCAACGTGTACGCCTTTTTCCCAAAAAATCATATTAGTAATATTGAAAAAGATCTGTTGTTAATTAAAAAAATAGCTTATTGTTAGCACGAAAAATATAAAAATCAAAATTAAATTATATATTGCTTTGGATAAATTATTTTAATAGTATAGTTTTTACTTTGTTAATAATAATAAATATATATATGTAGTAAAATAAAAGAAGAAAAGCATTATTTTTTCAATAATATAAAGTATTCTATCGTATTAATCAATCAAATATTAATATAAGCCAATTTTATAAATGAACGTACATGTTGTTGCTCAACGGAAACCGCGAGAAAGTGGTGGTTTCTTCCGTCAAGGGGAAATGTAAGAAAATGTTTTCTTTAATATTACATTAGATATAAAAATTATATATAATAATATATATTATATATAATAATTTTAATATAATATTCAAGAAAACAATTTTTTATATTTCCAAAGAATGTAGATAGAACAGAAGATAGATAGAAAGGATAGATATAAAATATAGAAGAATATAAAGGACAGAACATAGATAAAAAAAGTTATATATTGAGAATGTTAGTTTCAAGGTAACTTTATACGATTTACAATTCACGACAGAATTTTGGACAAAATTATATATAAAAAGTATATATTAAAGAACATCCGAAAAATTGTGAGTACATTTATAAATTAATTGCAAAATAATTAAAATTAAATAAAAATTATAAATAGAATTATATTCTTATTTCGTCATGAATTATAGATCGTCTAAAGTGGCCTTGACACTAGAAGTACTAAATAATTTTTGACGTTAAACCGGAAAAAAGCGCAAATACTTTACTTAATATAATATTGAATACATATTTCTGGTAAAAATATTTCCGAAAGTACAGCTGAGAGAAATAGCTGAACTCTATTCAACAACTACAGCTACCAGTTTTATGTGTGCGAATGGACGAAGGATTGCGGGAACCGAGATCGAAATAGCTCGAGAGAATCGATAAGCTTAACAGTGTCTTTATTTCGTAAAATAAATGAGCCTACAAGTCTTCGTCAATAAAAATAGTACAATATCCCTTTCAGCAAACTTGTTACCGCGAGCGACGGCGCAAAACCGCTATTCCGCGAAAGATGAAATAAACAATGCACTTCCGCGAGCAACGGAACAATCGGTTTCATTGAAGTAGCGATAGATTAATCACGAGCGACGAAAATCTAGCTTGAACGTAATCGAAAACTTCGCGTCTCGTAAGCGGCCGTACGAACGGAAAAGCGAGCGACTTTTCTTCTCGAAGATTCGATTTTTTGAGATAAGAGATCACACACTGTCACGGATGGAGTTCACGACCGAGTGCGCCCGGCGGTTCTCCGAGAGAGCTTTTATACTATCGTTCTTTGGATAGTTCTAGAACTTTCCGCGTGTTTTTCTCAAAAGATCGAGCATACCGTTTTTTTCGATGATTTAGTAAAATTGAACGTTGTTATTGAGATTTTTGGCTCTCTCGGGTGACCGCTGCGTGGCCCGCATTGATAGTATTATCGACGCCGCGGGGCCTTACGCCTTACGTGATTCGCGGCGCTCCTTTGGCGGGACGCTCTCCGATTGGAGCTCGTGTGGTGCCGTGCGCGTTGTCAGACAACGCGCCAAATTTCGAGATCTTTTAACACGGCGCTGTTAGGTGACATTAGATTCGGCGGTATTTCTTTGTCATTAAAATAATAAAAAATGATGCAAACAATAAAATAAAAAAATTTGGAGAGTTAACTTTAAAATTGGTTTACTATGGAAGGATAAAAAATATATGGACAAATTTATAAATATGTATTTATATTATCATAGTTTTAAAATTATAGTTTTAAATAAGACATTGCTGAAATAAGATCGAGAAGCATTCCCTATTTTGCTTCCTCATAGAGGAAGCTTTGTTTTCGTGACAAAATTTTTTTTCGTGTTTTCTATGCCAATGTATTTAGAATGTTCCAAAACGTCGAAAAATCATATTCCTAAAAAATGTCTGTATGTGTGTGTGTGTGTGTGTGTGTGTGTGTGTGTGTGTGTGTGTGTGTGTGTGTGTGGTGTGTGGGTGTGGGTGTGGGTGTGGGTGTGGGTGTGGGTGTGGGTGTGGGTGTGGGTGTGGGTGTGGGTGTGGGTGTGGGTGTGGGTGTGGGTGTGGGTGTGGGGTGGTGGTGGGTGTGGGGGTGGGTGTGGGTGTGGGGTGTGGGTGTGGGTGTGGGTGTGGGTGGTGGTGTGGGTGTGGGTGTGGTGTGGTGTGGGTGTGGGTGTGGGTGTGGGTGTGGGTGTGGGTGTGGGTGTGGGTGTGGGTGTGGGTGTGGGTGTGGGTGTGGGTGTGGGTGTGGGTGTGGGTGTGGGTGTGGGTGTGGGTGTGTGGTGTGGGTGTGGGTGTGGTGTGGGTGTGGGTGTGGGTGTGTGGTGTGGGTGTGGGTGTGGGTGTGGGTGTGGGTGTGGGTGTGGTGTGGGTGTGGGTGTGGGTGTGGGTGTGGGTGTGTGGTGTGGGTGTGGGTGTGGGTGTGGGTGTGGGTGTGGGTGTGGGTGTGTGTGGTGTGGGTGTGGGTGTGGGTGTGTGTGGTGTGGGTGTGGGTGTGGGTGTGGTGTGTGTGGTGTGGGTGTGGTGTGGGTGTGGGTGTGGGTGTGGGTGTGGGTGTGGGTGTGGGTGTGGGTGTGGGTGTGGTGTGGGTGTGGTGTGGGTGTGGGTGTGGGTGTGGGTGTGGGTGTGGGTGTGGGTGTGGGTGTGGTGTGGTGTGGGTGTGGTGTGGTGTGTGTGGTGTGGGTGTGGGTGTGTGTGTGTGGGTGTGGGTGTGGTGTGTGTGGGTGTGGGTGTGTGGTGTGTGTGGTGTGGGTGTGGGTGTGGTGTGTGGGTGTGGGTGTGTGGTGTGGGTGTGGGTGTGGGTGTGGTGTGTGTGGTGTGGTGTGGGTGTGGGTGTGTGTGGGTGTGGGTGTGGGTGTGGGTGTGGGTGTGGGTGTGGGTGTGGTGTGGGTGTGGGTGTGGTGTGTGGGTGTGGGTGTGGGTGTGGGTGTGGGTGTGGGTGTGGTGTGGGTGTGTGGTGTGGGTGTGGGTGTGTGTGTGTGGTGTGGTGTGGGTGTGGGTGTGGGTGTGGGTGTGGGTGTGGGTGTGGGTGTGGGTGTGGGTGTGGGTGTGGGTGTGGGTGTGGGTGTGGTTGTGTGGGTGTGGGTGTGGGTGTGGGTGTGGGTGTGGTGTGTGTGGTGTGGGTGTGGGTGTGGGTGTGGGTGTGTGTGGTGTGTGGTGTGTGGGTGTGGGTGTGGGTGTGGGTGTGGGTGTGGGTGTGGGTGTGGGTGTGGGTGTGGGTGTGGGTGTGGGTGGGGGTGTGGGTGTGGGTGTGGGTGTGTGTGTGTGTGTGTGTGTGTGTGTGTGTGTATGTAAGTATGTACGCGATATTTTGTACAATCTCTAACTTCCGCAATTTTTGAGATACCGGGTTAATTTTTTTTTACATGGATAGAGTATCATTCAAAGATGGTTGGTATTGAATTTGGTGAGAATCGATGAAAAGGTTCATTTTTTATAAAATTTTTAATTTTTTGAGAAATGTCTGTATACATTGTAACTTTCACAAATTTTGAGATATCAGGTTAAATTTTTTTAGATGGATAAAATATTATTAAAGGATAGTTACTACTGAATTTGGTGAGTATCGATGAAAGGGTTTATTTTTTATAAAATTTTGAATTTTTTGAGAAATGTCTGTACACGCTGTAACTTTCAGAAAATTTGAGATATCGGATTAAATTTTTTTACATGAATAGAATATTATTAAAGGATGATTGGTACTGAATTTGGTGAGTACCGGTGAAAGGGTTCATTTTTTATAAAATTTTGAATTTTTTGAAAAATGCCTTTACACGCTGTAACTTTCAGAAAATTTGAAATATCCGATTAAATTTTTTTACATGGATAGAGTATTATTAAAGGATGTTTGATGTTGAATTTAGTGAGGATCGGTGAAAGAAATTATTTTAATTTTTATTTCGCTCACAAAGCTTCCTCTATGAGGAAGCAAAAATTGAAAAATCCGCATGCTTAAAGCAGCTTAAGCATTGTATTTTTTAGATGCCCACTGTGTAAAATGAAAGATATATATTATTTTTATATGTGTAATCTGTGGTATATAAATTCAGTTTTAACTCTGTTCTTATTACATTATTTATATTTTTATAACATATTTTCTCAGCTAATTTCAGTAATTAGCTGTAGTTGCCGAATAGAGTTCAGCTATTTCTCTCTCAGCTGTACTTTCAGAAATATTTTTACCAAAAATATGTATTCAATATTATATTAAGTAAAGTATGTGCGCTTTTTTCTGGTTTAACGTCAAAAATTATTTAGTACTTCTAGTGTCAAGGCCACTTTAGACGATCTATAATTCATGACGAAATAAGGATATAATTCTATTTATAATTTTTATTTAATTTTAATTATTTTGCAATTAATTTATAAATGTACTCACAATTTTTCGGATGTTCTTTAATATATACTTTTTATATATAATTTTGTCCAAAATTCTGTCGTGAATTGTAAATCGTATAAAGTTATCTTGAAACTAACATTCTCAATATATAACTTTTTTTTATCTATGTTCTGTCCTTTATATTCTTCTATATTTTATATCTATCCTTTCTATCTATCTTCTGTTCTATTTACATTCTTTGGAAATATAAAAAATTGTTTTCTGTAATATTATATTAAAATTATTATATATAATATATATTATTATATATAATTTTATATCTAATGTAATATTAAAGAAAACATTTTCTTACATTTCCTCTTGACGGAAGAAACCACCACCTTCTCGCGGTTTCCGTTGAGCAACAACATGTACGTTGTTCATTTATAAAATTGGCTTATATTAATATTTGATTGATTAATACGGTAGAATACTTTATATTATTGAAAAAATAATGCTTTTCTTCTTTTATTTTACTACATATATATATTTATTATTATTAACAAAGTAAAAACTATACTATTAGAATAATTTATCCAAAGCAATATATAATTTAATTTTGTATTTTATGTTTTTCGTGCTAACAATAAGTTATCTTTTTAATCAACAACAGATCTTTTTCAATATTACTAATATGATTTTTTGGGAAAAAGGCGTACACGTTGGTCAAGAGTGGATTTTTATCATTTATATTTTTTCTATTCTTTATTTCTTTAATTAATTTACATCTTTTATATATATAGAATAAATTATAATGTAATTATAAGATTTATTTTATTAGTAATTTTTATGTGTTTACGCGAGATCTAATAGGCGAGCCAAGCCGCCCTAACATATGATTCTCGAGAATCTCGAGAAAGCGTCAGCTATAGCTGACTGAGCGACTGAAAGAAAGAAAGAGATAGCAGATTGTATGTCTGCGCTCGTCTACTGCCCGAAGCTAGCCGAGCGCCGAGCGCACACGTACACGGCTTTTTCTTTGTGTGCGTTATCCCCTCCCACGCTACGGCAACGGGCAGAGTCTCAAAACTGGCATCCCTGATTGGCTGTATTATTTTAAAGGTGGCCCCCATCGCTTTCAGAACAATTAAACTTGCTTCAATCGAAAACGGTTACGTGCTTCATGTCTTCACATAGTAACGATTAGTTACCATTACAGTATAGTTACGACCGTAACCTGTACGTGCTTTACATATACTAATCGACGACGATTCTGAGCAATAGGTATAAAAATAATTATTATACTCTCGGCAATAAGAATGCCTTATTACATGAATTTATGCATATATCGGAATATATATGCATTTTCCATATATGTATATACAGGGTGAGTCATTTTAATCAACGCACGCAAATATCTCGTAAAGTAAACACGATGGAAAAAAATGTTTTATACAAAAGTTGTAGGATTCAGAGGGGGACACATGATGAAAATATGGACTTGACCTTGAGTGACCTTTTCAAGGCTAAGTCAATGTGATCGGTATTTTCTTAAATGGAACCCCCCATTTTTATTTCATATTCTTGTAGCTTATCTCGAAAGCTTTTCAAAACACTATAATGAAGTATTTTTTCATTAAATACTTTTTAAGTTATTTTATATTTTAATCTGACATATTTTGATATAAAAAATAAAATATCTCGTAAAATATTCAGTTTTTGATAATCTTACCGTAATACTTTTATGTACAGAATAATGAGACAAATCAATTAGTATAAAAAAAATAATTGTTTTTAAGAAAAAGTATGTAATTATTTACAATGTATTTTTTTAAACAATTATTTGTTTTTTTCTTTACACTAATTGATTTGTCTCATTATTCTGTACATGAAAGTATTACGATAAGATTATCAAAAACTGAATATTTTACGAGATATTTTATTTTTTATATCAAAATATGTCAGATTAAAATATAAAATAACTTAAAAAGTACTTAATCAAAAAATACTTCATTATAGTGTTTTGAATAGCTTTCGAGATAAGCTACAAGAATATGCAATAAAAAATAGGGGGTTCCATTTAAGAAAATATCGATCACATTGACTTGGCCTTGAAAAGGTCACTCAAGGTCAAGTCCATATTTTCATCATGTGTCCCCCTCTGAACCCTACAACTTTTGTATAAAACATTTTTTTCCATCTTGCTTACTTTACGAGATATTTGCGTGCGTTGATTAAAATGACTCACCCTGTATATATATACATATATGGAAAATGTATTCTGATATGTGTATAAATTCGTGTATTAATAAGGCACTCCTGTTACTGAGTATATGTACACATACACATATCACAATTTTATTCATAGACATAGTATATCTAGTCCGAGCGTTCGTCTGTATTTAAGTAGTGGGGGTAAAGGTCGGGGCACAGACTTTTGCATAAATACCATTGCACGTTCAAAAGTTTTAGTCGTAATCGTAAGGCCGTAAGCAAATCGACCAATCACAATCAAACATTCTAAAATGTAATAAGAATGTTTGAACTGTGATTGGTCGATTTGCTTACGGCCTTACGATTATTACGACTAAAACTTTTGAACGTGCAAGGGCCTTAGGGCCATCGCACAAGCTTTTCCGTAATGCATTACGTTACGTTAAGTACTGATTCTAAACCTAAACTCGTACGTAATCTTAAACTTCAGTCAACGCACAGAGAAAATCGTAACGTAACAAAAGCATACTACGTTACGATTTTGTTTGTGCGTTGACTGAAGTTTAAGATTACGTACGAGTTTAGATTTAGAATCAGTACTTAACGTAACGTAACGTAATGCATTACGGAAAAGTTTGTGCGGTGGCCCTTAAGGGTATAACCATAAGTATAAGGATTGGTCTATAAACATACGCATAAGGAAATGGACCAATCAATTCCCTTATGTTTATGATTATGCGCTTATGCAAAAGTTTGTGCTTTGGCTCTAAAGGTGCACATATAAAAGGGCTTAATCTGACCGGTATTCATAATCCGATGTTATATTTGAGATTGTCTTAAGTTCAATTTTGAGATGAGATCATTTGATTGGTTGAATGAGATCTTAGAAATGGAATCTTAAGATAACCCAAGACCACACTTAAGACGATCTTAAATATAAGAACACATTACGAATATCGGCCTCTGTTCTGTGCCTCTTGCGTTTTCGCTCGCTCGCGCGTAGCATAGCAAGAGAGAACGTTATGTTACGTGCGAGCGAGAAAGAAGACAAGAAGCACGAAACAGAACGTGTCCTTTTCTACGTGTATCTTGGCTCTTACTCCTCAACACTTGGTTTAGATACTATGTCTATGATTTTATCTTATTATAGCTATTATTATTGCAGCTACCACAGAAAGACAAAGTGCCATAGGCTTTCGACAGCGGCAAATATGCAATTGTTTAACATTACATAATAAAGATATTATATAAATAAACATTGAATTAAATTATGGATTGTAATTAATTAATAATGAATAAAATATTTTTATTTGCAAGTTAAACGTGAAGAGAATTTTCTTCAATAATTGTTATAGCGGCTGCTCTCTGGCGCTAAGTTTCGGCTGCCATAAGCGCTGCATTAAAAAATCGGTTGCTATAAGCGCTGAAAACTCAGCTGCAACTCAGCTCAGCTCAGTGCTAACTTTTTCCTTTCTTAGTACTTTCATTGTTGATAAGAATTGTTTGCTATAAAAGCGTTGAATTTAAAGTATTGTTAAATATTTAACGTTAGGCACCTAATTAATAAAAAAGTAATAATAAATAAATGTTCTAATCTTTATTGTGTAATTTATTATGTCTGCTAATAAAATAAATGATAATACCCAATCCCTAAATACTTATGCGATGCAGATAATAGTTGAAAATAAATGGTTAGAAGACATTCATATTGATCACTTTGGGTTATTATTAAAATCTTGTTCGGAGTATCGACCGCATGAAACATGGAGAATACAATGTCCAGATACAATCGAATTTGTTTGTATGGATAAGAAACATATTCAAATATTATATAGTTGTAGCGATATGATTACTAATGAAAATGGGCATTGGGTTTGTAGCTATTACGATACAAAAACTATTTATATTTACGATTCATTGAATTTAAAACGCTTGCATACTCATCATAAGATATATCTTGACAAGTTATATCCATTTTATTCTTTTGATAAGAAACCGGTACGATTTCCATTAATTCAGAATCAATCTAATGCTTCTGATTGCGGTGTTTTTACAATTGCATTTGCAATATCACTTTTATTTGGCCTTCGACCAGATACAGTTATGTATGACCATACTTTAATGCGTCAACATTTGGCACACATGTTTCAATTAGGAAAAATAGAACATTTTCCTCGAATTATAAGACCTAATGATCCAAAAAAAGTTATTTAGTTTTGATGAAATACAAAAAAGGGAAGCCTTAGCTAGAAAAAAACGAGAACATCGACAAAAAAAAGCTGAACAAGAAAGCTCTGTAGATTTAATAAAATTAAAAAATAATATAACTAAAATGACAATGGAGCAAGTAGCAAAGAAACATGATAAAGATTTATTTGATCGTTACAATATAATAAATAAAAATAATAATATTGTAAATGAATGTAATGATATTGAACATTCTATTCATGACACTTTTAAGAATTCCTTTTCATCACTGCATATTTCTGCAGACATAACGCAAAATAGTAAAAAAGACAATACATGTATTCAAGAAAATACGTTGTCAGATGTCAGTTCTTGCATAACAAAAATGAACGAACACAAATATACAAATCTTGTTGCAAATATTTTACCTCTAAGCATGCAGTATATACAGATTATTCTTAGAGGTGAATGGTTAGAAGATATTCATATTGAATATTTCGGTTTATTATTGAAAAGTTGCTCAGAATATCAATCACGCGAACCATGGAAAATTCAATGTCCTGATAGAATTGAACCTGTTCATAAAAATCAGAAACATATTCAAATATTGCATAGCTGCAGCGATATGGCGACTAATTTAGACGATCATTGGATTTACAGTTATTACAATACTAAAATGATTTATATTTATGACTCATTGAATATGAAACGATTACATGTACACCATAAAATTTATCTTGAAAAATTGTATCCATTTTATTCTTTTGATAAGCAACCAGTACAGTTTCCAACAGTTCAATTGCAACCTAATGGTAATGATTGCGGGGTTTTTGCAATAGCCTTTGCAGTATCCCTTTTATTTGATCTTCAACCAAACAGAATTATATATAACCATAATTTAATGCGTCAGCATTTAGCAGAAATGTTTCAATCGAATAGAATAGAACATTTTCCTCAAATCGCAGAAGTAATTGATTCAAAACAAATTAATCATAAATATGCATTCAATGAAAATAATATAAAAGATAGTATTAATATTAATAACATTACTAAAGATTTAACCAGAGACCAACATGGTATAAAAAGAAAAGTAAATTGTAATTATGGAGATAGTAATAAAAAGCAAAGTAAGAACTGTAAAATTTATTCGAAAAATGTTCTATCGCATAAGACAGATGTTATTAGTTTATGTAAAAATAAAAGCATTGTTAATAAAAAATATTATAAATTACATAGAGACGATTTATTAGCAAAACAAAAAATTTATAATGAGAAACACAGAAATGATATAAAATTAGCAAAACAAAAAATTTATAATGAAAAACACAGAAATGATATAAAAAAATCGAACAAGAAGTATTATGAAAAATACAGAAATGATATAAAAAAGTCGAATAAGAAATATGAAAAACACAGAAATGATAAAAAAAAGTCGAACAAGAAATATTATGAAAAACACAGAAATGATATAAAAAAATCGAATAAGGAATATTATGAAAAACACAGAAATTATTTAAAGAAATCGATGAAAAAATATTATGAAAAACGCAAAGATTATTTTAAAAAATGGATGAAGATAATATTATGAAAAACGTAGAAATTATTTTAAGAAATCGATGAAGGAATATTATGAAAAACGCAGAAATTATTTGAAGAAATCGATGAAGGAATATTATGTAAAACGCATAAATTATTTTAAGAAATCGATGAAGGAATATTATAGATTATATAGAAACAATATACTATTAAAAAGAAACATTTACTATAAAAAGAAAATAAATAAAGAATTAAAAAATAATTATAACAAAAAAACAACAAAAATAAATGATATAAAATACAATAAAGAAAAGTGTATTAGAAATATATCAAAAATTCTTAAAATGTCGTCGTTGTCCGAAAATAGATTGGAAGTTGAACGTATAGCAAAATGGTGCTTTTATATAAGAAAAGTTTACATTTTACAAATGAAAAGAACATTTACTAAATGTAAACAAAAAATGGAAGTTTCTTTGACACGTGCAACGGAATGTTCTTCATCAAAATTTACAGAATATGTAAATATGTTTTGTGGACAAGATAAACATACCGCTTCTTCGGAATTATATTTTGCAGAAACTACCTATCATACATATAACGTTTCTGAACCTATTATAATGGATTCCGAAGGTAAAGCAAATAACATTTTACCGTTAATAGAATCAAAACATAAAACCACAAAAGCATGGCGCTGTAGTTCCCTTTGTAAAATGGAAGAGATCATTATTAACGACTTGAAGTGCTGCTTTGAAGAATTTTTAAATTGTACATTAATGATTCCACGTAAAAAATTTTTATGTTCTCATAATTGTTACAATCAAATACATCAAGACAAAATAGGTCATTCTCATGGCTGTTATATCGACTACAAAATGTGTAAATCATGGTTTTTATCTATTGAGATGGTATCTCCCCATTATCCGATGATACGATATATTAAAAGATTAATATATAATTTGATTAATTTTAATAAAAAATTAAATAAATTACATAAAGCATTAAATAATGTTGATATAAACACTCTAAAAGATATTGCAATTGAGGCTCAACAAAAAGGACGAACTGTAACACAGGTTAAGAGGATGCCGGATACCGACAGAATGCGAATATTAGTAGGATTGCAAAATATTTTTGTTGATTATAGATATCAACAAATCCTTTTCCATAATTAAAGTATACATAATAACGGAGTGCGGGGTTTATGATTTCATATGAAAAGTGAAAAAAAATTAAAAAATTACAGTTTTGTTATCGGCTTCTGCCGTCAACATTTACTTAATATAAAAAACCTGCAACCTGCACGTGCCTAACAAGTGAACTCCGCACTCTGCATTTTATCAAAGAGTATTAGTGAACTTCGAGAAGTGAGTTTAGAAGCTTTATAAAAAAGATTTTACTATGCAACATTTTGCAGACCGAAATGTTTCTTACTAGGCTTTCAAATACATTTTCAAACGTTCACTTATATTCCTTCATACATTTCCGAGTGGAGAGGTATCCTATTTTGCACGTACACACCGCAAAACCCTTATATTAAGCAAATATATAATTATTATGGCCGGTAAAACAGGACGGTCCGGCATCCTCTTAATGCGGAAATTAATTTAAATGAAGATGAAATTCGTTCTCAATATTACTTAGCTTTTACAGCATTTACGAAACGGTCAATAGATGTGCCAAAGTTTGCTTGTGTTTCTTGTACGAAATATTGCTTCAAAAGAGATATTGTTATAAAAAAAATTGGTAAAAAAAATGATACAACAGTTTGGAACACAATTTTATTAATGATATAGGATTAAAAATTAATGAAAAATATATTATTTGCAACTTTTGTGATCGATATTTCAAAAGTAATAAAATGCCACCAACATGCAGAATCAATAAGCTCGAAGTGCTATCAGTACCAAAAGAAATAACAACATTAAATGATTACGAGCGAATTCTTATACAACGAGCGAAAGCATTCCAAATTGTGCAAAGAGCGCATACGGTAATAAATAAAAATCTACCGCACAGAGAAATGATATCAAAAGTGAAAGGTAGAGCATTCCACTTGCCATTGCCGTTAAACGAAACGTTAAACAAGATTTGTTCTTCGACTGAACCTATTAATTTAAATCATGAGCTGTATATATTAGTTCCTGGTGTTCCAACTAAAGCAAATATAATCTGGGAAAAATTAGTCGATGTAAAAAAAGTATGGACTGCCTTAATATGGTTAAAACAAAATAATCCTATATATTCAGATATTATACTACCGACATCTCCTGAAAATTTGTTGCATTCCGAATTACGAGATGTTGAGTTTCAGGAACATGATTTGGAACTTCATGGGGAAAACTTTGGGGGAAGATAATGAAAAAATGAAAAAAATAATACTTCTAAGGAAGAATGTAAGGAATTATTGACTCAAATGTCGCAAACAGATCAATATTATGAACAATTTACTATATATCCAATGTATGAAAAAAGAATAAATAAATCTGCAATTACACTTTATCAAATGATAAAAGTTCAAGATATCCCATTGGATAATCGTATTAAAGATTTGGATATTAAATGTTTTCCTGATTTATATCCATATGGTGCGAATGGGCAGCATGAAGATAGAAGTGTTCGGATAACTGATTTTGAATATATTAAAATGAGACTTATGTCGCAACACTCACAATTTCGATTAAATATACAATATCTTTTCTATTTATTACATGATAACAATATGCGACAATTAAATAGTGGAATATTTCATAAAATGAATGTTACCAATCCTCGTGAAAGATATACAGCTGCTACTTATTTGGAGCAATTATCTAACCAGCAGCTTGAATCTAATTTAAATACTATATTTTCAAAGTTACGTAATACAGAACAATATTGGAGAATACCTAGAAGTAATTTGCATTGTATGATATGTAATTATGGACCTGCTACTTGGTTTTTTACCATCAGCCCATGTGAGTGGTTATGGACCGATTTGACAGAATATCTTCGAGAAATAAATGAACCAATTGCCAATCAAAAATCTGCAAACGAACTTATTGCTCTTGATCCTGTATCAATTTCGAGATTCGTGGATAATAAATTTAAAGCTATGCTTAATTTTATTTGTTCACCTGATAATCCAATCAGAGAGGTTACTCATTACTTTTGGCGTCGTGAATATCAAGGTAGAGGTATGCAACATTTTCATTTGCTAATTTGGATAAAAGATGTTCCGATAATTGGTACATCTTCTAATGAAGATATTGCATCTTTTATTTTAAAATATGTCACTTGTAGAATTCCAAATAAATAGTTATCACCTGAATTATATCGACGTGTAAATACACATCAACGACATAAACATAATAATTACTGCTTGCGCACCAAAAAAACTAAAGTAAGTTTTTCTAAAGTATGCAGGTTTGGCTTTTCACGATCCGTAACAGATACTTTGAAAATTAAAGACGTTGCTGTTTCAATAGCGGATAGAAGAAAATTGAAAACAAAAAGCAGACTCTACGATTTGCCACGATCTAAAGAGAAAGTCAATATTAATGATTATAATCCAGCTATTCTTAATGCTTGGGAAGGAAACATGGATATTTAATTTGTAGGTGAAAAATCTACGTTATTAACTTGGTATACTACGAAATATGTTTCCAAAGCAGAAAAGAGTAATAACGCAGAAGATACATTTGAAAAGATAAATTCAACAAAATCGTTGAGAAGTTGTCTTTGGAATATTGGAATGCGTATGTTGAATCATAGAGAATGTGGAGCTCTCGAAGCTGCTGACACTTTATTAGGAATACCATTATATGGTACTGACAAAGAAACGACTATAAGATGGTTAGATGTAAATATGATTAGAAGTAGAAAACTTAAATCTCGCAAAGAGATTGAAATGCTAAATTCTGAATCTATGGATATTTTTTGTCCTTCTCTAATTGATACATATTATCCAAGCAGACCTAAAGAACTAGAATCTACTAATTTGTATGATTATGCAAAATCGTATGATATTACGAAAACTAAACCAATTTCTAAGACAATAAAGTATTACGTGCTTGGTGAATCTTTATATTTAAAGAAACGTAAACGTGGATATCTTATCAATCATTACAAATATAATGTCCATACTCAACCAGAGCGTTACTATTTTTCATTATTGTTATTATTTAAATCTTGGAAAGATATTAGTGAATTAAAGAATGAATGTGATAATTATGCAAAAGTTTTCTTAAACACAATATAAATTGAAAGATGCTCTTCAGTATCATGAAAAAATAACCGACATTCAACAAGGTATGGATAATATTAAAGAATTAATTGAAAAAAATATCAGAAATTACCAAAAGTGAAGATGAAAATGACTGTCTTGAAAATGGTGCATAAGAATGTGTTCCTGTCGAAGTTGAAGGAGCTATGAGGGACTTTAAAGATGTTGGCAATAAATTTGGAGTTAATGTCGATGAAATAGTGACGCAATTAAATATTGATCAAAAACGAATCTTTGATAGAATTACTGCTGGTATACCTGATGATAATAATGAAGTTCTTAGACTTTATGTAAGCGGTAAAGGTGGTATTGGAAACAGTTTTTTGATAAAAACTATTAGATGTTGGATTAAAAAATATATTGAAAAAGACACAGCGGTAACTGCACCAACCGGTATAGCAGCTTTTAATATTGATGGACTTACTATTCATAGATTATTTCAATTACCGATAGAACATGGTCGTACTGCCAAATATACACAACTTTCTGATGTAGTTCTTAAAATTATACGGGAGGAACTTAAGAATGTTGTTTTAATAATTATCAATGAAGTTTCAATGATTTCAAATATCACTTTAATGTATATACATCTTCGATTAACAGAGATATTTAATACCATGGGTTGCGATAATGGATGGTTCGGCAAAAAACATATATTTTTTTTGGAGATTTATTGCAACTTCCACCTGTGCATGAAGATCCGCCTTTTATTGAATTATCAAAATTAAAAATTGAGAAATACATTGGTGCAATGGGTTCTATAAATTTATGGTCTTTATTTGGTTATGATGAATTACAAATTAATGTACGACAACAAGGTGATAATTCTTATCGAGATATATTAACGAGAATTCGAATTGGAACAATTACAGATTCGGACGTAACTATTTTAGAAACGAGGAAAATCAATTTTAGAGAAACTAATTGTGACGACCGATTACAAGAATTATGTAATTATTTACAAAATTTACCAATGGATACTGTTTGCTTACTTCCAACTTGTGCATTATGTGATATTTTGAATACTGCAATGTTAAATCGTATTTCTTCGGATAAGATAGAACTCGTTGCTCAAGATCTGGCAGAATGTGCACCATATTTAAAGAAAAAAGTTATGAAGATATTAAATAAAAATGATGAAGATAGTTCTCGAACAGCTGGATTAGCAAGAATCATAACTGTCAAATTAGGAGCACGTATAATGGTTAGAAGAAATATCGATGCTAGTTTAGGTCTTGTAAATGGTACGATTGGTACAATTACATCAATTACACGTAGCGCAATTGACAATGAAATAGAAAAAATTAAGATAATAGTGTCATCAGGAATAGAGCATATTATAGAACGTTTAAATGTCAAGTTTGAAGTAATGGATAGAGCATTTGTTATAAGAAAACAATTTCCTATATGTCTAAGTTATGGTATGACTATTCATAAAAGTCAAGGTCTGAGTTTAAAACATGCTGTTGTGGAAGCTGGAAATTCTATATTCAGTTGTGGACAAGTATATGTCGCTCTTTCACGAGTGACTACCCTGAATGGATTGCACCTTATAAATTTTGATCCCTCTTATGTAAAAGCAAATGAGTTAGCTATAATAGAATATAATAGATTGCGAACACAATACAGGCCAGATCTTATACATATTAATATTTTGAAACAACGTGTTCACAAGATTCGTGATACAATTTGGGCAATATCATCAAAAAATATCTTGAAATGTCAAGTTAATGATAAGGATATTAATGATTCTACTTTATGGCATATAAGAGGACTTCCAAATGTTGATAATATATCTTGCTATGCTAATGTTTCAATTCAATGTATACTTCATTCTTCTATTCTCAGAAAATTGTTGCTTCGTCTTGAGCATAGGAATATTATAAGAAAATTTATTAATTGTTACATGTCAAACGACGAAACTATTAATATAATGGCAATACGCCAATTGGCAGCAGATCAATATCTTGAAGAGATTCAACGAGATGTTAGTGAGTTTATTATACATCTTATTAATAACATAGATAATATAAAGAGTGTAATCGAGTACCAATTAAACATAACTTTACGATGTAAGGTATGCAATTATACAAACACAAAAATTTATACAAATTATATATTATTGCTCCAATTACCCGAAAATTTAAAAAAATCATATACTTTACAAGAATTAATACAATATAATTTTTCACATTAGAATAATGTTGAAAAAATATGTACCAATTGTAATGCTGTGTCTGTACTTGAAAAGACTGATATAATAATAACAGGAACTATTATTATCTTACAGTTATCATTATTTAAAATTAGTGATACAAAAATTATTAAAGTAACAGATTTAAAAATTAAAGCTGTACCTACAGAAAAGATATGTATTGGTGCGAATATATATAAAGTTATTAGTGGAATTTTTCATCAAGGTAAAAGTACAACTGATGGACATTATACAAACATAGTACGTGCTAAAGGTACCGAGTGGCAATTAATAAATGATTCAAAAGTACAAAAGTGCAGTTGGCCTCGAAATGCTAAAAACGCATATCACCTAAAAAAACCTTACAAAGGTAAAAAAAAAAATACGCCAAGTATATAAAAAAATCCCAACTTGTATGCAAAAAAAGTTTAAAAATAAAAACTAAATGAAATCAATAGTTAACTAGCCAAGTATTTAGAAGCAATTCAGTTTATAAGAATTTGTAATTTGAAATAGTATTTGTCATAAAATCAATCTTGTATTTATAGAAATGTTATAGACAGATTCACTTACAGATTCACGGGTTTCTATGAAATTAAAACGCATTTTATTTTTATTAACAGAAACCTGATTTTCAAAATAAGTTCAACAATTTTGAATATTGTATATCACAAGTTACACTATTGTAGAGTTTATTAAGGGTGTTATATACTATAATATCAAATCATATTGTTGATGTTAAGTGCGATTAAAATTCCTTTGATTTGCAAAGTATATCTTACAGGATGTATAATTCGAAAGAAAATTTTTCGTAAACTCTAAGTCGCATAAAACAAACTTACACCAAAGCAAAGTATAAAAACTTGGCGTGCCCGGGTCGCATTAAGACGTGTACATGTTACCGTTTATGAATATATATATTGTTACGTTCGCGCTGGACGCTCGGTGTTATGTTCGCGCTGGATGCTTGGCGAGACATTAGCTGCAAGGCGTTCTCCCTAACAACGAGGGGGTTTTGTTAAACGAAGTTGGTGTGTGTTCCGGGGGCTTTCGGTCTGGAAAGACGCGTGTCATATTCGGTTGCGAATATTAATGAATGCTGTACTCTTGTTGTATATAATATTTGTGTGTATAAAGTTGTTCTCCTTTTTACGTAAGTGTCCTTTTATTGCGTGTGCGCGAGTGTGAGAAAGGCGAGAGAGCGACGAACGCAACATTTTGGGGGCTCGTCCGGGATCGTCATCTCGATATCGGAAGACGAAGATGAGTACGGTACATTCACCGAGAAGGACCCGAGCGAGGACAGAAACACTACCTGCTGACGAGATGAGGCCCGCGACGGAAACAACATCTCTTGGAGCGATACTGGAGGAGATGCGGAGAATGCGCGAGGAGCAAGCTCGGAGGGAAACAGAGCTCACAGCGAGACTTCAACAGTTTGAAGATGAGCTCACACGGCTGCAAGGAAATAACCAGCTAAGTCCTTCGATTTCTAGAGTCGGGAATTCGCGGGGCGAAAACGCGGCGGAAATCAACATACGCGCGGAATTAGGTTTTAAATTAAAACCGGACGTGTTTGATGGAACGGTGCCGCTGCGGGAATTTTTCTCGCAGTTTAATTTTATCGCTCAGGCGAATAAATGGGATGACGCGACTAAGACCGTTGCGCTTGCTGCGTGTTTGAGGGGCAAAGCGCGTTCTGTGTTAGAAGCGGTACAAGATGTATCGAGTTTAGAATTTTCAGAGTTGAAATCTAAACTCGAATTGCGTTTCGGGGAGGGACATCTGTCTCAGAATTTTTATACGCAATTTACGAACCGCAAACAGAAAGCTGGGGAAGATTTGGCTACCCTTGGCTCTGAGCTTGAAAGACTCGTGCGCCTCGCTTATCCTGAATGTCCGCTTGAGATTCGCGAAAGAATTGCCTGCGCACAGTTTATTTCTGCTGTTTCTGATAACTTTATTAGAAGAACCCTTCAACTCGAAAATGTGGATTCTTTAAATTCGGCAATAGAAAGGGCGAAAACTTTGGAAATTATTCAAGGGGAAGGTGTTGGGAAAAGAGGAGAGAATTTTAATAAAGGTTTTTCATTAACAACTGAGAGAGTTGTGCAGGAAAGGCGAAAAGATCGTTCTTCTTTTAAAAGAGATTTTAAGAAAAAGTGGCGTAATGGGAAATTTGACGCCGGCCGAAAAGAATGTTGGACATGCGGAAAAACTGGGCATTTTCGTTCTGATTGTCCTAGCAAGCAGGAAAACGCAATTTAGTCGCACTTGGCGAGGGGAGTTCGACTCGCGTTTGTGATCCCTCGAAAATTGATATTTTGCATGTTAATAGAATTAAGACAAATGTTAATGATTTTTGTTATAAAGGAAAAGTTGATGGAGAAGAGTGTTCTTTCAAGGTGGATACGGGCTAGGATGTTTCCATTTTAAGTATTAGATTGGTTAAAATGAAGGAAAAGTTAAAAGATGTGAAACACTTAAATGTTAGATATCCTACGGGGGAGGAAGTCCCTATAAAGTTTCAAATGGAAGCAAAAGTAGAATTAGGGAAATATTCCGTTATACTTCCCATGCTTATTGCAGATATTAATGATGATTGTCTTTTGGGAATAGATTTCTTAAAGGTCGTTAATTTGGAAAAGGTTTTTGAATCAGCTTTTACGACTCCGCGATTAGATAAAGAAATTGCTCGAATTTCGTATTCTTCTGTAGTACCATTTCCCTTGAAGGAACTTTTTATTGAAAATTCTCGAAATTTAGTTGATTTCGAAAAAGAGGTCTTTGCTAATTTTCTTAAAAATTTTCAGGATATGTTTTCTGAAAAGATTGTTGCAGGAAATTGTAATTTGATTGAACATGTTATAAATGTACAAGATTCTCTTCCCATAAAGCAGGTACCTCGACGAATTCCAATTCAAATGAGAAATGAAGTAGATAAAGTTATAGAGGAAATGAAGTCCCAAGGAGTAATAGAGGAGTCTCAAAGTCCTTGGGTTTCCCCGGTAGTACTAGTGAGAAAGAAGGATGGCACAATTAGATTTTGTGTGGATTTCCGTAAATTGAATATGGTAACAATTAAGGATTCGTATCCTCTTCCCAGAATTGATGAAATACTTGATCAACTAGCAGGTAATTCTTGGTTTTCTACATTAGATCTTAAAAGCGGTTATTGGCAGTTAAAGCTGCGTCCTGAAGACAAAGAGAAAACGGCTTTCTCGTTTGGCAGAGGACTGTGGCAGTTTACGGTAATGCCCTTTGGGCTATGCAATGCACCGCAACATTTGAACGTCTTATGGAAAGAGTTTTACGAAATTTGTTATCTAAAATTTGTTTTGTTTATTTGGATGACATAATAAATTATGGGAAAAGTTTCACTGAAATGATGGAAAATCTTGAGAAAGTTTTATTAAGATTACGTGAAGCAAATTTAAAAATTAATCCAACGAAATGTATTTTATTTTCGAGAAAAGTGAAATATTTAGGGCATGTAATTTCAGCGGAGGGCGTTGCCACAGACCCTGAAAAGATTGTTGCCGTAAAAGAATGGCCAATACCTCACACTAAGAAACAATTACGTAGCTTTCTCGGATTTTGCTCTTACTATCGTAAATTTGTAAAAGATTTTTCCTCTCTAGCCAAACCTCTTTACGCGTTAACAGAGAATCAAATGAAATTTGAATGGGGAAAAGAATGCCAAAACGCTTTTGAACAATTAAAATTCATCTTGTCTTCTTCTCCAATTCTTTCCTTTCCGAAAGGAGAAGATGAATTTATATTGGATACAGATGCCTCCAATATCGGTATTGGTGCAGTTTTATCACAAAAGCAAGAGGGGGAAGAGAAGGTTATTGCGTATTTTAGTCGAATGCTTAGTAAAGCTGAGCGTAATTATTGTGTTACTCGTCGAGAACTTTTAGCGATTGTGAATTCGGTTAAATCCTTTCGCCATTATCTCTTGGGGCGAAGATTCGTGATTCGTACTGATCATGTTTCGTTACGGTGGCTTATGTCTTTTAGAGATTTAGAAGGACAACTGGCTCGTTGGTTAGAGAGACTCCAGCAGTATGATTTTGAAATAATTCATCGGAAGGGACTTTCGCACAAAAATGCTGACGGACTGTCCAGACGTCTGTGTGAGTCGTTCGGCTGTGAATATTGTGCAAAAGTGGAAAAGAAATATGCTGAGGAGTTCGAAAAGACAGTCGCTCGCATTATGTTGGAAGGTGAAAATTTAGAAGAATGGCGAAAAGCACAGGAAGAAGATCCGCTAATTTCGATTATACTTCAAGGTAAGAAAGCGAGAGTGCGTCCTTCTCGTTCGGAAATAGCTGCCAAGGATGTTTCAGCCCAGTTATATTGGTCGTATTGGGACGCCCTTATTGTTAAAGAAGGAATCCTTTTCAAGAAATGGGAATCTCCGAGTTTGAAATTCAGTTTTCTTCAACTCGTTGTTCCGCGAAAGCGAGTAAAGGAAGTTTTGCAGATGACGCACGATTCTCCATCGGGAGGACATTTTGGTATAAACAAGACCTTGGAAAAGGTTCGAAAACGCTTCTTCTGGGCTACCTGCAAGCAAGATGTTGAGGACTGGTGTAGAACTTGTGGAGTGTGTATTTCGAAGAAAGGTCCCTTGGGAAAAGGAAAGTCTCCTCTTCAAATATATAATGTTGGAGCTCCATTGGAGAGGGTGCAAATGGATATTCTTGGTCCTTTTCCTTTGACTGATTCTGGAAATAGGTTTTTGCTTGTCATCGTGGATTGTTTTACGAAATGGGTGGAAGCCTTTCCCTTAGGAAATATTAGAGCTGAGGCAGTGGCAGAAATTTTTGTCAAGCAGTTCATCTCTAGGCACGGAGTGCCTGTTGAGGTTCACACCGACCAAGGAAAAAACTTCGAATCAAATCAGATGAGGCTTCTTGGAATAAAGAAAACGAGGACTACTGCTCTGCATCCTCAGTCTGACGGGCAGGTTGAGCGCCAGCATCAGACAATAACTAGTTATCTTGCAAAATATGTTGCTCAGAATCAAAGAGACTGGGATCATGGGTTTCTTCTTGCTTATAGGTCTTCGAAACATGAGACTACCGGGTTAACTCCTGCGGAGTTATATTTTGCTCGAGATCTTAAGTTACCTGTCGATTTATGGAAGTCCTCCGCAGTTTTCTGGGGAAAAATCCTTTCCGGAGGAAGATTTTCTGAACAATTTGAAGAAGAAATTGGAGAGAATTCATTCGTATGTTGGAAAACAAATGAATCTGAAGTCCTCTCGGATGAAAGCTCGATATGATCGGCGGGCTAGAGAAATTCTTTTTCAAGAGGGGCAGAGAGTTTAGTTCTTTAATCCCCGTAGGATTAAGGGAAGAGCTCCAAAGTTGCAGTGCAACTGGGAGGGTCCCTTTCACATAGTTAAGAGATTAAACGATGTCGTATTTTGTATCCAAAAATCATCAAAACATAAGAGAAAGATTGTTCATGCGGACAGGTTGGCTCCTTTTCTTGAACGAGAGCTAAAGGATAATTAGAGAGACTTTGAAGCTCAGAGTCTCATTTAAAATTAATTTATTAGTTAAAGAAAAGCATTTTTCTGTTTTCTGCGTTAGATATTTTGTTCGTTTCAGAAAGCATGGTCTCCTGAAGTGTTCCCTTTCCCTTTGAAACTGCCGTCAGTCTCTTCAGGAAGAAGGAAATTTAATTTTTGAAGACTGCCTCACCCGCGGTTTTTGAGCTGTGGTTTTCCCGTCGGGTTTTAGGGCGAATGCCGAGGCAGGGACTTGAGGAGTCCTCTTTGGAGGATGTCGGGTACACAGTAGATACCCCCCTCTTGTCCGAAGACTTGCAAGATCGCATTGAGGCAGCACTAATATCGAGGAGGTTCACGGGAAAAAAGAGCGGAAATCCTATGTGGGCGTGCGGAAGTTGAAGAAGAAGGAAGCCTGGCCAGCTCTCTATCTTCAAGAAAATCCGCAATGAAGTCCCAGAATCATAGGTGGGGATGAAAAAAAATAGAGCCTGGTAACTCGTGGCAGCAGCTCGAGGTAGGGCAAGAGACCATTTTTGGTACCCTGAAGTTGACGAGAATGAAGAGGGTTCGATGGCAGTGTCCTGTGAATTCCTGGAAAGCGTGTGATTGGGGCCAAGTAATGATGCTCGGTAACCTGCAGCAGCAGCTCAGGGTAGAGCAAGGAGTCATTAAGGCACCCTGGAGTCTTCGCTTTGGAAGAAGTGGACTACAGTCAACCCATTCAACATAGACTCGTCGATCACTGATTGTCGGGACGACAATCTTGAAGAAGGAGGGCAGTGTTACGTTCGCGCTGGACGCTCGGTGTTATGTTCGCGCTGGATGCTTGGCGAGACATTAGCTGCAAGGCGTTCTCCCTAACAACGAGGGGGTTTTGTTAAACGAAGTTGGTGTATGTTCCGGGGGCTTTCGGTCTGGAAAGACGCGTGTCATATTCGGTTGCGGATATTAATGAATGCTGTACTCTTGTTGTATATAATATTTGTGTGTATAAAGTTGTTCTCCTTTTTACGTAAGTGTCCTTTTATTGCGTGTGCGCGAGTGTGAGAAAGGCGATAGAGCGACGAACGCAACAATATTATTTTGATGTAATATATGTGAATGATAATATATGTAAATAATATACAGGATGTGTCAAAAGTCTGGATACACTCAAATATCTCGTAAACGTTGCATTTTAGAGAAAAATATTTCAGACAAAAGTTGTAAAGCTTAAAAAGATGCATTTTTTTTATATACTTGGCGTATTTTTTTTTACCTTTGTAAGGTTTTTTTAGTTGAATTTGACGGATCTTCCATCCACACTATTCACGAATTATAAACGAATCGCGAATACGCGCATAGTCTGGCGCTAGCTTTAAAGGCTATGCACAATAAAAGGAATAAGGAACAGGGAATACAGAACAGAGAACGTGTGTACATGTAATGCGCAGAGTACTCCACTACGGTTGCTCACTGTTCTATATTCCCTGTTTCTTATTCCTCTTATTGTGCGCAATCCCTTATTAATATCCTTTTTAATATATATCCCTACAAAATAACTTTTAAAAAAGTTTTTCCTTGAAAAATAATTTTCATACAAAATAAAAAATTAAAAAAAGATTTTCCTCTAAAAAATAACTCTAAAAAATAAAAACCTTTAAAAAATCAAAAATCAAAACTAAATGAAATCAATAGTTAACTAGCCAAGTATTTAGAAGCAATTCAGTTTATAACAATTTGTAATTTGTATTTGTCATAAAATCAATCTTGTATTTATAGAAATGTTATAGACAGATTCACAGATTCACGGGTTTCTATGAAATTAAAACACATTTTATTTTTATTACAGAAATCTGATTTGCAAAATAAGTTCAACAATTATGAATATTGTATATCACAAATTACACTATAATAGAGTTTATTAAGGGTATTATATGCTATAATATCAAATCATAATGTTGATGTTAAGTGCGATTAAAATTCCTTTGATTTGCAAAGTATATCTTACAGGATGTATAATTCGAAAGAAAATTTTTCGTAAACTCAAAGTCGCATAAAATAAACTTACACCAAAGCAAAGTATAAAAACTTGGCGTTCTCCGGATCGCATTAAGACGTGTATATATTATAAATATATAAAATTATTTTAATTTCTAAAAATATATATGCAATAATTTTCATATAACATGAAATATTGTATGAACGATACAAATCTGGGACCATTTATTTTAATACGACACGGGCACGCCAAGTTTTTATACTTTGCTTTGGTGTAAGTTTGTTTTATGCGACTTTGAGTTTACGAAAAATGTTCTTTCGAATTATACATCCTGTAAGATATACTTTGCAAATGAAAGGAATTTTAATCGCACTTAACATCAACAATATGATTTGATATTATAGCATATAATACCCTTAATAAATTCTATAATAATATAATTTGTGATATACAATATTCAAAATTGTTGAACTTATTTTGAAAATCAGATTTCTGTTATTAAAATTAAAATGTGTTTTAATTTCATAGAAACCCGTGAATCTGTGAATCTGTCTATAACATTTCTATAAATACAAGATTGATTTTATGACAAATACAAATTACAAATTTTTATAAACTGAATTGCTTCTAAATACTTGGTTAGTTAACTATTGATTTCATTTAGTTTTGATTTTTGATTTTTTAAAGGTTTTTATTTTTTAGAGCTATTTTTTAGAGGAAAATCTTTTTTTAATTTTTTATTTTGTATGAAAATTATTTTTCAAGGAAAAACTTTTTTAAAAGTTATTTTGTAGGGATAGATATTAAACTTTTTTTGCATACATGTTGGGATTTTTTTATATATATTAAAAAGAGCAATCTTTTTCCACGCGAATTGGATAAACTCTCGCGCGCGACATCGCGTTCTAATACGCTAGTATAAATAGAAACTCTTCTAGAAACAATTAATATGCATTTATAATAGTTGCAACTATATTTTCAACAAAGACAAATATGAAAAATAAATTTTGATATAGGCAAACATATATCTCACAAACATCAAAATTAAAACGACATTCTCTATCTTTAACTAACGATATATTGTCCACAGAGAAGATATTACTGTAAGCATTTGATCATCTTATATGCCTCTCGTAACAGTTTCTTGACTACGGAAAAAAGTTCGCCGCGAGGCCATCTCGCGGTATAATGGCGGTATTGATTGTGCCCATGTATATCACTCGCGAGAAAACGCATTTGTAACACTTGAAAAGTGATTTCCGTGTGCTTAGACATCAGGCGTTTTGGCCGCAATATAAATTTAAATAGTAAGCTTTTTCAACAATTTTTAAGAAAGACAAACAAAAAAATTAAAAATTATGAAGATTGTATGTAAAAATAAAAAATCGGATTTTTTTGCATTTTATGCATATTAAATGGAATTTTTGGAAAAGCAATCTGTCTATAATGTAATTAAACCAATTAAAATGCAAAATAAATCTAATATTGAATTTCTAAACAAAATATTTAAGTTTGATTGATGTCAAATATTAATATTGAATGTAATTTCATATACATATACATACTAGACGGTTTCATATACAGGGTGACCCGCAATGACCGCCCACTAAATACATAGCGTAATTCCTTACCAAAAACTGAGACGAAAAGTCCTGAACTATCTTTTTTATGACGCTTAATAAAGGAGTTAATTCGGGCCAATCAGCGCCGACCTTTAGCTGGGCGCAGTAGTGTGCGTGAGCGCTCCGCCGCTAGCATAGATTATTCTTATTCATCGTAATAATAGAAATAATTTTTTCTCGCAGTATTTTTACAGAATGGACAAAATAAAGCGTGACGAATTTTTATCTCCAAAAATATTGTTTTTAGAGAAAAATATTTCAAATAAAAGTTTGCGGTATTTCAAGGAGGACATAAGTTAATGTTATAGGAATGTTTGTAGATGATGGTTTTCAAGGTTATTTCAAGGTCAACTTAATTTTTTTAATGGAAACCCTTCTTCTTTATTGCATATTCTTATAGTCCTTCTTGAGACCTTTTCAAAATAATATAACAAAGTATTTTTTCATTAATACTTTTTGAGTTATTTTATATTTTATATGAATATGATTTTTAGTACAAGAAAAAATTATTTCTATTATTACGATGCGCAAAAATATTGCATTCTAGCGGCTTGCGCGAAGGAAAAGTATCGCTGCGCCGCCGTAGTGGCGGAACGCTTACGAACACTATCAGGCGCACAGCTCACCGATGTGCGCCCGGCTAAAGGTCGGCGCTGATTGGTTAGACTTTATTCAATAATAACTTCTTTATTAAGCGTTATAAAAAAAATGATTCAGGACTTTTCGACTCAGTTTTTGGTAAGGAATAACGCTATGTACTTAGTGAGCGGTCATTGCGGGTCACCTGTATATTAGGTGTACAAATTAATTCTCGGCCTTTTCTAAATAAATTTATTGTTTATTTATAGAAAAATAAACGACATTTTAATCTGCGAAATAATCTTCGTCAGAATCTATACACTTTTACCATCGATTAGGCAGCTGGCGAATCCCATGTCGGTAAAAAACGGCGGTTTTGAGTCAATAAATTCGCCAATGCTTTTATGGACATCTTCGGTCATTTTGAAGTTCGAATCAACTAAGTGGTATTGTAGGGACCGGAACAAATGGTAATCCGAAGGGGCTAAGTCTGGAGAATAAGCCGCGTGAAAGAGAACTTCCCAACCCAACGAATATAGGTGTCCTTAGTGGTTTTCGCCGTTTGTAGCCTTGCATTGCCATGCAGCAATATCACTTGCCTAATCCCATTGCCGGTAAACAGTCTTTTCTGCTCAACTGCGTCACACAAACATCTTCCCCTAAGACTGAACAAATCATTTCCTTAGCCTCACTAGCATTTTTTTTTAGTTGGAACGCAAAAAGCATGCAATGCATGATATGCTGCTTATCAAACGTTATTCTGTTTACTACACTTATCTACTGCTTTTTGAGGTTGTCCGCTGCAGAGCTAAGTATTATGGTTTTTCAAGTTGGTGTTTCAAAACCCTAACATGCGGCCAAAAATGTTCAGTTTATATAGGGTGAGTCTTTTTAATCTTAACAGGCAAATATCTCAAAACCTGTAAGTTTTAGGAGGAAACTTTTTAGACAAAAATTGTTTGGTTCTGAGGGGGAAAAGAGATAGGAATATTATTTAGACCTTGGCATTGTTAAGGTCATATCAAGGTCACATTAAATTTTTTTAAATTGGAATCTCTATTTTTTATTGCGTATTCTTATAGCCCTTGTCGAGACCTTTTCAAAACTCTATAATAAATTATGTTTTCATTAAATACTTTTTGAATTATTTTATATCTTAATCTGACATATTTTGATATAAAAAATAAAATATCTCGTAAAATATCTAGTTTTCGATATCAATCTTTCATCATTTTACTGATATTATACATACTAGACGTAGACTTACATCCTATATTTTACAATCAGCATGTATCAAATCTTTTGCTGTTTGCTTCTCGCTGACCAATTGTACATTTCCATCTTCATAATAATGTATTTGTATTTTGAGACTATCTCTCAATTCGGCGTTTGCTGAATTTGGAGTAAAACTTACAGTCTATATCGAACCAGCAACCGTTCCAGAAGTTTTTAGGTTGAAACTGATGATCTTCTATGCATTAATATTATTTTTCACTTCACTCTATCTGTGTGCAAAGAAAAGAACAGAATTGTAATATTCAATTTAGTTTACATATCTGGTTTTATACGTGCTACTCTATGTTTTATATATGCTACTTAATTGTACTTACTGTCTGTTACTGCCAGATCTCTATAACCCATATGTTACGCTGTTTAGCAAAGTTCTTCAGCTGGGATTGCATACGGTTTTATACGAAAAAATCCCAGCTAAAAATATATCAGTCTTCTCGAAAAGATTGATCCTGCAAATAAGCGCTATAATTTAGACAATATTCAGATATAATCAAGAAATAATATATACTTATAAAACAATAAATAAACGTATATAAGCAGATATATATACGAAATTTTCAATTTACTTGCTCGATAGGACCAAATATATTTTCTGCAACAGATTCAAATATAACTTTATGATCTCAACCTTATTATATCTTGACGTCGCGATGCTACCGCGAACCGTGACTACCGCGTCGCTTGATACGTATCATATACGTATGCACACACATACATTGTCTCTCAAGGCGTATTTGCACACTCAAGCGAATAATCGTACATGAGCGCTGCAAACGCGCCTTGAGGGACAAAATCGCTTTGCGTGTGTGCGTGCGAGCATACGTACGTGAGAGTCTGAACCTTATTATTATTATGAAGAAAAAATAATCACGTTTCTGGTATACGATTATCATTCCTCAGGATTGATTGCACCAATCTTATTCAAACTGGTCGCAATCGAAAGCTTGCATCCATATTGTATAAGAAAAGTGCTGTTAGATTTTTGATTACGGCTTTATTTCCTGAAGAATTTTAATCGAAAGTTTATTAGACGTAAAACTCCGGATAAGCTATTGGTAGCGTCACGGCCCCTGTACATAAGCAACATAGGCAAACCGTTGACAAGCTGAAACGTTTTTTTTATATACTTGGCGTCGCGACGCTACCGCGTCGCTTGATACATATTTTGCAGAAAAAATATAAATTTTTACAAAAAGCAATGAGATCACCTAAAAAAACCTCACGAAGGTAAAAAAAAATACGCCAAGTATATAAAAAAGTCCCAACATGTACGCAAAAAAAGTTTAATATCTATCCCTACAAAATAACTTTTAAAAAAGTTTTTCCTTGAAGAATAATTTTCATACAAAATAAAAAATTAAAAAAAGGTATTCCTCTAAAAAATAACTCTAAAAAATAAAAACCTTTAAAAAATAAAAAATCAAAACTAAATGAAATCAATAGTTAACTAGCCAAGTATTTAGAAGCAATTCAGTTTATAAAGATTTGTAATTTGAAATAGTATTTGTCATAAAATTAATCTTGTATTTATAGAAATGTTATAGACAGATTCACAGATTCACGGGTTTCTATGAAATTAAAACACATTTTATTTTTAATAACAGAAATCTGATTTTCAAAATAAGTTCAACAATTTTGAATATTGTATATCACAAATTATATTATTATAGAGTTTATTAAGGGTATTATATGCTATAATATCAAATCATATTGTTGATGTTAAGTGCGATTAAAATTCCTTTGATTTGCAAAGTATATCTTACAGGATGTATAATTCGAAAGAAAATTTTTCGTAAACTCAAAGTCGCATAAAACAAACTTACACCAAAGCAAAGTATAAAAACTTGGCGTGCCTGTGTCGTATTAAAATATATGGTCCCAGATTTGTATCGTTCATACAATATTTCATGTTATATGAAAATTATTGCATATATATTTTTAGAAATTAAAATAATTTTATATATTTATAATATATACACGTCTTAATGCGATCCGGAGAACGCCAAGTTTTTATACTTTGCTTTGGTGTAAGTTTATTTTATGCGACTTTGAGTTTACGAAAAATTTTCTTTCGAATTATACATCCTGTAAGATATACTTTGCAAATCAAAGGAATTTTAATCGCACTTAACATCAACATTATGATTTGATATTATAGCATATAATACCCTTAATAAACTCTATAATAATGTAATTTGTGATATACAATATTCATAATTCTTGAACTTATTTTGCAAATCAGATTTCTGTTAATAAAAATAAAATGTGTTTTAATTTCATAGAAACCCGTGAATCTGTGAATCTGTCTATAACATTTCTATAAATACAAGATTGATTTTATGACAAATACAAATTACAAATTTTTATAAACTGAATTGCTTCTAAATACTTGGTTAGTTAACTATTGATTTCATTTAGTTTTGATTTTTGATTTTTTAAAGGTTTTTATTTTTTAGAGCTATTTTTTAGAGGAAAATCTTTTTTTAATTTTTTATTTTGTATGAAAATTATTTTTCAAGGAAAAACTTTTTTAAAAGTTATTTTGTAGGGATAGATATTAAACTTTTTTTGCATACATGTTGGGATTTTTTTATATATATTAAAAAGAGCAATCTTTTTCCACGCGAATTGGATAAACTCTCGCGCGCGACATCGCGTTCTAATACGCTAGTATAAATAGAAACTCTTCTAGAAACAATTAATATGCATTTATAATAGTTGCAACTATATTTTCAACAAAGACAAATATGAAAAATAAATTTTGATATAGGCAAACATATATCTCACAAACATCAAAATTAAAACGACATTCTCTATCTTTAACTAACGATATATTGTCCACAGAGAAGATATTACTGTAAGCATTTGATCATCTTATATGCCTCTCGTAACAGTTTCTTGACTACGGAAAAAAGTTCGCCGCGAGGCCATCTCGCGGTATAATGGCGGTATTGATTGTGCCCATGTATATCACTCGCGAGAAAACGCATTTGTAACACTTGAAAAGTGATTTCCGTGTGCTTAGACATCAGGCGTTTTGGCCGCAATATAAATTTAAATAGTAAGCTTTTTCAACAATTTTTAAGAAAGACAAACAAAAAAATTAAAAATTATGAAGATTGTATGTAAAAATAAAAAATCGGATTTTTTTGCATTTTATGCATATTAAATGGAATTTTTGGAAAAGCAATCTGTCTATAATGTAATTAAACCAATTAAAATGCAAAATAAATCTAATATTGAATTTCTAAACAAAATATTTAAGTTTGATTGATGTCAAATATTAATATTGAATGTAATTTCATATACATATACATACTAGACGGTTTCATATACAGGGTGACCCGCAATGACCGCCCACTAAATACATAGCGTAATTCCTTACCAAAAACTGAGACGAAAAGTCCTGAACTATCTTTTTTATGACGCTTAATAAAGGAGTTAATTCGGGCCAATCAGCGCCGACCTTTAGCTGGGCGCAGTAGTGTGCGTGAGCGCTCCGCCGCTAGCATAGATTATTCTTATTCATCGTAATAATAGAAATAATTTTTTCTCGCAGTATTTTTACAGAATGGACAAAATAAAGCGTGACGAATTTTTATCTCCAAAAATATTGTTTTTAGAGAAAAATATTTCAAATAAAAGTTTGCGGTATTTCAAGGAGGACATAAGTTAATGTTATAGGAATGTTTGTAGATGATGGTTTTCAAGGTTATTTCAAGGTCAACTTAATTTTTTTAATGGAAACCCTTCTTCTTTATTGCATATTCTTATAGTCCTTCTTGAGACCTTTTCAAAATAATATAACAAAGTATTTTTTCATTAAATACTTTTTGAGTTATTTTATATTTTATATGAATATGATTTTTAGTACAAGAAAAAATTATTTCTATTATTACGATGCGCAAAAATATTGCATTCTAGCGGCTTGCGCGAAGGAAAAGTATCGCTGCGCCGCCGTAGTGGCGGAACGCTTACGAACACTATCAGGCGCACAGCTCACCGATGTGCGCCCGGCTAAAGGTCGGCGCTGATTGGTTAGACTTTATTCAATAATAACTTCTTTATTAAGCGTTATAAAAAAAATGATTCAGGACTTTTCGACTCAGTTTTTGGTAAGGAATAACGCTATGTACTTAGTGAGCGGTCATTGCGGGTCACACTGTATATTAGGTGTACAAATTAATTCTCGGCCTTTTCTAAATAAATTTATTGTTTATTTATAGAAAAATAAACGACATTTTAATCTGCGAAATAATCTTCGTCAGAATCTATACACTTTTACCATCGATTAGGCAGCTGGCGAATCCCATGTCGGTAAAAAAACGGCGGTTTTGAGTCAATAAATTCGCCAATGCTTTTATGGACATCTTCGGTCATTTTGAAGTTCGAATCAACTAAGTGGTATTGTAGGGACCGGAACAAATGGTAATCCGAAGGGGCTAAGTCTGGAGAATAAGCCGCGTGAAAGAGAACTTCCCAACCCAACGAATATAGGTGTCCTTAGTGGTTTTCGCCGTTTGTAGCCTTGCATTGCCATGCAGCAATATCACTTGCCTAATCCCATTGCCGGTAAACAGTCTTTTCTGCTCAACTGCGTCACACAAACATCTTCCCCTAAGACTGAACAAATCATTTCCTTAGCCTCACTAGCATTTTTTTTTAGTTGGAACGCAAAAAGCATGCAATGCATGATATGCTGCTTATCAAACGTTATTCTGTTTACTACACTTATCTACTGCTTTTTGAGGTTGTCCGCTGCAGAGCTAAGTATTATGGTTTTTCAAGTTGGTGTTTCAAAACCCTAACATGCGGCCAAAAATGTTCAGTTTATATAGGGTGAGTCTTTTTAATCTTAACAGGCAAATATCTCAAAACCTGTAAGTTTTAGGAGGAAACTTTTTAGACAAAAATTGTTTGGTTCTGAGGGGGAAAAGAGATAGGAATATTATTTAGACCTTGGCATTGTTAAGGTCATATCAAGGTCACATTAAATTTTTTTAAATTGGAATCTCTATTTTTTATTGCGTATTCTTATAGCCCTTGTCGAGACCTTTTCAAAACTCTATAATAAATTATGTTTTCATTAAATACTTTTTGAATTATTTTATATCTTAATCTGACATATTTTGATATAAAAAATAAAATATCTCGTAAAATATCTAGTTTTCGATATCAATCTTTCATCATTTTACTGATATTATACATACTAGACGTAGACTTACATCCTATATTTTACAATCAGCATGTATCAAATCTTTTGCTGTTTGCTTCTCGCTGACCAATTGTACATTTCCATCTTCATAATAATGTATTTGTATTTTGAGACTATCTCTCAATTCGGCGTTTGCTGAATTTGGAGTAAAACTTACAGTCTATATCGAACCAGCAACCGTTCCAGAAGTTTTTAGGTTGAAACTGATGATCTTCTATGCATTAATATTATTTTTCACTTCACTCTATCTGTGTGCAAAGAAAAGAACAGAATTGTAATATTCAATTTAGTTTACATATCTGGTTTTATACGTGCTACTCTATGTTTTATATATGCTACTTAATTGTACTTACTGTCTGTTACTGCCAGATCTCTATAACCCATATGTTACGCTGTTTAGCAAAGTTCTTCAGCTGGGATTGCATACGGTTTTATACGAAAAAATCCCAGCTAAAAATATACCAGTCTTTTCGAAAAGATTGATCCTGCAAATAAGCGCTATAATTTAGACAATATTCAGATATAATCAAGAAATAATATCTACTTATAAAACAATAAATAAACGTATATAAGCAGATATATATACGAAATTTTCAATTTACTTGCTCGATAGGACCAAATATATTTTCTGCAACAGATTCAAATATCTATCTATTCTATCTATCTATATATATATAAGTCGCGTCTGTCTGTCTGTCGGACCGTGAATTACTTTTACATTTATGGACCGATTTTCTCGAAATTGGTACCAAAATTTTACTAATTTTTCGGGGATGGCTACTATGTGGTTTTTTTTTAGTTTTACACCCCCACCCATCCACCCACGCATCCACACACCATGTTCCAAATTTATGGACCGATTTTCTCGAAATTGGTACCAAAATTTTGCTAATTTTTCGGGGATGGCTACTATGTGGTTTTTTTTAGTTTTACACCCCCACCCATCTACCCACGCACCCACATATGCACTTACACACGGACAACCGATTTTTTCGAAAAATTGGTACCAAAATTTTGCTAATTTTTCGGGGAAGGTTACTATGTGATTTTTTTTAGTTTTACACCCCTACCTATCCACCCACGCACCTACACACCATGTTTCTCATTTATGGACCGATTTGCTCGAAATTGGTGTCAAAATTTTGAAAATTTTTCGGGGATGGCTACTATGTGGTTTTTTTTAGTTTTACACCCCCACCCATCCACCCACGCACCCACATACGTACTTACACATGGACAACCGATTTTTTCGAAAAATTGGTACCTTAATTTTGCTAATTTTTCGGGGAAGGCTATTATGTGATTTTTTTAGTTTTACATCCCCACCCATCTATTTGGGGGGTTTTGAAACATCACCTATGTACCCACACACGCATAAACGATTTTTTTTAAATTGGTCAAATTTTTGGGGTATGGCTAATATGTGTTTGTTTTTTAATTTTACACACTCACCCACGCTCTCACGCACTCATACATGCATCCACATACGCACAAATATACATTTATGTTGTCGTCAAATTTAAAAAAACACCCCTTATGGGTAATAAGATTTAATATCACTTGACGTGACTCATTTCATAAATGAATATATAAATAAGTTGCTGGTTTCATATATAATAGATGTCATTGATAAAGTAAATAAATTGATCAAAACAGAAAATATTAAATATTAAGATGGAAGAAATAAATAAATCAAATGAAATTAAAAATGAATTAATGAATAAAAATAATGAAAATGAAATTACAATTGTTGCTGGACAGAGCGAAATAGAGCAAGATAGAGAAATTGAAGAATTTAAAAATGGTAAATGTTAAAAAATAATTTAAATTGCAAATATTATAAATATTTTACTTGGTATTAAACTCTTAATAATTCTGTTAATAATTATTTTGGTTATAAAATAGATTACTTTAATAATTATTTTATTTTAGAAATAAATGAATCAAATGAAAATGAAAACGAATTAATGAATAAAAAGAATGAACATGAAATTACAAGTGTTGCTGGAGATAGCAAAATAGAGCAAGATAGAGAAATTGAAGAATTTAAAAATGGTAAATGTTAAAAAATAATTTAGATTGCAAATGTTAGAAATATTATACTTGGTATTAAACTCTTAATAATTCTCTTAATAATTATTTTGGTTATAAAATAAATTACTTTAATAATAATTTTATTTTACATTTTATTTTTTTTATTCTTATTATTATTCTTAATATCATCATTTAACCTAATCCAATTTACAATTAAAAAATTTCAGTACTGGATGATGGGTTAGATGAATTATTATTATCAGCAGTAATTGAATATGAAAAACAAGAGCAGAAGAAAAAGGAGGAATATATTAAAGAAAATAAGGATAATACTACAGAAATTAAGAAACGTAAAGATGAGAATGATAAGAAAAATAAGAAAAATAAAAAAAATAAAATTTAATTTTAATAAATTTTTATATTAAATACATATACATTTATATTAATAAATTTTTATATTAAAAATATATAGATTATATACAAATATATATATTATATACATATGTATATTTATATAAAAAAATAATAAAATATAAATTTTAATTTAAAAAGAATTAAATTTATTAAATTTTAAGGGGATGTCAGTAGATTGGATCCCTTAACGTTATAGGGAGATCATCGTTAAGGGGGTTGTTTATCAACAACCGGCGCGATATTGTTTTTGATGTTATATTCGATTAGTTGAATGACGGCTGACATACGGTTTGAACGCGATTGATCGTTGGCCTTATATTATTCTAAATATTATTATTTATCGTGTTATTTGTGTTATTTCTAATTATTATTTAAGTTATTAAGTTTAATATCTTAAAATACGTGTTGTTATCTTCTGATGTGAGTGCGTATATGTGCGTAATACGTGTGCTTTGATAACGAAGTCGTGTCTGAGGACGCAAGATTTTATCTGTTCTTTGTGCTCTTTCTAATTATTAATTAAGTTATTCAATTTGATTTTTTAAAATACGTGTTGTTATTTTCGGATGTGAGTTAGTGTATGTGTGTAATATGTGTGCTTCGATAACGAAGTTATGCCTGAGAATGCAAGATTTTGATATTAACGAGTGATCAGGACAGAAAAGCAAGGAGATACTTGAAAAGAATATTTGGGCTTTCTTCAGCGTAAACCAATAAACGCAGTAAGTAATTGGTGCATAAAAATTGTATAAATTAATTTGTTGTGCTCCGATTGCCATATTCTTATCATTATTACATTTATCGTAGCATTTGATAAGATTATTAATTATTGATATTATTGATATTGATGACATTACTAATTATTGATACTAATTATAAGCGAAAATATCTCAAGAAAGTTTGGTATTATAAAATAAATTATTTTTTAATATGAAATTTATTATAAAAAAAAACTTAAGAGATTATTCGAGCAATTATTGCTTTATAATTTAAAGAAATTTATTTATCATATTATATTAATTAATTATTTAAATAAATTTATGATTAATTAACGTTGGAAATATAGAAGTGTAAAATAAAACTTATGACAAGATTCGAGAGATTATGGTTTTATAATTTAAATTAATTTGTGTATCAGATTATATTAATTGATTATTTAATTAAATTTAAATTTAATTAACTAAGGTTCGAGATATAGAGTTCGGCCCGAGAATGTAAAATCTTTTTAAAAGATTTTGAAAATAAGAAGCGGTTAGAAGATAAAAAAAGGAGATAGTACTCGAAGGTTCGAGATATAAAAATCGGCCCGAGAACGTTAAATCATATTAAAAGATTTTAATAATATGGAGTGATTAGGATATAAAAAAGGAGATAGTACTAGAAAAAACTATTTGGGCTTTCTTCGGCACGAACCAATAAACAACGAAGTAAGTAAATAGTACATAAAAATTGTATAAAGTAATTTGTTGTGCTCCTATTGCCAAATTCTAATTATTATTACATTTATTAGAGCGTTTGATGGCATTATTAATTATTGATATTTGATGATATTATTAATTATTGATATTGTGAGAGAAAATATCTCAAGCAATTTTTAAATTATAAAATAAATTTTTTTTAAAATTTTTTTTTCTTTCGAAAGCAATTATTTTTTTATAACATAAAGACAATATTTTTAAAAATATATATGAAATTTATTATAAAAAAAAATTAAAAGATTGTTCGAGCAATTATTGCTTTATAATTTAAAGTAATTTATTTATCATATTATATTAATTAAGTATTTAAATAAATTTATGATCGATTAATTAACGTTCGAGATATAGAAGTGTAAAATAAAACTTAGGACAATATTTGAGAGATTATGGCTTTATATAATTTAAATTAATTTATGTATTAGATTATATTAATTGATTATTTAATTAAATTTAAATTTAATTAACTAAGGTTCGAGATATAGAGGTCGGCCCGAGAACGTTAAATCTTTTTAAAAGATTTTGAAAATAAGAAGCGGTTAGAAGATAAAAAAAGGACATAGTACTCGAAGGTTCGAGATATAAAAATCGGCCCGAGAACGTTAAATCATATTAAAAGATTTTAATAATATGGAGCGATTAGGATATAAAAAAAGGAGATAGTACTCGAAAAAACTATTTGGGCTTTCTTCAGCACGAACCAATAAACAACGAAGTAAGTAAATAGTACATAAAAATTGTATAAACTAATTTGTTGTGCTTCTATTGCCAAATTCTAATTATTATTACATTTATTAGAGCGTTTGATGGCATTATTAATTATATATTGATATATTTGATGATATTATTAATTATTGATATTGTGAGAGAAAATATCTCAAGCAATTTTTAAATTGTAAAATAAATTATTTTTAAAATTTTTTATATTAAATATATAACAATTATTTAAATTATTAAATTTTAAATTATATATACAATTATGAATCTTTAATTCTCTTTTTAAAGCAATTATTGCTTTATAATATAAAGAAAATATTTTTAAAAATATATGAAATTTATTGTAAAATAAAATTTATTACTTTATTTGAGCGATTATTGCTTTGTAGTTTAAAGTAATTTACTTATTATATTATATATTAATTAATTTTTTAATTAAATTCATATTTTATTAACTAAGGTTCGAAATATAGAAGTCGACCTGAGAATATTAAATCTTTTTAGAAAAACAAGCAATATAGAAAAGAAAGAAAAGAGATAGAACGTAAACTGAAAAGAAAGAGAATAATAAGTAAATTTATATTGAAAAATTAATAAATAATAATAATAATAATTAATAAAATTTATTATTTATAAATATTACTATATAACATTTTGTATAATTATACGTATATATGGTACAAGGTAAAAAAGTATGCCTAAAAAGAAAAAAGGGAGAAATTTATATAAAGTGAGTAACGAAGGAAGGCGCTCACGACAAAGAAAAAAAATTCAAACTATTGAGGAAAGGTCGAAACGACTTGAAGATGATGCTCAGAGACATGCTCAGAAGAGGGTAAATGAAAATGATGACGTACGGTCTCTACGACTTGAAGATGATGCTCAGAGACATGTTCATAAGAGGAGATGTGAAAATGATGACGCACGGTCGCAACGACTTGAAGACGATGCACAGAGACATGCTCAGAGAAGGCACCAATGCAGACAATTAAATCGACATATTGCGCTAATTGCCAAGGGCAATGAATTGAATGTGCCTATTCATACACTTGGGCAAATGAATGTCGAATGCCAATTTTGCAAATCGTTAAATTTTTAATGTGAAGTGTCAAGATGGAAAATTCACATATTGTTGCCAAAAGGGCAAGCTTAAATTAAATCAGATAAATTGTCCTGATTTTCTGAAAAAGTTATACATTGGAAATGATTCTGCATCTGAGAATTTTCTTAAGAATATTCGTTCTTATAACAGCGCATTAGCTATGGTTTCCATGGGTGCCCCAGGAAATAGAAATCCATTAGATGTTGTGAACAATGCTCCTTATTGCTTGAAGATTCATGGGCAATATCATCATTTGACATCGACGGCAATGCGCCCAGCGGATGGGCAAGCTCCGTGTTTTGCACAGCTTTATTTTTTAGATACAGAAGAAGCTATAAATTATAGAATGAATAATAAAGCTAATCAAGAGTGTGATTCGGAAATAATGAAAGATTTGTCATGCTTTATGGACCAATGCAATAAATTTGCCAAAACTTTCAAGATGATGCGTCAGGTTGAACAAGATCTTAATCCAGGAGGCAATGAAACCATAAATTTAATGTTGTCCTTTCGAAACGATCCTCAACATGATCAAAGAAGATACAATGCTCCAAGAACAAATGAAATAGCTGTGGTATTTCAGAATGTAGATGGTAAGCCTCCATTTGAAAGAGACATTCGGATTTATAATAAAAATTCGAACGATGTTCAACAAATATCAATTCTGGACAAAAGGTGTGACCCAATGTGTTATCCTTTGTTATATCCATATGGTAACGATGGATGGCATTCAAAACTTAAATCAGTTAATCCTAAATATCCAGGATTCAAAGTAAGTCAAATGGATTATTATGCTCACCTGCTAGCACCAAGAGTAGAATTTAGTCAGTTTAAAAAGGCAGGCAAGTTGAGATGTCAATTTATACTTGATGCATATATGAAAACTGAAGCCAATAGGCTTAATTATATTAAATTAAATCAACCTAAGTTAAGAGCAGAACTTTATTCGGGATTAATGGATCATCTAGATAATCGAGCACAAAATGAAGGAATTACAGTTGGTATACCTGTAATTTTACCATCTTCATTTATGGGTAGTCCAAGAAACATGCAAGATGCTATGTCTCTGGTGAGAAAGTTTGGTAAACCAGACATTTTTTTAACGATGACTTGCAATCCTCAATGCTCCGAAATTAAGGATAATCTTGATGAATGTCTAATAGAGTTCCGATCTGATTTGGTCGCTAAAACATTTAACTTGGATGTCAAGGAGGTTTTAAATGATTCAATCCAAAAAAAATTTTTGGAAATATTATAGCTTACGCAGGCGTGATTGAGTTTCAAAAAAGAGGACTTCCACATTTGCATTTACTTGCGATGTTAAACGATGAAGATAAGCCCAGATTCAAGAAGTCATAGACATGATGGTATGGGCTGAAATCCCTGATGAGGAAAAATATCCAGAACTTAATGTAAAAGTTTTGAAGCACATGATTCATGGTCCTTGGAGATCCTTCCAAAAGATATCCTTGCACTGGGGACGATGGAAAATGTTCAAAAGGTTTTTCAAAAGAGTTTTGTGAAGAAACAAATAGTAATGTGAATAGATATCCCATGTATCAACGGAGGAATTTTGGGAAAAAGTATATCGTCAGAGGCAAGGAAGTTGATAATCGATGGGTGGTGCCATATTTACCATATTTAATAATGAAATATGATCGACATATAAATTTGGAAATATGTTCATCAGTGAAAAGCGTAAAATACTTATATAAATATATTCATAAAGAATTTGACTGTGCCACAATTGAAGTGCAAGCACGAGATGGCACAAGGTTAATTAAAATAGATGAAGTTAACTCATTTCTGGATGCAAGATATGTTAGTGCTCCAGAAGCAATGTGGAGACTGAACGGATACGATCTGTTTATGAAGTCTCACACAGTAATAAGACTGGCAGTTCATTTGCCTAATCGTCAAATGGTTTATTTCAGAGTGGGAAATGAAGAGCAAGCTGCTCAAAGAGAGCTCAATCGAGATACTACGTTGACTGCATGGTTCAAATTAAATCAATCTGATAAAAATGCGGAGCATTTTCTTTACACAGATATTCCTTATCACTATGTTTATGATAAAAAAGAAACTAAGTGGAAGCCACGCAAAAAAGGTGGTGACAAAATAATTTCAAGACTTTACACAGTAAGTATAAAAGATATGGAAAGATTTTATCTACGTCTTCTTTTACTTCATGTGGTTGGAGCTAAATGTTTTGAAGATTTGAAGATTGTAAATGGAGTTCTTTATGAGACGTTTAAGGATGCAGCAATTGAAAGAAAATTGGTAGAAGCTGATGATCTTTGGATAAAAACTCTGGAGGAAGCAACAGAATCAAATATGCCTACACAACTTCGAGAACTATTTGCCTACATTTGTATCTTTGGAACTCCAACAGATGTACCAATTATTTGGAATAAATACAAGAATTTTATGATTGTGGACTTTGTACACAACAATGTTGTAAATCCTGAAAATATGGCCTTAAACCATATACAAGAAATTCTGTTAAATAATGGAAGTACATGTGAGAACTTCCAATTGCCAAATCCAACTCCAGTAAATATTTACGTAATAGAGTATAATGTGAATGAAGAAAGAATATATGGTGATTATTTATTATCTACATTAAATGCTGAGCAAAAGTACGTGTACGATATAGTAATGCGAGCGATTGACAATGAAAATGAATCTCATCGGTTATTTTGTATTGATGGGTTTGCAGGAAGTGGTAAAACCTATCTATTTAACACATTTATGAGTGTAATTCGAGGAAGAAACGAGATAGTTCTTCCATGTGCCTCAGCTGGCATTGCAGCTACACTTCTAAAAGGAGGAAAAACCTATCACTCTCTGTTCAAGCTTTCGATCCCAATTGATGATGGAGCTAAATCTAATATCAGAGGAAATTCTCAAGCTGCACGAGAACTAATTTCTGCCAAATTAATTATATGGGATGAAGTGAGCATGACTGTTGGACATGCCTTAACAGCAGTTGATAAATTCTTTAGGGATTTGATGAAGAATCCTAGACCATTTGGAGGAAAAGTAATTTTATTTGCAGGAGATTTTAGACAAAATCTTCCTGTAGTTCCACATGCACAAAAAGCAGCCATAATTGAGTCGACTGTAAAATACAACCCTTTATGAAAGAATGTAACTAAGGTTAAATTAAAGCAAAATATGAGAACTGGGGATGAAAAAGAATTTGCAAATTGGCTAATGCAACTAGGAGATGGTAAATTGCACAATACAGATGGACTACATCCTGATATAATTGAAATTCCTCAAGATTTTATATCAAAGGAATCATTAATTACTGAGATTTTTGGTGATAAAATCACCAAGGAACAGATCAGAGAAAATTCAGATCGAGCGATTCTTTGTCCTAAAAATGAGGATACATTCAAAATTAATGACGAAATCCTTAGTCTAATGGAAGGAGAAGAAAAAGAATATCTCTCAATTGATTCTATTGTGAGTGATGATCCACAGGAGCAATTGAATTTTCCGACTGAGTTTTTAAACTCTGTGACACCTTCTGGGATGCCAGTTCATCAACTTAAAATAAAAGTGAATGCAACAATTATCCTATTAAGAAATTTAAATACTAAAAAAGGACTCTGCAATGGCACAAGGTTCATTGTAACTGATTTAAAACCTAATCTTATTTATGCAGAAGTTCTAACTGGTTCTTCCCGAGGTCAGATTATCTTCATCCCAAGGATTGATTTCTTACCAAATAATAGGGAAATTCCATTTAAGCTTAAACGAAGACAATTTCCTATTCGAGTGTCATTTGCTATGACAATAAATAAATCTCAAGGACAAACGTTACAAAAAGTTGGTATTTATTTGCCACATTCCGTATTTGCTCATGGTCAACTATATGTAGCATTTTCTAGAACGACCAAAAGAGATTGTGTAAAAATTAAGATTGATGGATTGAGCAATCAAGGACAACTCATTAAAGGAAATCCAAAATATTTTACGAAAAATGTTGTATACGGAGAGGTTTTATAAATTGAAGAATTAAAAAATTGAATGAGAGCTAATAATAGTAGGTCAGCGGTAGGTAATTTAGTCGTTAAGAAAAATTAGAAGACTAAAAAATAAAATATATAAAAAATATTATATGTAAAGTAAGAGTCACAAAAATGGAGGGGAGGGGGATGGGGGGAAGGAAACTGAGAAGGACATGTGTGGATTACGTAGAAGGTAAATGTTAGGACTGTTGTGTCCCAGGAAGTCATGCGCAAACGGATCTTTGCAACACAAGAGAAGGGCGGAGGTGGTCGCGCAGAGGAGGAGTTTTTAGTGGGTGAGAGTCCCACACTACCTCATCACATCGGGTGGTGAGGTGTGCATCATGCATTTTCTCCTCCTACAAAAAAAAAAAAAAAAGAGTAAGTGATGAGAGTCTCAGCTGTAAAAAAAAATAACAGTGAGTAAATAATAAAAAAAAATATATATATATATGTCAAGTAAAATATTTATATTTGCGAAATTTAAATCAATAATTAAAGGAACTAAAAGGGAAATTGTTAAAGTTAATATTGATAAATTCAGCAATTAAGAAAATCTTATTTCAGAAAATCACAAATCTTTTTGGACAAATATAGTATATAAAGAGAAGTTTTATAAATAGAAAAATTATAAAAATAAATTATAGCAAAAAATAGTGGATTAATGGTGAATACATAATAATAGTGGATTAACGGTGAGTACGTCAATCGTAAAAAAAAATATGTCAATAAATAATAAAAAGTATAACATCTATTATATGCCAGGTAAAATATTAAAGACGGATAGACTTAGAAGCCCGCGCGAAGCGCGGGCCTATAAGCTAGTAACTTTATAATCTCAACCTTATTATATCTTGACGTCGCGATGCTACCGCGTACCGTGACTACCGCGTCGCTTGATACGTATCATATACGTATGCACACACATACATTGTCTCGCAAGGCGTATTTGCACACTCAAGCGAATAATCGTACATGAGCGCTGCAAACGCGCCTTGAGGGACAAAATCGCTTTGCGTGTGTGCGTGCGAGCATACGTACGTGAGAGTCTGAACCTTATTATTATTATGAAGAAAAAATAATCACGTTTCTGGTATACGATTATCATTCCTCAGGATTGACTGCACCAATCTTATTCAAACTGGTCGCAATCGAAAGCTTGCATCCATATTGTATAAGAAAAGTGCCGTTAGATTTTTGATTACGGCTTTATTTCCTGAGGAATTTTAATCGAAAGTTTATTAGACGTAAAACTCCGGATAAGCTATTGGTAGCGTCGCGGCCCCTGTACATAAGCAACATAGGCAAACCGTTGACAAGCTGAAACGTTTTTTTTATATACTTGGCGTCGCGACGCTACCGCGTCGCTTGATACATATTTTGCAGAAAAAATATATTTTGCTTCCTCATAGAGGAAGCTTTGTTTTCGTGACAAAATTTTTTTTCGAGTTTTCTATGCCAATGTGTTTAGAATGTTCCAAAACGTCGAAAAATCATATTCCTAAAAAATGTCTGTATGTATGTGTGTGTGTGTATGTGTGTGTGTGTGTGTGTGTGTGTGTGTGTGTATGTATGTATGTACGCGATATTTTGTACAACCTCTAACTTCCGCAATTTTTGAGATACCGGGTTAATTTTTTTTTACATGGATAGAGTATCATTCAAAGATGGTTGGTATTGAATTTGGTGAGAATCGATGAAAAGGTTCATTTTTTATAAAATTTTTAATTTTTTGAGATATGTCTGTATACATTATAACTTTCGCAAATTTTGAGATATCAGGTTAAATTTTTTTAGATGGATAAAATATTATTAAAGGATAGTTACTACTGAATTTGGTGAGTATCGATGAAAGGGTTTAATTTTTATAAAATTTTGAATTTTTTGAGAAATGTCTGTACACGCTGTAACTTTCAGAAAATTTGAGATATCGGATTAAATTTTTTTACATGAATAGAATATTATTAAAGGATGATTGGTACTGAATTTGGTGAGTACCGGTGAAAGGGTCATTTTTTATAAAATTTTGAATTTTTTGAAAAATGTCTTTACACGCTGTAACTTTCAGAAAATTTGAGATATTGTATTAAATTTTTTTACATGAATAAAGTGTTATTAAAGAATGTTTCATATTGAATTTAGTGAGGATCGGTGAAAGAATTCATTTTAATTTTTATTTTATTCACAATATTTTCCTCTATTTAATTTTTTGAGAAATGTCTGTATACATTGTAACTTTCGCAAATTTTGAGATATCAGGTTAAATTTTTTTAGATGGATAAAATATTATTAAAGGATAATTGCTACTGAATTTCGTGAGTATTGATGAAAGGGTTTAGTTTTTATAAAATTTTGAATTTCTTGGGAAATGTCTGTACACGCTCTAACTTTTGGGATTAAATTTTTTTAAATGAATAGAATATTATTAAACGATGTTTGATATTGACTTTAGTAAGGATTCATGAAAGAACTTTTTTTAATAAAATTTGGAATTTTGTTGAGAAATGTTTGTATAAATTCTAATTTTCACAAATTTAAAATATCAAGTTAAACTTTTTAACATATTTTTTTTACATGGATAGAGTATCCATGTAAAAAAAAATATGTTAAAAGTAATATGTTATAAGTTTTTTTAATAAAATGTTGAATTTTGTTGAGAAATGTTTGTACACATTCTAATTTTCGCAAATTTTAAGATATCAAGTTAAATTTTTTAACATAAATAAAGTATCATTCTTAGATGGTTGGTATTGAATTTGGTGAAGACTGATATCCGGTTTTTATAAAATTTTTTAAAAATATAAATTTTTGAATTTAGAAAAAAATATTTTGTGATATCCGAGGTATGATTTTCCAACATTATAAATATGAGTATATATTAGCCTGATTTTGGCTTACCAAAGAATTTCTAAAGTTAATATTAAGTTTAAATTGAGCCGATTTTAAAATCGCACTTGGGATGTTATCGAGCTGACTTTCTATCAATTTTCTTTCTAATTGTCAAAATTTTTTAAGTGACTATCTACGTTGCTGGTTTCACATATTATATGTCAATATTATATGTTAATTATATAGTAATTTATAATCTTTTTGAAATATTTATTTAATACCAAACGAAATGGAAGAATTCAAAAATGGTAATTAAAAAATATTAATTTATTAATTGATTTTTGAATAATTTGTTGTAATATGTTTTTATATATGAAATATATGTAATATATGTTTTTATATATGATTTTTTTAAATATTATATATTTTTTTAAATAAATATTTCTTAGAGATAATTATACAAATAATACATACATAATATATATATATATATATATATATATATATATATATATATATATATATAATTTATGAAAGTTAGTGAAAGTGAAAGTAATGCTTATGGTTAAAAAAATTTTAGTGTTGGAAGACGGTTTGGATGAATTATTATTAAATGCAGTCTTAAATTTTGAAAAGGAGCAAGAAGAGAAATTAAATTTTGAAAAGGAACAACCAGAGAAAAGGTATATGGATGCCAGTACAAAAAGTGATATAATAAAACCCAGTAATTGCAAATGTATGCTAATACAAAAAGTGATATAATAATACCCAGTAATTGCAAATGTAGAAAGGACGATAAAAATTATGATGAAGATATCATGAAAAATAGTGATGTGATCAATAACAGAAAATTTAGAAAGCACGATGAAGATAATGAAGAAAAAATAAATAAGAAAAGAAAAATTATCAATGAAAGCAACCAAAATTAGACATAATTGTTAAATTTAGAAAAAAATAAACAATTTTTTAAAATTATTGTATAATTATTATATAATTTTAATGAAAATGAAAGTATAAAAAAATTAGTGTACTCTATTAATTTAATTTATTAACAATATCGATTATTAACAAAATCGATTTATGATGTTTGATATTCAATTTTTTCAATAAGCTCTTGACATTTTCTTAGAACAGTTAGTTCTGCAATAGAAAACATAAAAAAGAAAAAAATTGTAAATCATATCATAAATAGAAAACATCATAACAGGAAAAAGAAACTAAGGATCACAGAGAACGTGATAGAGAAGAGAAACAAGACATTAGAGCAAAGAAAAAACGGTAATAACAAGAGATAGAAATAGACGAGAAAAGAGCGACTGAGAGAGGACAATATAATATTTACACGAAACTGCATTACACTTTACTGCACGAAAGAAAATAATAAGTAAGTATGATTAAAATTGATTGTTGATATTGAATTTGGCGGATCGGCGAAAGGGTTAATTTTTTATGAAATTTTAATTTTTTGGGGAAATGTCAACACGCTCTAACTTTCGCAAATTTTAAAATATCGGGTTAAATTTTTTTAAATGGGTAGATTATTATTAAAAAATGGTTTGTATTGAATTTGGTGAGAATCGATGAGAGTTAATTTTTTATAAAATTTAGAATTTTTTAAGAAATATCTGTACACGTTATAACCATTGCAAATTTTAAAATATCGGGTTAAATTCTTTTACATGTATAGATTATTATTAAAGGATGATTTGTATTGAATTTGGTGAGAATCGATGAAAGGGTTCATTTTGCTTTTATTGGATTTTGGAATTTTGTGAGAAATGTCTGTATATCTTTTAACTTTCGCAAATTTTGAAATATCGGATTCAATTTTTTTTATATGGATAGATTATTATTAAAAAATAATTGGTATTAAATTTGATGAATTTGGTAAAGACCGATGATCGGTTTCAAAAAAATTTTTTAAAAAAATAAATTTTTGGATTTAGAAAAAATATTTTATAATATCCTAGGTGTAATTTTCCAACATTATAAATATGAGCGTATATTAACCGATTTTGGCTTGCCAAAAAATTTCTAAAGTTAACATTAGGTTTAAATCGAGTCGATTTTAAAATTACACTTAGGAAGCTATTGAGCTGATTTTCTATCAATTTTCTTTCAAATTGTCAATATTTTCTAAGTAATTGTATAAAGGTATATTTCTTTAATTGAAAAAGGAAAGTAAGTAGCGTTTATAACGTATAATGTATATTTAATAATTTTTTATAAATTATGATTTAATTATTTAAAAAAGTAATTTTTTAAATATAAAACAGAATAAGCAAGAGAGAGATATAGAGCAAGCAGAAAGAACATATATGAAACAGAAATAAAATATCGTGAAGCAGACGTGACTGTAAGAAAAACGAGTACGTAATATTAAGAGAAAGGAGAAATAAGGAGATTAAAGAAAAAGAGCAAGAAGTGATACCAAAGGACAAAAGAGGATGAGAAACGAATGAGTGAGATAGGGAAATACAATATAAACTTGAACAAAAGAGAAATGGAAGAGAAGAGATAAAGTAAGAAAAGGCATCTAAAAACTATATAATTTTGAATATGCTACTGAATTTGGTTAGTATCGGTGAAAGAGTTTATTTTTTATAAAATTTCGAATTTTTTGAGGAATATCTGTACACACTGTAATTTTTGGAAAATTTAAGATATCGGATTACATTTTTTTTACATGAATAGAGTATTATTAAACGATTTTTGATATTGAATTTAGTAAGGATTCATGAAAGAACTTTTTTAAATAAAATTTGGAATTTTGTTGAGAAATATTTGTGTAGATTCTAATTTTCGCGAATTTTAAGATATCAAGTTAAATCTTTTAACATAAATAAAGTATCATTCTTAGATGGTTGGTATTGAATTTGGTGAGGACTGATATCCGGTTTTTATCAAATTTTTTAAAAACATAAATTTTTGAATTTAGAAAAAAATATTTTGTGATATCCGAGGTATGATTTTCCAACATTATAAACATGAAATAAATTTTTGAATTTAGAAAAAAATATTTTGTGATATCCGAGGTATGATTTTCCAACATTATAAACATGAATGTATGTTAGCCTGATTTTGGCTTGCCAAAGAATTTCTAAAGTTAACATTAGGTTTAAATCGAGCCGATTTTAAAATCCCACTTGGGATGTTATCGAGCTGAGTTTCTATCAATTTTCTTTCTAATCGATTTAACGAAATGTGAATTTTTTGAGAAATATCTGTACACACTGTAAATTACAGAAAGTTTGAGATATTGAAAATTTTTTTACAAGAATAGAGTATTATTAAAGGATATTTGATCATTGAATTGAGGATCTGTGAATGAATTTTTTTAAATTAAATTTGGAGTTTTTTTAAGAAATCTTTGTACACATTTTAATTTTCGCAAATTTTAAGATGTTGAGTTAAATTTTTTAACATAAATAAAATATCATTAAAAGATTTTTGGTATTGAATTTGGTGAGGACTGATATCTATGAATGAATTTTTTAAAATTAAATTTGGAATTTTTATAAGAAATCTTTGTACACATTTTAATTTTCGCAAATTTTAAGATGTTGAGTTAAATTTTTTAACATAAATAAAATATCATTAAAAGATTTTTGGTATTGAATTTGGTGAGGACTGATATCCGATTTATATAAAATTTTTTAAAATATAAATTTTTGAATTTAGAAAAAAATATTTTGTGATATTCGAGGTATGATTTTCCAACATTATAAACATGGGTGTATATTAGCCGGATTTTGACTTGTCAAAGAATTTTTAAAGTTAATATTAGGCTTAAATCGAGCCGATTTTAAAATACCACTTGGGATGTTATCGAGTTGACTTTCAATCAATTTTCTTTCTAATTGTCAAAATCTTTTAAGTGACTATCTAAGTTGCTGGTTTCAAATATTATATGTCAATATTATATGTTGATTATATAGTAATTTATAATCTCTTTGAAATATTTATTTAATACCAAACGAAATGGAAGAATTCCAAAATGATAATTAAAAAATATTAATTTATTAATTGATTTTTGAATAATTTGTTGTAATATATGTTTTTATATATGAAATATATGTAATATATGTTTTTATATATGATATTTTTTAAATATTATATATTTTTTTAAATAAATATGTTTTTTCTTAGAGATAACTATACAAATAATACATACATAATATATGTATGTATAATTTATGAAAGTTAGTGAAAGTGGAAGTAATGCTTATGGTTAAAAAAATTTTAATGTTGGAAAAAAGTTTGGATGAATTATTGTTAAATGCAGTCTTAAATTTTGAAAAGGAGCAAGAAGAGAAATTAAATTTTGAAAAAGAGCAACCAGAGGAAAGGTATATGGATGCCATTACAAAAAGTGATATAATAATACCCAGTAATTGCAAATGTAGAAAGAACGGCAAAGATTATGATGAAGATATCAAGAAGAAAAATAGTGATGTGACCAGTAACAGAAAATTTAGAAAGCACGATGAAGATGAAGAAAAAATGAATAAGAAAAAAAAAATTATCAATAAAAGCAACCAAAATTAAATATAATTGTTAAATTAAATTTAGAAAAAAAAACCAATTTTTTTAAAATTATTGTATAATTATTATATAATTTTACTGAAAATGAAAGTATAAAAAAAATTATTTTAAAATAGGAGTTAAAAAGATTAGTGTTTGTTAAATGCAGTCTTAAATTTTGAAAAGGAGCAAAAAGAGAAATTAAATTTTGAAAAGGGGCAACCAGAGGAAAGGTATATGGATGCCAATACAAATATAATAATACCCAGTAATTGCAAATGTAGAAAAGACGGCAAAGATTATGATGAAGATATCAAGAAGAAAAATAGTGATGTGACCAATAACAGAAAATTTAGAAAGCACGATGAAGATAATGAAGAAAAAATGAATAAGAAAAGAAAAATTATCAATAAAAGCAACCAAAATTAAATATAATTGCTAAATTAAATTTAGAAAAAAAATTAACAATTTTTTTAAAATTATTGTATAATTATTATATAATTTTACTGAAAATGAAAGTATAAAAAAAATTATTTTAAAATAGGTGTTAAAAAGATTAGTGTTTGTTAAATGCAGTCCTAAATTTTGAAAAGGAGTAACCAGAGGAAAGATATATGGATGCAAGTACAAAAAGTGATATAATAATACCCAGTAATTGCAAATGTAGAAAGGACGGTAAAGATTATGATGAAGATATCAAGAAGAAAAATAGTGATGTGACCAGTAACAGAAAATTTAGAAAGCACGATGAAGATGATGAAGAAAAAATAAATAAGAGAAGAAAAATTATCAATAAAAGCAACCAAAATTAAATATAATAGTAAATTAAATTTAGAAAAAAATAAACCATTTTTTAAAATTATTGTATAATTATTATATAATTTTAGTGAAAATGAAAGTATAAAAAAGATTATTTTAAAATAGATGTTAAAAAGATTAGTGTACTCTATTAATTTAATTTATTAACAATATCGATTATTAACAAAATCGATTTATGATGTTTGATATTCAATTTTTTCGATAAGCTCTTGACATTTTTTGAAGAACAGTTAGTTCTGCAATAGAAAACATTAAAAAAAAATATTGTAAATCATATCATAAAAATTTAGAAAACATCATAATAGGAAAAAGAAACTAGGATCACAGAGAATCTGATAGAGAAGAGAAATAAGGGATTACAGGAAAGAAAAAGCGGTGATAACAAGAGATAAAAGTGGACGAGAAAAGAGCGAATGAGAGAGAATAATATAATTTGAATTGTTTACACGAAACTGCACTACACTTTACTGCACCAAAGAAAATAATAAGTAAGTATGATTAAAAGATTGTTGATATTGTATTTGGCGGATCGGCGAAAGGTTTAATTTTTTATGAAATTTTAATTTTTTGGGAAATGTCAACACGCTCTAACTTTCGCATATTTTAAAATATCGGTTTAAATTTATTTAAATGGATAGATTATTATTAAAAGATGGTTTGTATTGAATTTGGTAAGAATCGATGAAATGTGATTTTTCAACATTATAAATATAGGTGTATATTAACTGATTTTGGCTTGCCAAAAAATTTCTAAAGTTAACATTAGGTTTAAATCGAGTCGATTTTAAAATTCAACTTGGAATGCTATTGAGATGACTTTCTATCAATTTTCTTTCTAATTGTCAAAATTTTCTAAGTAGCTATATAAAGATATATTTCTTTTATTCAAAAAGGAAAGTAAGCAGCGTTTATAACGTATAATGTATATTTAATGATTTTTAAAAAATATGATTTAATTATTTAAAAAAGTAATTTTTTTAATTAATATAAAACAGAATAAGCAAGAGAAAGATATAGAGCAAGCAGAAAGAACACACATGAAATAGAAATAAAATATCGTGAAGCAGACGTGACTGTAAGAAAAACGAGTACGTAATATTAAGAGAAAGGAGAGATAAGGAGATTAAAGAAAAAGAGTAAGAAGTGATACCAAAGGACAAAAGAAGATGAGAAACGAATGAGTGAGACAGGGAAATACAATGTAAACTTGAACGAAACAGAAATGGAAGAAAAGAGATAAAGTAAGAAAAGGCATCTAAAAAACTATATAATTTTAATTTTTTGATTTTTTGAAAAATGTATGTATACGTCCTAACTTTTAAAAATTTTAAGATATCACGTTAAATTTTTTTAAATAAATAGAGTATTATTAAAGGATGGTTGGTATTGAACAGAATAAGCACGAGAGAGATACAAAGGAAGCAGAAAGAATACAGCAGAGTATATAGAATAAGAATATAGCAAAGTATCGTGAAGCAGACGTGATTATAAGAGAAAGGAATACATAATATTAAGAGACAGGAGAGATAAGGAGAGATAAGATTAATGAAAAAGAATAAAAAGTGAGAACAAAGGAATAACAAAGAGATAAAGTTGAAAAAAAGCATCTAAAAAAATTTATTTCATTTGCTATTAAAATGCCAAAACTAAATAAAAAAAGTGAGATCAATAGAAAGTATGATAATAGAAATAGGATTCGTAAATTGCGATCTAAGAAAAATGAATTTGTAAATGAGATTGAAATAATAAGACAAAACAAGATACAAATCGAAGAAAGAAAAAAGAAAGAAATTAAACGACTTAAAAGAATACGACAAGATCTTTTGTACAGTAAACGAGAAAAGGAAAAGAACGTACAAAGAATAAGGGATATGCGAAAAAATTCTTTTTACAGAGAAGAAGAAAATGAAAAAAATTTACAAAGAATAATACAAACACGTCAAAATGAAACGTATAATAAACAAGAAAAGGAAAAGAATGTACAAAGAATCGAATCAGGGCCATGCGAAAAGATCCTTTGTACAGACAACAAAAAAATGAAAAGAACGTACAAAGAATGAGGAACATGCGAAAAGATCCTTTGTACAGACAAGAAAAAAATGAAAAGAACGTACAAAGAATGAGGGACATGCGAAAAGATCCTTTGTACAGACAAGAGAAAAATGAAAAGAACGTACAAAGAATGAGGGACATGCGAAAAGATCATTTGTACAGACAAGAAAAAAATGAAAAGAACGTACAAAGAATGAGGGACATGCGAAAAGATTCTTTGTACACTAAACAGGAAAATGAAAAGAACGTACAAAGAATGAGAGACATACGAGAAGATTCTTTGTACACTAAACAAGAAAATGAAAAGAACGTACAAAGAATGAGAGACATGCGAGAAGATTCTTTGTACACTAAACAAGAAAATGAAAAGAATGTACAAAGAATAAGAGACATGCGAGAAGATTCTTTGTACACTAAACAAGAAAATGAAAAGAACGTACAAAGAATGAGAGACATGCGAGAAGATTCTTTGTACACTAAACAAGAAAATGAAAAGAACGTACAAAGAATGAGGGGCATGCGAGAAGATCCGTTATACAAAGAATCGGAGAAAGAGAAAAATATAAAAAGAATACATGTCATAAGAAAAGATAAAAGTTATTGGATAAGTGAACAAATTAAAAACAGAAATAGGATTAGAATTTTACGGACGTTTAGTGAAGATTTTAACTTTAACGCAAATGAAAGAAAAAGCAACATTCAACATAAGAAATTATTACGAATGGACGATTTTTTTAGATATCGAGAAAATATATTAATTCTGTTCATAACAAGATAAATAGTGGCATCGAAGATGAAGAATATTATCATAATGTATTGATAATGAAATTTTTACAAAATAGAAAACTGGGACCAGATAGAGTATGTGTATGTTGTGAAAATTTGTTTTTCTTAAAATCGGTAAAACTTTTTAGTATTACCAAAATAAGAAATAAATTCAGTGACACAAAGATGGTTAATGAATTGATTAATAAAGTTGTTAATAACTCATCGGAATATGTTTGCAAGACATGTAAAAGATATATTTCATTAGGAGATATTTCGAAAACAGCATCAAATGCAGATTTAAAATTTCCAAATGTGCCAAAAGTTGTAACAAATTTGAGTGCAGTTGAAGAACGAATGGTATCACCGTATATTCCGTTCATGCAAATAAAAGCATTGCAACCGTATGCCATTAATCCTCAATTATCATTGAAAGGAAGTATAGTTAATATTCCAGTTGAAATTAATGAAATGGTAAATGTTTTACCTAGAAGTTTTGATGAAATGTCGACTATTCAAATAAAGCTGAAAAGACACATAGAGCACAAATCTGATTACATGTACGAAACCATAAAACCAGCAAAAATTTGTGAAGCTTTAGAGTACTTACAAAAGACACCTTTGTATATAAAAAACAATATAAATATTGATAACGAATTTTTTAAAAAATACAATAAAAACTTTAATGCTGAATTTGAATTTATTGTCGATAATAATGATAAACGCGATAACTGGAATAATATAAAAAAATCGTCTGATGTAGAAAAACATGACAATATATCAGATTCAGAAGAATCAGATTATTTTGAACCAATTGATGAAGTTCTTATTGTCGATAGGAACCAGGAGATATCTGAAAATATTAAAATCATAGCTCCAGGACAAGATAAATATCCAATCCCTTGGCACTTAACGGAAAATATCGATGAATTGTGTTTTCCAAAAATTTTTGGAGGAGAAATTTTAGACAAGAAAAAAAAGTTGACGTACTCGCAACGAATTAAATTTGAATGCAGGCACAAAGATAGAAGATCATGTCAACCTACAAGAATTTTATTTATGGCTAAACAGAAATTGGAAAAGTCAGTAATGTCAAACATAAATATTTGCTTAAGAAGAGTGAAAAGAAATGATAACTTAACTGCTCTAAGAATTAAAGATCCGAAATTTTTAAACGATTCCATCCGTCATGACGATGGATACAAATTTTTGAAACAAGTGCGATCGTCACCTTCGTATTGGGAAAGTAAGAAAAAACATTTATTTAATATGATCAGACAATGTGGTATTCCGACATTGTTCGTTACGCTTTCCGCGTGTGAGCACAAAAATGCAGATTTATTAAAAATTTTATACAAAATACAAAAAAACAAAAACATCAGCGTAAATGAGGCAATACACTTGGACATTGCAGAAAAAACGAAGATGATAAGAGAAGATCCTGTTACGTGTGTAAGATACACTACGCAAAAAAATTAAAGGGCCACTTTCTTCCTTCTACAAAAAAGGCAATTTTCAAGTGGCTGCAACTTCGTCGCATATAATCGGATTGAGATCAATAAAAAAGCGTTACAAAGCTTGAAGTTTTTAGTTTTAGAATTTTTTAGTCAAGTCCAATTCTTTTCATTTGTTACGAAGTTACATTATGAAAAAGCAACGTCCGTCGGTTGACTAAATTTTTCAAAAGTTTGTCAAAGAATGCCGAAGAAAAAAAAATTGTAGCACAATTTCGTTAATTGGATTTTATAGAGCAGAGTTTTATCTTTAATTTGCTTTTTTAATGAATGTCCTACGATTTTTTTTCGCCGAGTTATTCACTACTGAAGTAAAATCGATTTATTGACTTTGAGCGTTCATAACTAGTGAAAAAATTATCGCACAATGATCATTAAAAAAGCAATTTAAAGAGAAAAGTCGGCACTTTAACATGTACTAATTGCTTTTTCAATTAATATCCATTGTTAAAGTGTAATCATTACTTTAAAATCAAGTAAAAATTGCACTTTTTCCCTTTTTCATTTAAATCAATGCAACTTAATGAAAAAAACGTTAACATTTTTATGAACTCTACAATTTTTACAAGTAAAAAGTATCCCAATTACATGTACAATCGGCCGAATCAATAAGATTTTTTTTTCTCTATATCTCGAAGACTTAAATCAAGTCTAAAATGAAAAATTCAATTACCGCCGGCATTAACGTTATCCAAAGCGTACCACGTGGAGGTTGCACGGTCGGATTTACGCTTCTGTGTATGTGTGTGTGTTGTGTGTGTATTGTGTGTGTGTTGTGTGTGTTGTGTGTACACGCACAAACAGAACGAGACCCCGCGATTCGTCACTCTCGCAGTATTTTATGATTCCAAACTTTTTAATGCGCGCGCGCGCGTGTGTGTATAATTAAATATTGATTGTGTTTGTGTAATTAAATGTGTTTGTGTAATTAAATTTTTACAGGACGTTAAAATCTTGTGTTGCCGTCTCTGTTTTGAATAACATCTTGCAAACATTCTCGCATATTAATGCATCTTCATATTTCCACTTGCGGAAAGTTACGCCAAATTTATTGGAGTGCGTGCACTAATTCTTTTAATGTTCTTAAAATTGAATATTAATTTCGTAATCGATGACCAATTATGTTTGTTCCAAACATGCTTCATTGGATTTAAGTCTAGACTCATTGCTAGATGGTTTAATACAGCAATATCATTTTTCTTAAGACGCAATATAAAAAAATGCTAGCTTCTCTGATTTGTTTATCATTGTTAGCATTTACGAACTTTGGTTGCCAAATGTGCTACATCTGTAATATTGGCATTCTACGTTCCACGTCCCATAATGTGGCAGTACTGCTGCCTTGATACGCAGCAACTTCAGCCAACTTCAGCCAATTTTTTCTTATTGCTTGGCGTCACTTGAATGAGCAAACTGGCTATAAAAAAGACGCTAGTTTTTGTGATTTCCTTATCATTGTTATAGCAATTGGTACACCATTTTTTGATATTTCAATAACTTCTTTGATTCTTTACTCTTTTACTGCAATAAATTATGATCTTTATTTCTAAGACTTTTAAATAATTTTTTTTTTTTAGTTTTACGTACAATGCCGCGCCGACATTTAACGGAATTAGAGGTAGTACGTCTGATAACCCTTTTAGAAGAAGGTTACAGTTAAAGACAAGTCGCAAATTTAATAGGAGTAAGCCATTCTGTTGTTGGTCGTGCCTATTCTCGCTACCAGGAAACTGGTCAGTACCATCGACGTTCAGGACAAGGACGAAGGCGTGTTACTACTTCCAGAGAAGATAGAGTTATTGCTCGACACGCTCGTATAGATCCGTTTGTCCACGCAAATGTAATTGCAAGCGTTTTTATAATCATAGACGACAAGTTCCGCATCCGATTACTGCACAAACTGTCAGGAATCTATTAAGAGAAGCTCATCTGCGTTCGTTTCGTCCTTTAGTGTGCCTATGCTTAATAATCATCATCGCCGTACCCGATTAGCGTATGCACGTCTTCACATAAGATGGAATCATAGACAATGGAATAATGTTCTTTTTACGGATGAATCTCGATTCTGTCTTTATGGAAACGACAGACGAGCACAAATGTGGCGTCGTAGGGGCAGAAGAAATAATCAGGATTGCAATCTACCGATTACGGCTTTTTATGGCGGTTCTGTAATGGTTTGGGCGGGTATATCGCAACATTTACGTACAACATTAGTTGTCATTCCATCACCTGTATTGACATCGAGACGATATATCGATGAAATTTTGCGTCCACATGTTTTGCCAATACATAATCGGATAGGAAATTGTTTTATACTGATGCAAGATAATGCACGTCCTCATACTGCAAACATCACGCGACGATTTTTAAGAGAAAATGATATTGCTGTATTAAACCATCCAGCAATGAGCCCAGACTTAAATCCAATAGAACATGTTTGGGACATGATTGGTCGTCGATTACAAAGACAATATCCAATTTTAAGAACGCTACAAGAATTAGCGCACGCACTCCAGCAAATTTGGCGTAACCTTCCGCAAGCACAAATACGAAGATGCATTAATATGCGAGAACGTTTGCAAGATGTTATTCGAAACAGAGGCGGCAACACACGATTTTAACTCTGAAAAAATTTAATTACACAGCACATTTAATTACACACACACACACACACATACATATGCGCATCAGAGAGTTTGGAGTCATAAAATACTGCGAGAGTGACGAATCGCGGGGTCTCGTCCTGTTCGTGCGCGTACACACACACACACAACACACACACACACACAACACACACACAATACACACACACAACACACACATACACACACACAGAAGCGTAAATCCGACCGTGCAACCTCCACGTGGTACACTTTGGATAACGCTAATGCCGGCGGTAATTGAATTTTTCATTTTAGACTTGATTTAAGTCTTCGAGATATAGAGAAAAAAAAATCTTATCGATTCGGCCGATTGTACATGTAATTGGGATACTTTTTACTTGTAAAAATTGTAGAGTTCATAAAAATGTTAACGTTTTTTCATTAAGTTGCATTGATTTAAATGAAAAAGGGAAAAAGTGCAATTTTTACTTGATTTTAAAGTAATGATTACACTTTAACAATGGATATTAATTGAAAAAGCAATTAGTACATGTTAAAGTGCCGACTTTTCTCTTTAAATTGCTTTTTTAATGATCATTGTGCGATAATTTTTTCACTAGTTATGAACGCTCAAAGTCAATAGATCGATTTTACTTCAGTAGTGAATAACTCGGCGAAAAAAAATCGTAGGACATTCATTAAAAAAGCAAATTAAAGATAAAATTCTGCTCTTTAAAATCCAATTAACGAAATTGTGCTACAATTTTTTTCTTCTTCGGCATTCTTTGACAAACTTTTGAAAAATTTAGTCAACCGACGGACGTTGCTTTTTCATAATGTAACTTCGTAACAAATGAAAAGAATTGGACTTGACTAAAAAATTCTAAAACTAGAAACTTCAAGCTTTGTAACGCTTTTTTATTGATCTCAATCCGATTATATGCGACGAAGTTGCAGCCACTTGAAAATTGCCTTTTTTGTAGAAGGAAGAAAGTGGACCTTTAATTTTTTTGCGTAGTGTATATAGAAGAAAGATTCAATTTGATTATGTCCATATTACAGAATGAACATGGCCCATTTAAAGAAAATTATGTAATTGATTATTTTCAGAGGCGAGAATTTCAAGCAAGAGGTACAGTTCATACGCACAATCTTTTATATTGCAAGAAGCTCCGGTTTACGACGAAGAAAATGAAGATGCAAATAAAAAGTTAATACAGTGGATAGATAAACACATTTCATGTGCGTACGATAATAAAAATCCATTGATACGTCTGCAAATACATCGGCATAAACCAACATGTTACAAAGGTCGAAAGAATAAATCTTTATGTCGATTCAATATTCCAATGTTTGTTATGAAAGAAACTATGATTCTCAAACCATTAAAAGAAAATGAAAAAATTAAAAATGATAAAACCAATATAAAAAAAATAAGAGATTTAATGCAAGAATTTTTTAAAAAAAGTATAATTATATCTTTTGAAGATATGTTGGAACGATTAGAAATGACGGAAAGGGATTATATTCAAATAATTAGAAGCACGATATCAAATACTAAGATATTTTTGAAAAGACAAAGCAACGAAGTTGCAATTAATGCATATAATAAAACTATATTGACTCTTCTTGAATCAAATATGGATATACAATTCGTTTTAGATCCATATAGTTGTGCTTCATACATGATTAATTATGTAACAAAAGTGGATGCAGGACTATCACGATTACTAAGAGAAGCAGCAAAAGACTTGGAAAATGGAAATTTGAATATTAGACAAAAGTTTAGAAAGATTGCTAACGTTTTTATAAACGGTAATACGATGTCTGCACAAGAAGCCGTTTATCATGTACTCGGCTTGCCACTTTCATTGTGCAGTAGAGCTCTTGTTTATATTAACACTGTACCGCAAAAAGAGCGTGTCCGTATGTTGAAAAATGACAAACATTTAAAAAAAATTAGTGACGAATCAACAGATATATACTATAAAAATATAATTGAGAAGTACGAAAATCGGAATTATCAAAAAATGTCTAATATTTGTCTTGCTGATTTCGCAGCGGATTATCAAGATAAAAGGACTACATATATGACTGATAGCGATGAAGAATATGATGAAGATAATGAAACTAGAGAACGAAAAAAACAGAAAATAATTAGATTTCGTCGTTACAAATTGCAAGATGATCGATATAATTATTTCAGAGAACAGATTTTGTTATTCTTGCCTTGGAAAAAAGAAATAAATGATGTGGAGACACAAGATTGTGAAACAATTTATGTAGAGAATATTCATTTAATTGAAAAAAATAGAAAGAAATTCTCAGTGATAGGTGATGCAGAAATTGAAAATGCATTAGTTAAAGCACAAAAAGATCAACAAGATGTAGAAGATGAGGAGATCGAATCTTTCATGAAAACAAAAATAACAAAAGATCAAGAGATAGATATTTTTGGTCATTACAGGTGTAATTGTTCCAACGAAAATAAAAGAAAAATAAGTAGTTTACCTAAAGTGACAAAAGAAGAAATGATGAATATAATTCGTAAATTGAACGACAAACAGAGAGAAATCACAATACACATTTTACATTGTTTTACAACTGGTAATTTGCCAATTAAACTATACATCAGCGGATCAGCAGGTGTTGGTAAAAGTACAGTTATCGACGCGATTTATCAGTTATTATTAAATTATTTTGACGATACACCTGGTGAAAAGAATAATTCAGTAAAAATATTATTATGTGCACCCTCTGGAAAAGCAGCATTTTTAATAGGTGGCATGACATTGCACACTGCTTTTGCTTTACCAATAACACAGTACGGAGGACAAATGCCAAAATTGTCAGCTGATGTGGCAAATACTATTAGAGAGAACTTATTTGAATTAAAATTATTAATTATAGACGAAATATCAATGGTGGGTAGTACGATGTTCAGTCGGGTCGATACAAGATTAAGACAAATAATGAGTCGCGATCAAAGCTTTGGTGGAGTTTCTGTCCTGGTGGTTGGTGATCTTTATCAATTACCACCGGTTATGGATACTTCAATATACTTATCTCCGAAATCATGCATGTTAAGCGTTTTTGCAGAAAATGTTCTATGGAATGAATTTGAATTTTATGAATTGACAGAAATAATAGACAAAAGGAAGATAAAACGTTTATTAAAGCCCTTAACAATCTTGCAAGAGGAATAATGTCTGAAAATGATATTGCTTTAATTAAGTCAAGAGAAACGACAGAAGAATACGTTCCAAAAGATGCAATTAGATTATATGCCGATAATCGTTCGGTTGACAGTTTTAATAAATTAAAAATTGATTTAAAAGATGGTATAGCTTATGAATTTAAAGCCAAAGATACAATTTTAGGAAAAGTCAATAGTAAATTGAGAAATAAATTAATAACATCATTAAAAAATAAAAAAAGAACAGAATGTAATGGCTTGGCTTTCAAAGTTATATTAAAAACGGGTATCAATTACATGGTAACTACTAATATAGATGTTGAAGATGGACTAGTTAACGGAGCTTGTGGTATATTGAAAAATATAACGTTTAAACCAGGTACAGAAGAACCAATTAAAATATGGCTAGATTTCAATAATAATAGAATTGGTGTTAAACAACGAAGACCATACGTGAAGTACATGAATGAAAATTGTATGGAAATGAATTTGGTTCCACTATCACCCCTTACTATCGTATTGAACATAAATGAAAGAATGGGATATCAAATCGTAAGGGAACAATTTCCCATCACGCCTGCCGAAGCTTTGACAATCCATAAAAGCCAAGGACAAACCTATGAAAAAGTATGTATCGATTTAAGAAACAATTATCGTATGACGAGACCAATGCTGTATGTAGCACTCAGTAGAGTGACAAAATTATCGGATTTATATATTCTTGGAAGTTTTATACCTCCAAAAAAACCATCCACAGATAATCCTTTAGAAATAGAAATAAAACGTCTAAAAGAAGAGAAGTGTCTTAAATTGTCATATTTAAAGGTTATAAAAGGAAATCGTATTAAAATTATATACCAGAATGTGCGATCACTAAATAAAAATCTAATCAATATATCTTGTGATAAATGGTATAAACAAGCAGACTTATTAGTTTTTGCAGAATCACAAACAATCTCAACAGATAATTTGACATTAGAAGGATTTAATATTATTATCCGAACAGATAATTATGATAAACGTTTAACAAAAGGAATAATATGTTTCATCAAGAAAGAATTGAACGCATCTATTGATGACCATATACAAAAAGATAAAGCTATAAATGGACAACATCATCATATTGACTTGATACGTATAACCATAAATGAAGTGGAGATTATTACCGGTTATAAGTCTCCGTCAGTACCTAGAACTATGTTTACGGACGAACTGAATAATATTTTAAACAAGTCAATAAGCAATGAAAGGATTATAATAGGTGATTTCAATTTCGACTCATATAATGAAGGAGGATTTTTGGAAAAACATTTAAATGAATTACATTTTAAACGTGCAATTTGCACACAAGTATCAACTACGAAGTTCAATACGCAGATAGATGTAATATTCATATCGGAGGGAATATCAAATTATAATGCTGGAGTATACGAAACTTATTTTTCAAATCATAAACCTATTTTCATCGGATTAAACGATCAGAACAAGATACCAATATCAAACAAAAAGATGTTTGAAATATTCACGAAGGATATTTCTTTTAATAAGAATAGTAAAAATAATTCAGATGAATACTCAATAAACATAATGTCTGGAAATAATAATGAACCAATTACAATCAACAACAAAAAATATGTACTATTAGATGATGAAATCGAATACAACGATGTGAAACCAGTGAGTACTTCTCATCAAAGAAGGGCTGACCCTTCTTGTAGAAATAAAAATATAATGAATTGTACAAATCAAAACAAACTATATTCTGAAAAATGTACAATAAATATAGCAGATACAGTAGAGATTTATCCACCTACACAAACTCTAGAAGAGAACGTACTAAATGAAAATTCGTGGCTAGATGATAGACCTTTAAATGAAATTATGAAGATAATAGAAAATAACACAGAATTTCATCGTGTTGATGTACTATTTATTAATGCTTTACATTGGATTGATCCGATCTTTACCCAGGATGTTCAGATTGTTGGAGGTGATCAAGCTGGTAATCATTGGCACTGTATTTATTATGATGGTATTAAGCTTCATATATATGATAGTTTGTACTTTGCAACATATTCTTATGACAATCTAACATTATCAGAACGAAATTACATTAAAAAGAGATATCCTAATCTGACCAAAAATAATATAATATTTGAAAAAGTTACAAAACAGCCGGACCTAACATCATGTGGTATATTTGCAGCAGCATTTGCTGTATCAATAGCATTAGGAGAAAATCCATCAAATAAAACATATTCGAGAGATATTCAAAAAATGCGTAAGCATTGTCTTAAAGTTACTAAAAAAAAGATATTAGTACCCTTTCCGGAAGAATAATAACTTGATGTTTCTTGAAGAAACATGAAACAAATAGGAAAAAGAAGAATATAATAGATGAAAAAAAAACATTCTCTCTCTTCTATTTCGCTCTTTCTCTCTTTCTCTCTCTCTTAAAACAATAAAACAAAAAGGAGAAATCCAAAAAGAAATGTGAAAGGAAAATCATGTATTATATTTCTGTGCAAAATATTATACCTCTTGTTGTACTAAAAGTTAAGAATCCTGAACGGCATGAAAAAGTGGTCAACAACGATATATTAAAATTGAGTAAGCTATCAAATCATTCGAGCGCATTATTGAGCTCCGTGTTTTTTAAATGTTAATCAATATTTTTCATGTTATCTTTTCTTATAATAAGGTTAATTAGATGTTTCTTAAGTGAGTTTTTATACGAGATCATTTACCAAACAAAAAATTCGAGCCATGTTTCCGCTCAACATTACTGCAGACAAAGAAACAACCGAGGTGATATTATTCTAAACTTTACGAGATTCAGAAGCCACGCAAAAAACATTTACAGCTAAATCCTTCCAATAATACAGAATAATTTTAGATAAAATTCATTACAGAATAATTTTAGATAAAATACATTTTATTAACTTCTATTTTAAATAGATATTCTTGCGTGTTTTTGTTTGTGTTTTGTGTTAAAGGAAAACTTTAATGGAGTGATGACAAGAATGAGGTGACAATATCAGGAGAGGAGAGGAGAAGAAAATAACAGAAAAAAACAGATTTTAACAAGAGAAGAGAACTCTCTTGGATGAAGACTGCCTCACCCACGGTTTTTGGTCTGTGGTTTTCCGGGGGGTCTTTGGGCGAATGCCGAGGCAGGGGCTTGAGAAGTCCTTTTTATAGGACGAAGGGTCCACAGAAAATATACCCCTCTCTTGCCTGAAGTCGCTATCAAGTTGTTAGAGTGCATTATTGTCAGTTCAATTCTTTTAAACTGTTTATCAATGTTTATCGTGTTATCTTTCTGTTATAACAAACTTAATTAAATGTTTCTTAAATGAGTTTATATATTTCTCCTCTATTTAACCTCTAACTTCTGCAATTTTTGAGATATAGAGTTAATTTTTTTTAACATGGATAGAGTATCATTCAAAGATGGTTGGTATTTAATTTGATGAGAATCAATGAAAAGGTTCATTTTTTTATAAAATTTTTAATTTTTTGAGAAATGTCTGTATACATTGTAACTTTCGCAAATTTTGAGATATCAAGTAAAATTTTTTTAGATGGATAAAATATTATTAAAGGATAGTTGCTACTGAATTTCGTGAGTATCGATGAAAGGGTTTAATTTTTATAAAATTTTGAATTTCTTGAGAAATGTCTGTACACGCTGTAATTTTTGGAAAATTTGAGATATCGGATCAAATTTTTTTACATGAATAGAGTATTATTAAGGGATGGTTCGTACTGAATTTGGTGAGTATCGGTGAAAGGATTCATTTTTCACAAAATTTTGAATTTTTTGAGAAATGTCTGTACACGCTGTAACTTTCAGAAAATTTAAGATATCGGATTAAATTTTTTTACATGAATAGAGTATTATTAAAGAATGTTTGATATTGAATTTAGTGAGGATCGGTGAAAGAAATCATTTTAATTTTTATTTCGCTCACAAAGCTTCCTCTATGAGGAAGCAAAAATTGAAAAATCCGCATGCTTAAAGCAGCTTAAGCATTGTAAGATAAAATGATGAGGAAGCAATGTGCAAGTTTCTAATTTGCACAACTCTACTTGTTACAAAAAGCAATGAGATCACCTAAAAAAACCACACGAAGGTAAAAAAAAATACGCCAAGTATATAAAAAAGTCCCAACATGTACGCAAAAAAAGTTTAATATCTATCCCTACAAAATAACTTTTAAAAAAGTTTTTCCTTGAAGAATAATTTTCATACAAAATAAAAAATTAAAAAAAGGTATTCCTCTAAAAAATAACTCTAAAAAATAAAAACCTTTAAAAAATAAAAAATCAAAACTAAATGAAATCAATAGTTAACTAGCCAAGTATTTAGAAGCAATTCAGTTTATAAAGATTTGTAATTTGAAATAGTATTTGTCATAAAATCAATCTTGTATTTATAGAAATGTTATAGACAGATTCACAGATTCACGGGTTTCTATGAAATTAAAACACATTTTAGTTTTAATAACAGAAATCTGATTTTCAAAATAAGTTCAACAATTTTGAATATTGTATATCACAAATTACATTATTATAGAGTTTATTAAGGGTATTATATGCTATAATATCAAATCATATTGTTGATGTTAAGTGCGATTAAAATTCCTTTGATTTGCAAAGTATATCTTACAGGATGTATAATTCGAAAGAAAATTTTTCGTAAACTCAAAGTCGCATAAAACAAACTTACACCAAAGCAAAGTATAAAAACTTGGCGTGCCCGTGTCGTATTAAAATATATGGTCCCAGATTTGTATCGTTCATACAATATTTCATGTTATATGAAAATTATTGCATATATATTTTTAGAAATTAAAATAATTTTATATATTTATAATATATACACGTCTTAATGCGATCCGGGGAACGCCAAGTCCCCCTGGAGAGACGAAGGCGAGAAAAATATCGGGGTTTATCGCGGGATTATTGTAAATCTCGAATTGAGATTAATTTTAAAAATCTTGGTATACACCAAGTAAATTTCGTGCCCTGTGCACATATTCAGTTTCATAGAAAACTTATTTTTCTATGAAACTGACGCACTGCCATCCGCGTTCTGGCTCTTACTAGCCCACTTTTTTAAAAGTTATTTTGTAGGAATAGATATTAAACTTTTTTTGCATATATGTTGGGATTTTTTTATATATATTAAAAAGAGCAATCTTTTTCCACGCGAATTGGATAAACTCTCGCGCGCGACATCGCGTTCTAATACGCTAGTATAAATAGAAACTCTTCTAGAAACAATTAATATGCATTTATAATAGTTGCAACTATATTTTCAACAAGGACAAATATGAAAAATAAATTTTGATATAGGCAAACATATATCTCACAAATATCAAAATTAAAACGACATTTTCTATCTTTAACTAACGATATATTGTCCACAGAGAAGATATTACTGTAAGCATTTGATCATCTTATATGCCTCTCGTAACAGTTTCTTGACTACGGAAAAAAGTTCGCCGCGAGGCCATCTCGCGGTATAATGGCGGTATTGATTGTGCCCATGTATATCACTTGAAAAGTGATTTCCGTGTGCTTAGACATCAGGCGTTTTGGCCGCAATATAAATTTAAATAGTAAACTTTTTCAACAATTTTTAAGAAAGACAAACATAAAAAAATTAAAAATTATGAAGATTGTATGTAAAAATAAAAAATCGGATTTTTTTGCATTTTATGCATATTAAATGGAATTTTTGAAAAAGCAATCTGTCTATAATGTAATTAAACCAGTTAAAATGCAAAATAAATCTAATATTTAATTTCTAAACAAAATATTTAAGTTTGATTGATGTCAAATATTAATATTGAATGTAACTTCATATACATATACATACTAGACGGTTTCATATACAGGGTGACCCGCAATGACCGCCCACTAAATACATAGCGTAATTCCTTACCAAAAACTGAGACGAAAAGTCCTGAACTATCTTTTTTATAACGCTTAATAAAGGAGTTAATTCGGGCCAATCAGCGCCGACCTTTAGCTGGGCGCAGTAGTGTGCGTGAGCGCTCCGCCGCTAGCATAGATTATTCTTATTCATCGCAATAATAGAAATAATTTTTTCTCGCAGTATTCTTACAGAATGGACAAAATAAATCGTGACGAATTTTTATCTCCAAAAATATTGTTTTTAGAGAAAAATATTTCAAATAAAAGTTTGCAGTATTTCAAGGAGGACATAAGTTAATGTTATAGGAATGTTTGTAGGTGATGGTTTTCAAGGTTATTTCAAGGTCAACTTAATTTTTTTAATGGAAACCCTTCTTTTTTATTGCATATTCTTATAGTCCTTCTTGAGATCTTTTCAAAATACTATAACAAAGTATTTTTTCATTAAATACTTTTTGAGTTATTTTATATTTTATATGAATATGATTTTTAGTACAAGAAAAAATTATTTCTATTATTACGATGCGCAAAAATATTGCATTCTAGCGGCATGCGCGAAGGAAAAATATCGCTGCACCGCCGTAGTGGTGGAACGCTTACGAACACTATCAGGCGCACAGCTCACCGATGTGCGCCCGGCTAAAGGTCGGCGCTGATTGGTTAGACTTTATTCAATAATAACTCCTTTATTAAGCGTTATAAAAAAAATGATTCAGGACTTTTCGACTCAGTTTTTGGTAAGGAATAACGCCATGTACTTAGTGAGCGGTTATTGCGGGTCACCCTGTATATTAGGTGTACAAATTAATTCTCGGCCTTTTCTAAATAAATTTATTGTTTATTTATAGAAAAATAAACGACATTTTAATCTGCGAAATAATCTTCGTCAGAATCTATACACTTTTACCATCGATTAGGCAGCTGGCGAATCCCATGTCGGTAAAAAGACGGCGGTTTTGAGTCAATAAATTCGCCAATGCTTTTATGGACATCTTCGGCCATTTTGAAGTTCGAATCAACTAAGTGGTGTTATAGGGACCGGAACAAATGGTAATCCGAAGGGGCTAAGTCTGGAGAATAAGCCGCGTGAAGGAGAGCTTCCCAACCCAACGAATATAGGTGTCCTTAGTGGTTTTCGCCGTTGTAGCCTTGCATTGCCATGCAGCAATATCACTTGCCTAATCCCATTGCCGGTAAACAGTCTTTTCTGCTCAATTGCGTCACACAAACATCTTCCCCTAAGACTGAACAAATCATTTCCTTAGCCTCACTAGCATTTTTTTTTTTAGTTGGAACGCAAAAAGCATGCAATGCATGATATGCTGCTTATCAAACGTTATTCTGTTTACTACACTTATCTACTGCTTTTTGCGGTTGTCCGCTGCAGAGCTAAGTATTATGGTTTTTTAAGTTGGTGTTTCAAAACCCTAACATGCGGCCAATAATGTTCAGTTTATATAGGGTGAGTCTTTTTAATCTTAACAGGCAAATATCTCAAAACCTGTAAGTTTTAGAAGGAAACTTTTTAGACAAAAATTGTTTGGTTCTGAGGGGGAAAAGAGATAGGAATATTAGTTAGACCTTGGCATTGTTAAGGTCATATCAAGGTCATATGAAATTTGTTTTAATTGGAATCTCTATTTTTTATTGCATATTCTTATAGTCCTTGTCGAGACCTTTTCAAAACTGTATAATAAATTATGTCTTCATTAAATACTTTTTGAATTATTTTATATCTTAATCTGACATATTTTGGTATAAATAATAAAATATCTCGTAAAATATCTAGTTTTCGATAATCTTCCAGTAATACTTTTATGTACAGAATAATGAGACAAATCAATTAGTAAAAATAAAAAAAATTGTTTTTAAGAAAAAGTATGTAATTATTTACAATGTATTTTTTTAAACAATTATTTGTCTTTTTCTTTACACTAATTGATTTGTCTCATTATTCTGTACATAAAAGTATTACGGTAAGATTATCGAAAACTAAATATTTTACGAGATATTTTATTTTTTATATCAAAATATGTTAAATTAAAGTATAAAATAACTCAAAAAGTACTTAATGAAAAAATACTTTATTATAGTGTTTTGAAAAGTCGTTTGAATACTCGTTTGAATACTAGTGGTTTGAATACTCTTGTAGCTTCTCGAGATAAGCTACAAGAGTATGCAATAAAAATAGGGAGTTCCATTTAAGAAAACATCGATCACATTGACTTGGTCATGAAAAGGTCATTCAAGGTCAAGTCCGTATTTTCATCATGTGTCCCCCTGTGAATCATACAATTTTTGTCTAAAACATTTCTGTCTTAAACTTATAGATTTTAAAATATTTCAGTGGATATATTAAAATGGCCTACCCTGTATATATACATATATACATATATATATATATATATATATATATATATATATATATATATATATATATATATACAGGGTGCGGCATTTATAGTGACGCGGGCATATTTTTCGGAAACGAAGTGAGATATCAAAAAATGTTTCAGACAAAAGTTGCATGGTTTCGAGGGGGCCACATGATAAAAATATGGATTTGACCTTAAGTAGTCTTTTCAAGGTGAGGTCAATGTGGTCGGTTTTCTTAAATGGAACTCCCCATTTTTTATTACATATTCTTATAGTTTATCCCGAGAACTTTCCAAAACACTATAATAAAGCATTCTTTCATTAAGCACTTTTTGAGTTATTTTATATTTTAATCTGACATATTTTGATATAAAAAATAAAATATCTCGTAAAATATTTAGTTTTCGATAATCTTACCGTAATACTTTTATGTACAGAATAATGAGACAAATCAATTAGTGTAAAGAAAAAAACAAATAATTGTTTTAAAAAATACATTGTAAATAATTACATACTTTTTCCTAAAAATAATTATTTTTTTTCCTAATTGATTTGTCTCATTATTCTGTACATAAAAGTATTACGGTAAGATTATCGAAAACTAAATATTTTACGAGATATTTTATTTTTTATATCAAAATATGTCAGAGTAAAATATAAAATAACTCAAAAAGTACTTAATGAAAAAATACTTTATTATAGTGTTTTGGAAAGCTCTCGAGGTAAGCTACAAGAATATGTAATAAAAAATGGAGAGTTCCATTTAAGAAAACATCGACCACATTGACCTCACTTTGAAAAGACCACTTAAGGTCAAATCCATATGTTTATCATGTGGCCCCCTCGAAACCATGCAACTTTTGTCTGAAACATTTTTTGATATCTCACTTCGTTTCCGAAAAATATGCCCGCGTCACTATAAATGCCGCACCCTGTATATATATATATATATATATATATATATATATATATATATATATATATATATATATATATGTATGTATGTATGTATAAAATTTTTCGCGTTTCGCCCAAAAAGTAATATTTACCCAATAACGTAATAACTTCAATGGGCTGGTCAGGGGGTCTTCGTGATGGTCCTGCTAGAGCCTCTTCTGCAGGTCGTTTTCTCGCCACGGCTCCTATATTTGAAATGGCGAGCATATCTATTTTTAACAAAAATAAAAATTTTATTAAAATAAAAATTAAATTAATATTCACTACATTTTTGCAATGATTATTATTATAAATAAAATATATTTACCTAACGCCCGTTGTCAATAGTAGTGCATTAGAAGATGCACCGTAAATCCGTCGATATCATCATCCGACGTCTTTTCCTTAGCTAAGCGCTTAGCTATAATTTCGCCTGCTATGCTTAATAGACGGACATCCCCAGCAAAATGTCCTAAGCAAAATAATATTCCTAATGCGTCGCTCGTACACATGTTGACAGTCTTTCTGAATAAGCGATAATTGTTTTCGCTGTCTTCCTCAGATATTCGATCGAGATATTTTTTAACATTAAATTGCGGTAGCGCAACAGCACACAATAATGTGATTTTTCTTAAAATCTCGGCGACGCACATTTTTACACACTTGGACTTCTGACACTAAAATTTCACGAGATGAAAAACTAATGTTGAATTTTCTCATGGGAAGACAGAATTTATACGCATTTCCCCACTATTTTCCAAAAGGACGAGAAAGTGAGAAAACATTTTTATTCTAGTGCTGCTTATTTTTAATTATTTTCATTTTATGGAAGGCTAATTTCCTTAGTTTCTATAGAGTTTAGGTATGGCAATATATGAAACCCGGAAAAATACCTGTATTATCTCAGACAGAGGATTATAAAAAACAAGGTATTAACAAGTTTGAACGTTTGGAACATTATACTGTAAAAGGAAAGAGGGGAGTAGATGAAAAAAATTTAACAATTTACGTAAAAAGATATTACGTTTATTGATATTAATTTTTCATAAATCAATATTCTTATTACATATAATTAAAATATTATATAGGAGTACACCGTGCATTTTCTATATCATTGTTACGTCCAGACTCAAATAAAGGAAGAGTCAGCGGGAGGGCGTAACCTACTTACCTCTAGACAAACGCTAGACGATGCGTCTCCTAGAGTCGAACGAACAGATCAGGGCCCGAGATAGGTCAACGACCGGAAGGGTCGCTCTTACTCTATCGAAAGGGCCGTTCGCTCGGTGGTCCCTTTTCTGGTAAAGGAACTGAATCCCTATTACCCGGGACGGGACCTTGTGCGATTTCGTGCAACAGGAAGGAGGTCGGGTTAATAAATTGCTCGAATTTTAAAATCTAACTTTACATTTATTCAAAGAAATAAAACGAATAATTTTAAAAGATACAATTTAATAATGAATCATCTGATTCAATTTAATAAACTATTATTATAAAATAAACTTGCTTAAGATCTAATATGGTTGTATGTGAATGTGTGTATGTGGATGAAAATTGTGTTCTCGCGGGTGTTACAAAAATACAAAGGACATTAACCGGAATTAGACGGGGAAACTAAAATTTAAATTCCGGTTGGAAATTTACAATAAGTAGTTTTAGAAAAATTACATGAAATAAAAGTCTGAGTAGAATGATGAGGATAGAAAAATTATTAATTCGCGCACGCTCGAGCCAATTCTTTCCGTAACCGCCTATTCCGACGATTCCGCGAACATTTGATAGCAGCTCGCGATGACCGTTTTTGTCTTTCCACTAAGGAAAGAATAATGATGAATAATAATATATTGTAGAAGCTATGTCGCTATATAGTCGCTAGAAAATCTCTAATTTGAGAAATAATTCTTGGAGTTTTTCTTTATTTGGTTAATAAAAATTCTTAAATCCAGAAAGAAAGGAGAGAAAGTTTATATATTTATCCTTGTAACAAGAATATATATATATATATATATATATATATATATATATATATATATATATATATGTATATTAAAAATAATAAAAATAAAAGAAGGAAAGGTTTGACTGAATGTGACAAATGAAATCACGGATCTCTGCTGAATGCAGGTGATCCCTGGTGACAAACAAGAAATCGCGAATCGCTCTGTAAGGTACAGGTGGCCCTTGGCGACGGAAGAATATCACGAGTCGCTCTGTTAAAGACAGGTGACCCTTGGCGACGGAAGAATATCACGAGTCGCTCTGTTAAATACAGGTGACCCTTGATGACAGGTAGGAAGTTGCGAGTCGCTCTGTAAAATACAGGTGACCCTTAACTATAGATAGGAAACCGCGAGTCGCGCTGTAAAATACAGGTGACCCTTAGCAATAGATAGGAAACCGCGAGTCGCGCTGTAAAATACAGGTGACCCTTAGCAATAGATAGGAAACCGCGAGTCGCGCTGTAAAATACAGGTGACCCTTAGCAATAGATAGGAAACCGCGAGTCGCGCTGTAAAATACAGGTGACCCTTAGCAATAGATAGGAAACCACGAGTCGCGCTGTAAAGTACAGGTGACCCTTGGCGACGGAAGAATATCACGAGTCGCTCTGTTAAATACAGGTGACCCTTGATGACAGGTAGGAAGTTGCGAGTCGCTCTGTAAAATTCAGGTGACCCTTAACAATAGATAGGAAACCGCGAGTCGCGCTGTAAAGTACAGGTGACCCTTGGCGACGGAAGAATATCACGAGTCGCTCTGTTAAATACAGGTGACCCTTGATGACAGGTAGGAAGTTGCGAGTCGCTCTGTAAAATACAGGTGACCCTTGATGACAGGTAATATAAAGAAAGAGGAGATCCAAGGTAATATTTCAGAGAAGGGGGTTAAAAGAACTAAAGAAGAGAAGCCCGAATAGGGAAGTTAGTTAAGATTGAAAGTAAATGATTGAAGTTATTAATTGATTTATTATAATTAATAATCCAAGAATTATTTCAAATGTACAAATGTAAAAGAAAAAGGAAATAGAGTTAAGAACATTCAAAACACTTACTACTTATCGAGTGCGTTGGTAACAAAAAATTAGATAATGGAAGGCTCCTACGGGCGAGAGGAGTTTCGATGAATCGACTCGACTTGGGTGATTGGAATGCGGGCTCGCAATCGTCGCTGCAGTTGCTTGGCACAAGATCTTTTAGATTTGCACTAAGTGTCTAAATTTTTGCACCAAGCAACGCGGTTTAGAAACACTTAGAGTTTGTATAAAATTTTAAGAATTGAAGTCGAAGTAATTATAACTGTAATAAGTGTGAACTAACTGACTGACTAATAAACTGAAACTGTAATACTGTAATTAAACGGAACTGTAAATGTAAAGATCCGAACTGTCTAATGAACCGAGGTGAACTGAAACTGAATTGAAAACTGAATGAAGAAATACTGAATGATCAATGAGAACTGAATGATGAATAATCTGCGAGGAAAGATTCGGAGTATATTAAGCCCTTTGCTCCTCCTCTCCATTGGTTTCGTTAATATTTTTCGCGAATTAAATTTTGTATTCACGCCCTCCGATGTTGCTGGGAGGCGTTGCCCTTTAGCATAGGAGGTGTTAGAACCTTAGGTATTGGTGAAGGCTTTTGTTTATAGAATTAGCTTTCGCCCAATGGAGAGTTGTTGCAATTTGAGTGAGAGTTATGCCTTTATTATCTACTTAAGTTTTATCTTAGGTAGATATCGTGTAACGGAGATCTGTCAGGCGAGCACATATGATATCATTTTTAATGTCCGTTTCGGTTTTCATTTAGATTCTTGGTACCGAAATTGTTTATTACGAGAGCTGTCAACCATAATTTAGATTAGTAAGAGAATTTGTCACCCAAGCTTTTAGTGGTTGATTAATTTGCTTATTTCTTAGATCAGATATGCTCTAGTTTCCTGTTTGTATCGTATATCCTCTCGATTTTTGTTTCCGAAAAGTTTGTCTCGCCTTTCAGTTTCCATTTGTTTATTTCAAGGCGTAATGCGCTCTTAAGATACCGCTAATCTCTATTTACGATGAAAGAAAAGAATCGTGGAGTCCGCCGGACGTAACACTCCCCACCTTAGACAAATGTTGGGGATACGCAACATTTGCGATGAAAGACGTTTGAAGATTCTTTTCTTTCTGAGTTACTTTAACATACTTGAGGAGATCACATTCAATTGCAACAATTAAATGCGATTCCCTAAAATCTTACACAATATTAGATACAAGTATTAAAATATTATAATGTTATAATATTAGTTCTCTTTTGTTTTTAAGAAGAAGGAAAGAGAAGGCGACCTCCAAAACCCCTTCCTTCGTTCTTTCGTTCTCCTTGTACATAACAAAAAGGTTCTCTTTTTTTTCTTTTGACGGGGAGAAAGGTAATATACTTAGTGTCTAAATTATTTAGAAATATACTTAATATTATACTTAGAGATATACTTAGTAATTAGCTTATTTAGAGATACATACTTGTGGATTATAAATTGTTTATCAACGTAAATGAAGAAAATAGGTTTACTTAATGTATATATAAATGTATTCGCTAGTAATGCATATAATCGATATTAATGAGGGCCGAACGGGTTTTTCCCCCCTTTTTTTTTTTAGAGCCCATTTTCCTTCTGGTTTATAAAATGTAAAGAATAAAGAGTAAACGCGTTTGAGTGACCATCGCCTCAAGAGGAAAAACAAGGAGTTTTTTTTCTTATTCTTCAATTCAGCAGTTGAGAACGGCTGCTCCCCATCCTTCGTCTAAATAGATCTTGTCGGTGTGTAGGTATTCTTCGATGCAGGCATTGCATTTGTGTGCAGGTCTGACTCTTACTGTGCGTTCGTGGCAGAACGTACATCTGGTTTGGTTGTCGGCCGAATTTTTATGAACTAAGTTGTGCGGTGGCACAAGAACATACGAAATTTTCAGTTCGTCTGATATCCGGTCATAACATGAGTTGCAGATTTTATAATTATTGGTCATATTCTCGTAAAGCTGATTTAATGCTATGACACAGCTGAGCTCCATTAAATATCCATAAATTTCGGGATGGTCTTGCAGTCTCACACCGTCGAGTGCTTCGCGGTATTCTTCTTTTCGAGTTTTAGAGGGTCCGCATGAGGCGAGGGTACACTGACAATTTTTCTTTATATATATGTAAATATAATTTTTTTCTTTTCTTTTTCTTTTCCCTTTTTTTTTGATGATTATACGTAATTATGCAATAAGATAAAAAGGAAAATGGTTCTCATTATAACATTTTCTCATTATAACTAGTACTTATTCTGATAGATAATGTTAATAATACATGAATGCCATTAAAATGTATAAAATATAAACAATTCTTTTATAAGGGGCATTCGTTTACTTACATGTTAAGCCTATGTATCTTAAGTGTTATATGTGAGGTGTAATTATGTTAAGTAACTTAATATTACAATATATATCTATATATATATATATATATATATATAAAAAGATACAAACAAATTATATTCTTATACAATGCAATATATAGGTTTTTTTTTTTTTTTTTTTTTAAATTTTTTAATATATATATATATATATATATATATATATATATATATATATATATTTATATATGTGTATGCAAGAAAAAAAAAAGAAATATACATGAGTGTTCATATATATATGTCTAATAGTGATATATAATGAAAGATTTTTTTGAATAACTTAATATTATAATATGCATATATGTGTACAAAGAGAAAGCGAAAGAGAAATATAAGTGAGTGTTCTTATAGTAATATAACAATAATATGTGATGAAAGATTTTTTTTTTTTTTTTAACTTAAAATTATAATATACGTGTGTAGAAAGAGAATGAGAAAAATGAATATAAATGAATGTTCTTATATATATAATAGTATATATATAATATTAATATTTATTTTTGTTCATTGTCGGTTGTCATTCATGTTTTGATGTAAGAGATTCGTAATCGATTAGGATGTACGATTCGACTATTTTTCTTTATTCTAATTTTTACATTGTTTTTGTTTAGTATTTCCAATATTTCATGAGGCCCTGTGTAATGATCTCCGAATTTGCCTGGTTTCAGCCCTTTTAATAGAAACACATGATCCCCAGGCTTGAAATTCTGAGGGTTGACCTTTTTGTCGTAATGCTCTTTTGACCTGCATTTTGCTTCTATAACGTTTTTACGAGCGTTCCCTTGAATGGCATGGAGTTGTGTTACAAGACTTATTAAATATTCATCGTAATTTGCCATTTTATCTTCCGGAGCTAAAAGCTCATTCGAAGGAATTCTAGCTATTTTTCCGAAAACTAATTCGTACGGTGTATGTTTTGTTGCTTCATGGACATTAGTGTTATAATTAAACATTGCGAGGCTGATCCATCGATCCCACTGTTTTTGTTTGTTCGCATATTGTTTTAAATATTCTCCTAATGCGTAATGTGATCTTTCTAAAGATCCATTTGATTGCGGATGGAAGGCTGTAGTGCGAAATTTACGAATTTTAAATATTTTAGCGAGTTTTCTCATTAAATCGCTAATGAAATTTCTTCCCTGATCTGTTAATATTGCCTTTGGTGATCCGAACACACAAATAAAACGGTCCACGAAAGCTTCTGCGATTGTTTCGGAGGTTTGATTTTGCAACGGTATTCCCATGCAAAATTTAGTTAACTGATCTTGTAGTGTTAAGATGTATTCATTCCCTCTCTCTGTTTTAGGCAATGGGCCTACAATATCCATGGCTACTTTATCAAAAGATGATCCAGGTGTGTCTGTAATTATCATAGGCTGTTTGGTCTTAACTCGAACGAGTTTTTTCAATTGACACTGCAAACATTGTTGTATATATTTTTGAACATCAGATTTTAAATTTTCCCAATAATAATTATGTTTTATTCTGTTATATGTTTTTGAAACCCCACGATGTCCGCCGGTCGGTAAACAGTGCGTTTCGCCGATTATAATGGATCGTAAATCTTTTGGCGGATACTTAATTTGTCCATGGCAAACAATTATTTTGGTTGTAGTGTCCATGAATATTAATTGTAATTGTGATTTAATATTACTCCAGGGAACATTGTTAATAAATTCGGTTTTTGCTATACTGATTGTTTCTAGTTTCAAGTTCTCTATTATGTGTTGTAAATCTTTTAAAGTTTTTATGATGTGGTTGAGTGTTACCGTAGGTCCCTCCCGTTGAGCTTCACTAATGGGTAAGGCCATGTGGTAATGACTTTTATATTTTATGGCTTTAGCTTCGCCTAAGACAAGAGATCCTAGGCTCGGGAGTTCGTTTCGTTCGAATAGTTTCTGTGAGCCAGAATCTAATGGTTTTCCTTGTGTATCGACAAAATATGCCACGTTGTCTTTTCGTAAAAATAAAAGTTCGCGGGAATCTATAATGTTGCTTTTAATTAATCTATTTTTGATGATTGTAGGTTTTGTTTTTCTTGCTTTTAAATTCTGGTTAATAATGTTTTCCTCGTCTTCTTCCTTATCTTCCTTGCCGCTGTCAGAATCTTTGTCTGGCGGATCGTTTCTATCTTCAATTTCCTCAATTTCTTCCTCATTACTATGTAATTCATTAAATATTTTATTTTGTTCAATATTTTGTTTTACTGTCTGACTTCTTGTTTGAATTCTGTTTTGTGCAGGGTAATTATGAATTAAAGCCTTTTCAGTAATCGGTGAATAGTCTGGTTCATTTAATTCTGCAGGTGTAAACGGAAAGGTATCCGTAGTATTGTCAAATAAATAATTTTCCGATGTTATTTCTTCTGTTTCTTCGTTATCCGAAAGATATAAATGGAAATCATCGTTTTCTTCTTCTTCTTCTTCGTTATCAGATTTTTCTAATAGTTCGGCAATTAATTGTGCATCTTCAGGGTTGTTTGGATTTAGCAATTTTCGATCTTTTATTATTTTGCAATCAATTTCCTCCAGGTTTATAGGGTTTCTCGATAAAGCGTCTGCGTTTACATTAGTTTTGCCGGCTTTATATATTACATCGTAATCGTATTCTGATAATTTTAATCTCCAACGGAGTATTCGCATATTAGCATCTTGCGCGTTTTTGAACCACATTAATGGTTTATGATCTGTGACAAGTGTAAATCTTCTTCCATATAAATACGGTCGAAAATGTTTGACGCAATAAATTATGGCCAATGCTTCCTTTTCGTATGTGTCGTATTTCAATTCATTGTCTGTGAGGGTTCTAGAGGCGTAAGCGATCGGTCGGTCTTTGTTTATCTCGCCTTGGGAAAGTATTCCTCCTACGGCTATTCCGGAAGCATCGGTTAAAATGAATGATTTAGAAAAATCAGGATATTGCAATACTGATTCTTCACATAATTTCTGCTTTAAAATTTCGAATGATTCTTCTTGTTCAGATGTCCACTCAAAACGAGTATCGTTCTTTAATAAATTCGTTAGTGGTTTTGCTAATTTAGAGAAATTTGATATGAATCGTCGATAATATCCGGCAAGACCTAAAAACTGTTTAATATTTTTCGGTGTTTTTGGTCTTGGAAAATGTCGTACTGCTTCTAATTTCTTCGGATCTGGTTTTACTCCGTCTCTGCCGATTACATGCCCTAGATATGTTACTTCGGTTTTTAAGAATTCACATTTATCAGGTTGTAATTTTAAATTAGCTGTACGAAGTCGCTCTATTAATGCGTTATATTTTCGTTCATGTTCTTCTAAAGAAGTAGCATAAATAACAATGTCATCCATGTAAACAAATAATTCCTCGCCTTGTAATCCCGTTAGTACTAAATCCATTAAGCGTTGAAAAGTTGCAGGCGCGTTTTTTAATCCGAAGGGCATTCGGTCGAATTCGTAATGTCCGAATGGAGTGGTAAAAGCTGTTTTATGACTATCGGCAGGATCCATTTTTATTTGGTGAAATCCGGACGCAAGATCACATACTGAGAAATATTGCGCTCCTCCTAATTGATCTAATATGTCAATAATATTTGGCAAAGGATAAGCATCTCCGATAGTTTTATCGTTTAAAGCGCGGGAATCGAGGACCATTCTCCAACGTTTATTTCCCTTTGAATCTTCTTTCTTTGGCACAATCCATATAGGCGTATTGTATGGTGACTGTGAATGTTTTACTATATCTCCTTCTAGGAGTTCCTCTACCTGCTTATTTATTTCTTCCTTATGTATTTGCGGAAATCTGTATGGACGAGTATTAATTGGATGGTCATCTGTAGTTGGTATTTGATGTTGTATTACATGAGTCGCAGTTAATTTTTCTCCAGGAATATGAAATCGATCTTGACTGTTTGTTATTAATTTTATTACGTTTTCTTGTTCCTTTTTATTCAAGTGTTCTAATCGCAACAAATCTATAATTTGTGTAAATCTATCTTCTTTCAGTTCTTCGGATATTATTAAACAATTATGCAGATCAGAAATTGCGATATTATTTTGTTGCTCCTTTTTATTTTTCGATTTACGTTTTCGCATAAATTTATCTATAATTTCTTGAGATTTATGCAATAAAGCAGTTGAAATTTTCGAAGACGGTTTGTTTTTACATTTGATATTTCGATTATTTTCAATACCTAAATCTTTAATATTTAATTTATATTTTTGTGCCTTTTCAAGAAGGTCTCTTATTGTGACATGAGAGGATTTTTTATTATTATCATTATTTTCCAATGATAATCCAATTCTTGGAAACTTAATATCCATTAAGGTATAAAAATTTTTCCCTTCTTCGGGATTATATTGTGTCGAATTGCGTAATGAGGTTTGGTAATTTCCCTCCTCGCAATCGACGGAGCTAGAATTTTCTGTCGAGGTTTGGAAACTTCCCTCCGAAATTCTAGAATTAATTTTTTCTGGAGAGGTTTGGTAACTTCCCCCTCCAATGGTTGGATTATCAAGTTTTTCAGAAGAGGTTTGGTAATTTCCCTCCTCACAATTTAAGGAGCTAGAATTTTCTGTCGAGGTTTGGAAACTTCCCTCCAAAATTCTAGAATTAATTTCTTCTGGAGAAGTTTGGTAACTTCCTTCTCCATGGGTTTTAGAATTATTTAAATTTTTATTTGGATGTTGGTTTTAATTTTCCTCTCGTTTTTATTCTTTATTTTGTCTTTATTCATATTTTTATTCTCAATTTTATGTTCTTCTTGATTAAATATTTCGTCTTCGTTCTCGTAATTAATTTTTTCCATAGTAATAATATTTTGATAATCTTTATTTTTATTTTCGGTTTCCTTATGGATGAGGTCGTAACCACGTTCGTGATAATTTTTGATTTCGTTTTTATTTTTGATATTGACGTTGATTTTAGCCATTTCCTGTGCTTTTGATGTTTTCTGTCGGTTGTTAAATGGCTCGATTCATAATCCTCGAGTAATTTATTTAATGGTTTCAAATGTAAAGTTGGTACTCGAATTTCCATTTCCTCATCTAAGGTGCTTATAACGTTTAGATAAGCCTTTCCGGAAACGTTTTCCACTATAGTATCTCCCAAATAAATTCCATGCTGTAATTTTAATCTTGGTATATATCCCGTTTTTACTTCGGGGTTTCCTATTCAAATAATCGTTCTTTCTTGAATTACGTTTACTGGTTGTCGCGATTGAGGATCGCGTAAACGGCATCTGTCAGCACTATGTCCTCGTTTTTTGCAAATTTGACATTAAAATTTCGATTCCCAATCCCGTTTTATTAAAATTTTGTAGGTGAGGTTGAGCAAGTTTTCGGCAATTATTTGCTATATGCCCGTCTTTAAAACAGATTTGACAAGTTTCCCGTCCCCGGTTTATGGTTTGCGCCGTATTTTTGCCTGAGTCGGCTCTCTCTTCCCCTCGTAAATCTGTCATTGTTCGAAGCTCTCTTTCTATCCTTAAAGCATCAGTAACCGTATTCTGTACATCCAAATTCCTCGCAATCCTTTGTTCGATTTCGGGTTTTAATCCTCTTATAAAACATTTACACATATCTTTTTCTAATGATGCTTTAATTTGTTGATCGGGCAAGGCGTTTCCGGGTCCCTTATAACCCTCCGAAATTTGCTTTCCGAGCATTTTAACTCGATTTGCATAAGTGATTACATCCTCTCCATTTTTCTGATAGATGCAGCCTAATTCCCCTTGTAATTGGTAAACATTTTTAGAGGATCCGTAGACTTGTTTTAAATAAGACGTTAATTCAGATACATTATTGAAATTTCTGTCTTGTATGGTTCGACGTGCCTCACCAACGATTCTAGTTCTTATTATTTTAGTGAATTGCGATTCAGCCTCTCCTGGTAACATAGATTTAGCTTCTTCGCATCCTTCAATAAAATAGTTTAATGGAATAATGTTCCCATCAAAGAAGGGAACGGCTTCAACCGCGTATTTTAAGGTTGCAAACGGGTTATTAGCCATTATTTCAGATTCGTCTGAATCGCTTTCTAGGCTTTCAACGGTAATATTATCTAACGCGTTAACTTGTTTAGTAATAGTAACGTCTTGAGAATCACCGGAATCTGGCTCGGGCGTATTAGTGGTCTCGCCAATTAAAGTTTTTCCTAAGGTTTCGTTTGAATCAAAATTAATTTGTCTACCGGTTGATTTAGAAGATAATGTCGGTGTAGATGTGTGTATTGTATTTGGTTCGGATTTGGATTTAGATTTCAATTTATTTCCTTCTAGAGCGAGTTTATAAAGTTTTTCTACTTCGTCTTTATCGCTTCCTCCTCTAGTACTTCGACTCATTCCCGTTTTTGGAAATCGCACATAACAATCCCGGACGAGCCCCCAAAATTTCTTATGTTACGTCCAGACTCAAATAAAGGAAGAGTCAGCGGGAGGGCGTAACCTACTTACCTCTAGACAAACGCTAGACGATGCGTCTCCTAGAGTCGAACGAACAGATCAGGGCCCGAGATAGGTCAACGACCGGAAGGGTCGCTCTTACTCTATCGAAAGGGCCGTTCGCTCGGTGGTCCCTTTTCTGGTAAAGGAACTGAATCCCTATTACCCGGGACGGGACCTTGTGCGATTTCGTGCAACAGGAAGGAGGTCGGGTTAATAAATTGCTCGAATTTTAAAATCTAACTTTACATTTATTCAAAGAAATAAAACGAATAATTTTAAAAGATACAATTTAATAATGAATCATCTGATTCAATTTAATAAACTATTATTATAAAATAAACTTGCTTAAGATCTAATATGGTTGTATGTGAATGTGTGTATGTGGATGAAAATTGTGTTCTCGCGGGTGTTACAAAAATACGAAGGACATCAACCGGAATTAGACGGGGAAACTAAAATTTAAATTCCGGTTGGAAATTTACAATAAGTAGTTTTAGAAAAATTACATGAAATAAAAGTCTGAGTAGAATGATGAGGATAGAAAAATTATTAATTCGCGCACGCTCGAGCCAATTCTTTCCGTAACCGCCTATTCCGACGATTCCGCGAACATTTGATAGCAGCTCGCGATGACCGTTTTTGTCTTTCCACTAAGGAAAGAATAATGATGAATAATAATATATTGTAGAAGCTATGTCGCTATATAGTCGCTAGAAAATCTCTAATTTGAGAAATAATTCTTGGAGTTTTTCTTTATTTGGTTAATAAAAATTCTTAAATCCAGAAAGAAAGGAGAGAAAGTTTATATATTTATCCTTGTAACAAGAATATATATATATATATATATATATATGTATATTAAAAATAATAAAAATAAAAGAAGGAAAGGTTTGACTGAATGTGACAAATGAAATCACGGATCTCTGCTGAATGCAGGTGATCCCTGGTGACAAACAAGAAATCGCGAGTCGCTCTGTAAGGTACAGGTGGCCCTTGGCGACGGAAGAATATCACGAGTCGCTCTGTTAAAGACAGGTGACCCTTGGCGACGGAAGAATATCACGAGTCGCTCTGTTAAATACAGGTGACCCTTAGCAATAGATAGGAAACCGCGAGTCGCGCTGTAAAATACAGGTGACCCTTAGCAATAGATAGGAAACCGCGAGTCGCGCTGTAAAATACAGGTGACCCTTAGCAATAGATAGGAAACCGCGAGTCGCGCTGTAAAATACAGGTGACCCTTAGCAATAGATAGGAAACCGCGAGTCGCGCTGTAAAATACAGGTGACCCTTAGCAATAGATAGGAAACCGCGAGTCGCGCTGTAAAATACAGGTGACCCTTAGCAATAGATAGGAAACCACGAGTCGCGCTGTAAAGTACAGGTGACCCTTGGCGACGGAAGAATATCACGAGTCGCTCTGTTAAATACAGGTGACCCTTGATGACAGGTAGGAAGTTGCGAGTCGCTCTGTAAAATTCAGGTGACCCTTAACAATAGATAGGAAACCGCGAGTCGCGCTGTAAAGTACAGGTGACCCTTGGCGACGGAAGAATATCACGAGTCGCTCTGTTAAATACAGGTGACCCTTGATGACAGGTAGGAAGTTGCGAGTCGCTCTGTAAAATACAGGTGACCCTTGATGACAGGTAATATAAAGAAAGAGGAGATCCAAGGTAATATTTCAGAGAAGGGGGTTAAAAGAACTAAAGAAGAGAAGCCCGAATAGGGAAGTTAGTTAAGATTGAAAGTAAATGATTGAAGTTATTAATTGATTTATTATAATTAATAATCCAAGAATTATTTCAAATGTACAAATGTAAAAGAAAAAGGAAATAGAGTTAAGAACATTCAAAACACTTACTACTTATCGAGTGCGTTGGTAACAAAAAATTAGATAATGGAAGGCTCCTACGGGCGAGAGGAGTTTCGATGAATCGACTCGACTTGGGTGATTGGAATGCGGGCTCGCAATCGTCGCTGCAGTCGCTTGGCACAAGATCTTTTAGATTTGCACTAAGTGTCTAAATTTTTGCACCAAGCAACGCGGTTTAGAAACACTTAGAGTTTGTATAAAATTTTAAGAATTGAAGTCGAAGTAATTATAACTGTAATAAGTGTGAACTAACTGACTGACTAATAAACTGAAACTGTAATACTGTAATTAAACGGAACTGTAAATGTAAAGATCCGAACTGTCTAATGAACCGAGGTGAACTGAAACTGAATTGAAAACTGAATGAAGAAATACTGAATGATCAATGAGAACTGAATGATGAATAATCTGCGAGGAAAGATTCGGAGTATATTAAGCCCTTTGCTCCTCCTCTCCATTGGTTTCGTTAATATTTTTCGCGAATTAAATTTTGTATTCACGCCCTCCGATGTTGCTGGGAGGCGTTGCCCTTTAGCATAGGAGGTGTTAGAACCTTAGGTATTGGTGAAGGCTTTTGTTTATAGAATTAGCTTCCGCCCAATGGAGAGTTGTTGCAATTTGAGTGAGAGTTATGCCTTTATTATCTACTTAAGTTTTATCTTAGGTAGATATCGTGTAACGGAGATCTGTCAGGCGAGCACATATGATATCATTTTTAATGTCCGTTTCGGTTTTCATTTAGATTCTTGGTACCGAAATTGTTTATTACGAGAGCTGTCAACCATAATTTAGATTAGTAAGAGAATTTGTCACCCAAGCTTTTAGTGGTTGATTAATTTGCTTATTTCTTAGATCAGATATGCTCTAGTTTCCTGTTTGTATCGTATATCCTCTCGATTTTTGTTTCCGAAAAGTTTGTCTCGCCTTTCAGTTTCCATTTGTTTATTTCAAGGCATAATGCGCTCTTAAGATACCGCTAATCTCTATTTACGATGAAAGAAAAGAATCGTGGAGTCCGCCGGACGTAACATCATATTACAATTCGAATTACACTATTAAACAAGATATCACATAGGGTACAACGTTTCACTTGTTTCTTTTTTCGCGAAGAAAAATTTTACGAAATAAGTGTACGATTAAACGATCGTTATGTTCGCAATCTTCGGAAAAAAGATTAAGAAACCGATTAAGATCGTAACCGTTGCACATATAATATAAAAATACGCAACTATATTTTCCGCATGTCTGAGACAAAATTCCTTGTAATTGTTGAATATTCCACCGATGTATAATGGAGTTTCGACGAAGTCGGAGGAGAAATCCGGGGTGCAAGGGTGGTATTCCGTAGCTGTCGAAGTATGTGGCTGTACCATGCTCGTCGAGGAAGAAGGCGACCCAATGTTCTCCAGGTCGATTGTGGTCATCCGTATTAGCGATGATGGCTGTCGACCTCATCCACACCCTCGGGACTCTGTCGGCCGGATAAACTCCCGCATGTCTGGCATTGATGTAGCGCAATGCTTGTAGAATTTCGCGAGAGTTCATTATTTTGGCACGGAGGTGAACGAACAAGCGGTATTATATATTCAATAACTTCGGTTTTTACCTCCTTCGGAAGCGCGTCTTTGTCCGAGTCGCCTTGTAACGTTGAGTTTTCAATGGCGGCTTGTGTGGAGTTAGTAGTTGCTTCGAACTTGGCACTATCCATCAACGCCGATAATTCAGATTTTTCAAATTTCTCTTCTTCTTTTACTAATGCTTGCTCTGATTTTTGCAGATTTTTTTTCTCTATTTCATTTCTATCGCGGGAAATTCCATCCGCGCTACTGATTTCCTCGTTTTCGTCGTCTTCGTTTTCGTCGTCCTCGTCGTCCTCGTCGTCGTCGTCACCGTCGTTTATACTCCAATTATCCGGAGAACCACAAGTAGCTTGAGTACTATTATTCGTATCACCGTAGGCGATATTATTTTGCTCGATCAACCAATATTTTAATTTATATGCGTTGCGTAATGCGCAATGAAAGATTACGAATTTTCGAAATCCGTGGTAACCGCAATATCGTCCGCACGCTTCTCCCTCCGACAGATTTTTGAATGCGGGGAAAATATTTTCGAAATTATATATATTTCTGGAGAGTAGATTTTGCAAGTAGTTTGCTTTTTCGGTACCTCTGACGTAAATGCGACGTGTACGTCTTGTTATTTCACGTAGTTGCGTTGTAAAATATTTCGGATTAGCTTCACCGTCGAACCATTCGATGCCATGATAATTTCGCGTAAGCCAATTGTTTTCATGTCTTACTTTTCTTGGTAAATCACCAAATGAATGCGGCGGCATCATAATCCGATGTCCGACGAATGGAGCGTCAAGCGCGATAATAGCAACTTCCTTAGAGATAAACTTCTCATTGGCATCGCGGAAACCTTGTATGTCGATGACTATATCCATATTGTAAAGACTGGAGCGCACTTGATGGGTTTAAACTGTTCGCGAAGCGTCGACGTTCGTGTCTCGAATGAAACTGAATCCTTTTTTGTTACATTGCACATTTTTTGATATTTTATGCTGTTGGCATTTTGATCGAATGTGGAGGGGAGAAAAATGAGAAAAATTTTCCGAGTATTACGTTGTAACGGTCAAATACTTGAGCGCGATAAATATCTAGCTGGCAAAATCGACGATGACTTGACGAGACGAGTCGATTTCTATTACATTATCGAATTCGGCGTAAATAATATAATTAACGGTCTCCGTGAAAGCCTTCTCGAATCGCACTTTTAATCGCAAACTGCCATGTCTCACGAGATTCCAATGCCCTGCGTAATTAGCAGACAGATCGGGCGTGAGATCAAAAGCGAATAACGTATATACCTTGGAATAATCGTCTCTACTTATAGAATTTCCTTCGTTCAAAAAATGGATACCCGTTCCCGCGAAGAGCGTTTGATAAGCTTCGACATAAAGCGGTTCCTCCGGTGAGAAAACCGGTTGTAGCGGCCAACTAGGAATTTACATACCGCCGACGTATAGCGAGAAGAAATTTATTCCGTAATATTTGAAATTAAACGGATTTAATTTTCTATCCCCATTAAACGTTTTATTATTAACAAAGCCGACTATTATCCTTTTCGGAAATTGGCCGAGTATTACATTATCTAACGATTCACCCACAACACCACTGTGAATCGTAAATGTTTTTATTTCGACTCTCGTGAGCGAATATTTGTCCGTAACTTTACTCAACATTCTAGCGTGCGCTAGTAACAATCCTGCGCTTATTTTCGCCCTTCTCACGAGTAAGCTCGCATCCAGTATATGAATTTTCGACGATGAACCGTTACTGTCCATAAGACAGAACGAATCTTTCGAACGGACGAGTCTCAAGCGTACTTCTACACCGTTAATTAAAAATTTGTCTTGATTGAAAACGTCGCAATGGAGATGGCCTACAAGATCTAGCGCTCGCCCGCCGTGAATGTAACGCACGCGTCTCACGAGAGTGGAATTTGGCGATTTTGATTCCACCGGTTTGTCCATTTGACCGGGTGTATCCGCGTCCCATAGACAGGAAGTTAAATGGGAAGTTTTTGCGGGTGAAGAATAATTTAATAACCCCTGGATGTACGCGCGGTACGCGTAAGCGTTATTTGGAGGCGACACGAGCTTTTGGTTGAAATACACGTCGATCTGATTGAACATGGAATGAAGTAAAAGATTTACGGGCCTATAGTGGCCGCGGCGGATGCGCCCGCAGTATGTCCCGAGGAATCGCCCGGCGTTTCTACGCATACGCGAAGACTTAACATGGTGTGCGTGAGATCTAAATATTCTTCTCTGTGACCCGGAATGACGAATTCTATCGGAGAATCGTCCAAGAGCGAAATCACGGGTTTGTAATGAATCCATTGCGAACTCTCGATACTAGTTTGTGTGGGCAGTAAAGAAAAGAGATCGAGTTCGCTCTTTAAACACTTGCTCGAATGCGTGTGAACAAAGGACATGCTTATTTACCGCAAATTTTTTTGTCGTCGCTGTAATTCTCGGTGTTAGATGTGTTTAGAATATATGCCGTTTGAGAAAATGTCAGATACGGTGCGCTTTCTACCAGTTTTACGCCGTTTCGCGGATGTCTTAAGTCTTTTCACTGTTGCGCGATTTTTTCTTCTCTTATTTTTCGATGTTTGTGTATTTGTTCTTTTTTCCCTCGCGTCTTGCACTTTGATGAACTTTTTTTACGCGCCTGGCGTCGTCTACGTAACGTCGCGGATTTAGCGATGCGCGTGTTGAGCCCGCCGAAAGGAAACTGAGCTACATGCATTTTTGCATCCGACTTATAACCCGAATCCTTCATCAGACTACTTATTTTTTCTTTAGCTTTTCTCTTAAGATTGTCGCGCGATTCTTCAAATCGGTGTTTGGCCGCTACTTTAAACGGCATATTGTTTTCAACATCTTCGATTATATTAGCACCGGCACGTAAAGCTTCTTTCCCCACAGCACGTACGCCTCTAGTTAAATAAGGTAGTACACGTCTGAACAATCCTCCGAGAAAACTGCCAATACCGTGACCTCGTTGATAGGGCGATCCGACGAAAACTCGCGAATTTCCACCGCCGCGGCTGCCGCCGTTTTGTAACTCGTCGTAATACGTCGAATAATAATCCATTAACGATTAATTTTTTAATTTGGTCTCTAATTATTATTATGTTATCTACTCGATACGCCTAAAGTGTAATGTCACTGTCAGCGTTCCAAATTCGAATGGTATACTCTGTCCTAGTTGATCTCTTATATCTATCTCGATTGTCAGAAAAGACGTTTGACGCAGGGCAATGTATTGAGTGCGCGCGAAATGCTTTATTTGAGTAGACGCGAACGCGTAATCATTTCCAGCATCAATTGCGACTATTCGTAAAAGAGGAGATTGTACATCGCCAGTAATATAGGGTTCGCAAATATCGCAATAGACGAAGAGCTTGTCGGGGATACCACGCAACAAACTAGCTGGTTCGGCGGCTATTATTACTCGTTCGCGCGGAAATACGTAAAATGGCGATGTATAAATTTCAACATCGTCATAAATCCAGGAAGGTAAAACGCCTGATGTACCGGTATTATTTTCAATTTTACCATGCTTTTCATCGGTTATTCTGTACATTGAAGTCAGTTTCACTAAAGAGCCATAACGGTAAACGATCCACAACACTAGCATTGAGCTTATTGTGCGTATCGAAGCCGAGTATTCGGCAAAGTTTTTCGGAAAAATTTACATAATGAATCATATCATGAGTGAAGCGAGGGGGGGATTTAAGGCGGGAGGAGGCACGAACCAAGCATCCATCTCTTCCGTGGCAGCGGCACTGTCGTGTCTGTGTAGGGCGTTTACACACTTCCTCAGCCCGACAAATAATTGTTAGAAAACAACATTTGCGGGTCTGAAAAAATATGCGAGGTACGAGTGGCTGAATCGGGAATCGAACCCGAATCTTTCGCTTTCCGGGCAACTGCTCTTACCACTGAGCTATTCAGACCTCACACCTTACGCCACTTTAACACAGTACATACGACTCCAGAGCGATGTTGGAATCTCGCTCCATGGATGCAGTGCCGATTGCCACGGAGAGACGATATCCCCAGCACGTCTCCAGAGCGGTCCAATCATATTAAACGATTGAAAATTGGCGCCCGTAGCCGCTCAGCGATGAGTCTTGACTCGTCACCAGTATGAATGGAAGCCTCCTCGAGTAGTCCATCCTAAACCACTACGCCTAAGCAGCCCCCTCTTCTGCTCCCAATTAATAATACGATCTTCCACCGTCACCACGTGGTGGATCTAGTGGACAGATTACCAGCACTTACGCTGGCACAGATGTACACCGCAGAGTGAAGCGAGGGGGGGATTTAAGGCGGGAGGAGGCACGAACCAAGCATCCATCTCGTATGATATCGTTTCGTAATATCGCAGGAAAGTTTCATAATAATTTTGCGCCCGATAATAGCACCAAATTGCCAATGGATATGCGAACCCACGGATTTTGCAGAGTAATTCACAGCTTCTATAATATCGTGCAAACTCGAGTAAATACCCGAAGGTATTTCAGATTTCTTAGCGTTGATTTTCTTTTTTTGGGAACCTATCGTGAATTCTTGAATATCAATAAATCTTATGATTCCTTCTCCAGGGCGTATATGAAGAAAGCTAGTCGGAAATTGAATCTCCGTGAGCGCTACTTCCCAACGTCCCTGCAAGTCTATACGTTGAGATAATTCAGTGGTGAAACACGTGGTTTTATTCTCCGGAAAAAACGCATGCTGCTATTACTCGGGAAATCATATAAATCCCTTCCTCCCTCATTTTTAATTCAGAGATTTTAAACTTGAAGCGGATATCCAAGAATCGAATTTTGAAGGATATCCTTGCCAACTAATTAATAATTGTTTATTGTTACCGCGACCCCTACTTTTTATCACACGATCGACGATAAATTCTTCCCCTTGCCAGTCTTTAATAACAGGCGCTAATTCTTGTTCATAAAAAATCCCGTCTATAACTTCGCCCGTTAAATCGCTTAATTGGTATACGTGCGGTTTTCTCCATTCGAGAACACGGTGAATTCGAAATATTTCTTCGTTCCACTTTGTCTCGTATCCTTTCTCAAAGGCTACTTTTGCTCTACTGACACGCACGAAATCGCCCACGTTATATTTAGTCTTTTGCCCGTGATTCTTTTTCTTCGCCCCATCGCCGTTGTCGTTCCAGTGACGATTCATATTTTCACGTGCGATTCGCGCATTTTCCCTCGTAACGACTGCAGGTTGCATTTTGATGGTGGAATCCCGGGTATAATTGTAAGCGCGAACCATATCCTGCAAAACATCGATGTAGCGTCGTGTATTTTTATGAGTAAAATATCCGTTCCTTGAGCGTTCTATTAAAACGTTCCGCTATAGCTGCTTTAATATCGGGATTATGAGTTACGCGAAACCGAATATCTTTTTATTTTAAGAAATTTTGTACATGTCGAGCAATAAATTCTTTACCTTTGTCGGTCTGCAGGTATACGAGTAGGCGCTCTTTGTTTCTCGAGAATATACGTTGAAAGGCTTTTACCACGCAGGCACCTGTTTTGTCGCGTAAAGGTTCTACCCAAACGAATTTACTAAGTACGTCGATAACCATTAATAGATATGAATAATGTATGTAGCTAGCTGTATGAATGATATGTAGTAGTATAGCAATGAGAGTTCTAACGCTGGTCCTCTGAGGGGGGGTGAAGGGCGAGGGGAAACTGGCGCGGGGGTATGACGTCACGCGGGGGAATCGCGTCCTAACCGATGGGCGAGGGGTCCGCGGAGAGGGGGGAGGGGGACCGCGTCCTAACCGATAGGCGAGGGACTCGCTAACCTAACCGGTAGGCGAGGGGTCCGCGGAGAGGGGGAGAGGGACCGCGTCCTAACCGATTGGCGAGGGACCCGCGGGGAAGAGGGAACGCGAAGGTACGATGCCGCGAGTAGGTGTGAGAGAGATAGCGCGAGGCCGCAATGTGTAAGAGAAGGATAGCGCTAATGATAATCTATGAGCGTGGGAGAAGGATAGCGCGAGGCGTCCATATGAGCGTAAGACAAGGATAGCGTTTGCATGCACGTTGGAGAGAGATGGCGCGAGGCATGCACGTTGGAGAGAGATGGCGCGAGGCATGCACTTGGGAGAGGGATAGCACGAAGCATGCACTTGGGAGAAAAAGAGAGAGAGATAGCGCGAAGGATGCACGCGGATGATACGGCGTTCGCAAGGCGGTGTGAGAGAGATAGCGCGAGGCATGCACACGTGTAGGAAAAGGATTGCGTCCGCATTTGCGTGGGAAAAGGATGACGTTCGCATGCATGTGGGAGAAAGAGAGAGACAGCGCGAGGCATGTATGGACGTGGGAGAAGGAGGCGCAGAAATAATCAACATTTTTTTAAATATAATAATAATAATATTTATTTAAAAATTGTGTATATAATATAATTGTGTGTGTGTGTGTGTGTGTGTGTGTAAAAAAAATAATAAAAATATTAATGATAATAGAAATATAATATAATTTAATGGTGACGCTCCATCTGAAACAAACAAATAAAGAAATCAAATTATGTTAGTATATTAATTTAAATATTATGAAATTTTAAAAATGATACAATATTCACCATACTTCAATCTCATCATATGGCTCGAGGCCGAATAATTTTCGAAGATTGAAAATATCCTCGAAAGCCCAGTCGTGCGACTCCTCGTACTCGCAAGCCTCTTGCGTGTCACTCCAAATGTTTTCATGCTCCCACCGCATATTGCGCCGCAACCACCGCGTGTATCGCCGGTCCAGGATATTCAGAAACCGAATTTCCTCAATAAGCTAAAATATATTATTAATTAATACCACAAATAGACAAAATATATAACAGAAACATTGAACATTCTACTTACCCGATAATGCGGCAGCATAACATATATGTATGTGCAGGTACAATTTTCAGACATGTTTAAATAGTTTAACACTTCTCTTTACAAAACTTAAAAACTTCTCGTCACACGGTGTTCTTTATTCGCTGCTCAAAACGTTGTGACAGCCACGACAGGGCAGACATTGTCTCGAACATTTTAGAGTAGGGGATGAATCACTTACGAAGAACGCTTACTCTCAACTCTTGATAAGAAAACAAAGGTAGCACGTTCCCGCGGACAATTGTCTACAAGTCTTTTAAATATGAATAATATATTATTATAACAGATAAACCACTATCGAACGGCTATTGAACGGCTATCAAACGGCTATCGAACGGCTTTGAACAGCTATCGAACGGTTATCGAACGGCTTTGAACGGCTATCGAACGGCTCTGAACAGCTTTCGAACGGCTATCGAACGGCTTTGAACAGCTATCGAACGGCTATCGAACGGCTCTGAACAGCTTTCGAACGGCTATTGCACGGCTATGAACGACTATTGAACGACTATTGAACAGCTTTCGAACTGCATTGAACGACAAAACAATTATTTATACACCATTCAAATATTTAAACTCTATGTCCATGTACTGAAATGTAACATCTGTAGCCTGATAAGGTGGCTGACGCCGCTATCTAACGTCACGTACTGAAATTTAATACTCGTATACAGGGATAAGAAAGAGGAAAGGGGAAGAATAAAAGAGAATAAAAATATATTTTAAAAATAATTTATTCTAAAAATGTTTGAGTGAATCTTTATGATGATTCGTCCACCAATTGAATATTTTAAATACATTTTGTAAAGCGCAATTTTTCAAATGTTTTTCACAGCGCATAGTATTAGTAACATCTAGCTTATTTAACGAAGTGATATCTTCATAGTCCGCATCCAAGGTCTCAATAATAACATCGTTTCTCGCATCATCGTCAAGTATATCGACCAGCCATTCTCGTTTTTCGTGTCCTTTAACGTACACGATAGGAGATGCTCCATCTTCCTCTTCCGCCGCACCCATCACAGCTCTCGTAATCAAACGCCTGGCGAAGCTGTATGGAACGTTTCCATCCTCCCATTGAAGCCCATGGTGATGTCCGATTAGCCATGAAGCTTGGCATCTCTCAGATTTTGTAAGCGCATGCCATGGTACGGGACTTGCAAAAAAGTAGTGAGAAAGAACAAATCCATTTCTCAGTATCGCTACTTCCTTCACGATAAAGTTTCTCCCGATAATGAATCCTTGCAGATCCACAAACGTTGGCGCGATCATGCTGATAATATTACTGTACGATTGCAAGAACGATGTACGACTGCTGTCGATCGTCAAAATCTCAATCTTTATATATATATTTTTTTTGACATTGGAGGGGATATTTGCTGATCTAGGTAATTTTACGAACTACGTTGGTCAATGGACAATATTCGACAACGCAATCGTGCAAGATGAGACAATAGGCGGTGGTATTTGCTGGTATATCCTCCTTGCACTCAAACTCTAATCTCACGTCCATGGTGGAATTTTTGACAGACTCGTTTTGTCGCGAGCAATCGATAACCGCGAGAGGACCGCAATGTAAAAATTTTGAAATGTTTAATAGCACATCATCATTATCACATCCGTAATAAGATTTGCGAAAACGAGAGTACATATCGAACAAGAGGGCTAATCTATTTTTATCGAAATCTAAATTCAAATCATCGTATGGATAAAATTCCGAGTTTAGATAGAGTTTAACGTTGGTCAATTTGCAGTCCCCGAATGTAGTAATATCTTTTGACACAGCATTTTTTCTGCCAGTCTGCAGCGCAAAGATCACGTATCGCGGCTTCTCCAACTGAGAGGCGGCTTTCACAGTCCACGAATGCTTAGTCGTATTATGCAATAGAGGAAATTCGTATAGATCCCAAGAGCGAAAACTCATATTCAAGTATCGCCCGCTTTCCAACGCGCGTAGCAAGGATAGTTTATTGACCTCGCTCAATATTACATGAGGCATACGCCATTGTATCTTGAATAATTCGATATCAGCTTCAGCCGAAGCATGTCCAAATATACAATTGTTGTCGTTGCGCGAACGTATCAGAATTAATTCGTGACGAGCGTTGATCACAACTCGCTTATAATCTTCGCAAAAACCCAATAGTAGGTTTAGCGGCACGCAAAAATTGAAATAAGCTTCAGCAGCATTATGCGACATATTCCACGCAGCATTCTCCAAGATTTTACTTTTCTCGGTTGTTAGAGAGACATAGTTTTTAATCGTGGAAGTTATTCCAACGTTTCTGTTGCGGTCAATCTCCACACCGTCGAGTTCATATCGAAGTTCATCAAACATAAACGCGACACAATTGTTTCCCAGTACCACTCTTGCCCCTTCATCTACTTTACGCACCTTCAACTTTCCCTCGACGTATAGAAAACTTTCACATGTTAACGTGTACAAATCTTGATGTTGTATCGGTATCCGTATCTCGTCGCTATATCTAAGCGTTGTGTTGGCGTATGGATTGTACGTATGAGTCTCAATCTTGACGATACGATCGTCAAAGATCGGCTCGCCTCCGATATTCAAGATGTCAATCATATCGTTCAAGTATTTCGTACGACGAATCCCAATGATTTTAAAAACTCGCGATTCAACGCGCTGAGCTTATTTTTATCGTAACCAGATATCTGATTATTGTCATCCGATATCGCAGTCACTCGCCTTCTCGCAAAAATATTGTCCCTCATAAAGATATTGTCTCTCGCGTGCTCCGTGCTTTCGTTCAACACAAGCATTTCATTTGTCAAACGCTTTATTTTTGCCGCCGCTGTATATGCAATCTTACGGTAATTTCCTCTCCTCGAAAATCGAGCAAATGTCCTTCTTGATCAACAATGCGTATCGTTAAATCAGTAATACTCCGTGCGACGATCGGTAGATAAATGATCTGTGCTGGCGTTTCCGATATTTTATATCCTGGCGGCACGCTCGGTGAAAATTCATGTATCGTGTGTACGCGCTTGTCATTGCTGTACGCGCCAGTGGTTACGCTGCATTCTATACGAATAATATTTACGCTAATAATATTTATCGGTACATCCGATTCGTGCCATATCCGAGGCTGTAATATACGATTCGACGAGAATCCCAACAACGATCCAACGTTGCCCGGTTTACTAAAATTTATTCTATATACACATTTGACTTCACTTTTTAGCGTGTTATGATTAGCGCGAAGCATTATTGGATATTCATCGTGTTCTTCGCCATCAACAATATCGTTGGAATCAACTACGCGTCGATGTCGCAAAATTGTACGTCGGAGATATTCGTTTATTGCGTGTAATTCGTACGATCCTTCGGGAATCGTAATTTCCTTATCGTCGTTATCAAAATAAAATTTATTATTCCAAGAATTCACGTTCGATATCGTATGATAAGTTTCAAAATCCGTTAAACCAAGCTCGTAATCGCCATCGTTTAAATCTATAGCTGGAAAGTAGCTTACAGCAAGAACGCTACTCTTGCCGGTCAGCTTAAGCGTGAGTGACATGCTGGAAAACTGTCGAACGAATACTGAGTCGCGACGGTGAATTGTCAGGCTTTAAATTCATATCGATCATCGACCGTTTGAAGAAATCGAAGATACAATTGTCCACAAATACTTTGATTATAATTTTGATAGGCCGTGTGATTGTATTCTATATTTGCAACATTCTGTCCAAAATATCGCACTAATTCCTTGGGCGGTCGAAGATTTCCAAAACTATCGAAATATACCACACGATCTCCCCTCTTTGCATACGCAACCCAATGAGTACCGAAACCATCGACGTCATCCAAATTGACGATACCGCTCTCATTTCGCCGTATACCGTTTATCGGTAAATTATTGCGCATGAAAACGCCTCTAAAAAATTGTATACGCATACGTCTTGCAAGTTGTTCCAATTGTACATTAGTTGTTACACCGGCAGGCATTTTAATTTTGACGTTTTTTTTTTCTTGGCCGCTGTTGAGAACCCTCGTCCGCGCTTGTATGGAGCGAGATAAAGACCGTGACCTTCCATGGCGCGATTATGACGCTGCATTTCTTCGAGCTGACGTTGCGCCACCTTGCTATCGTTCACCACCTTCGCGATTCCCGCTGCTCCGCCAGCCAACGAACCGAGAACTCCCAATAATGGTAAAATGGGTAAGATACCACCGCGCTTCGCTATAGGAAGTATTCGTTTTTTCGCAGTCTTTTTCTTCATCGATGATTTTTTTGTTTTCATCCCCATACCGAATTTTGTCTTTGCTTTCATAGCCGCCCAAACAGCTGTAGCGACTGCTTTCTCACCAATAGTCGAATCTCTCGCGGTAATACGTGTTCGTGCTTTCGTGGCGAGTATATTATCCGCAACGTGTCGTTGACCGAGATCGTTGCTTCCAGAATAAGCTATGTCGTGCTCGCGACACGCGGCATCCAATGGATTGATACCTCGATCGCCTCTAGCCAATCGCGTTTCTAAATGAGTTCCCGGTCCGCAAAACTGATAGCCTGGAATATGTAATTCGATAGGAAGTGCGTTTATAGCACGATATAACAAACCGCAACCTCTTATAATTTTTGCTGGCATTTGCCACAATCTTTTATTAACGTTGTTGGACCGTCGAAATGTGTTTGTTGGCACGGCAAATTATAATGTCGCGTGCATCGACGATACTGTTGAACCTCTGAGTCAGCTTTTATATGTTCGGGAAGCTTGTCCCACAATTGTTCCACGTAGCTACCAAAGTCTCGCAGTAAAACAATCTTGGGGATAATCTGTAACTGCTCGGTGGTAAGCTCGAGAATATCGCTGTCAACCGATAGAAGAAGAAACATTTTTGAGACTGAGCGGTTTCGATTCGGTGCACCTCTATAAATAGGGTCCCGATGATTCATTTTTCAAAATCTGATTTGAGATTCGCGAGAGCAAACATGCGGTTCGCTCGACAAGCGACGATAATCAAAGTGATAAATTTTGACGATAAAACACGAGTAATGTCCAAGAAAGAAATATGCAAGCATGGAATAATGCTGCCGAATACTATACGCGGTATCATTTGCGGTCCTTCGAATTGCGGTAAGACTAACGTTTTGATAAGTGAAACATGTATACAACGATCATGTAAACACTGACATGTCTTACGGCGATCTTCGCGCATTCTGTCAGAAATATTGGCAACACGAGTATGGATTTGTAGTGATTGATAAAGACAGTTTACAGACTAATGGACGATATCGAAAAGGATTTAACGATTTTGCAATACCGTAACGTGGTTAGTCGCTATCGATACATCGATCGAGCAACGTCTAAAAATTTTCGTCCGAGCGCAACATGGCGACGACGATTGACAGTGACGATCGTGAGAAGATTGCGAAAGAACTTGTAAAAACGAGCGAATCAATCCGCAAAAAATATCGTTCTTTAAAAACCGGTCAAATGGAGGAAGACGTCGCATTGGAGAGGCACTTTAAACCAATTATCGAACCTCTAAAACAACTTGTCGAAAATACAATCAATGTGAAATCTAATGAAGCGAAAATCGAACTATCGAGTATGCTCGAAGACAAGCATCTGAAAAAAGAGTCTGGAACAAAGCGAACAAGGTCAAATATATCATTGAACGATTCGCTAATAACTTCTACTCCAAATCAATCAAAACGTAAGCGAATAAAACAATTATCGAATGTGGTTACTTCTACTCCGATAAAAGATGTACAATCGAGTCAAATATTGTACGAAAGATCGTCTCCGTATGTGGAAGAAATTTTCGAATCTACGCCTGAAACGCTTGTGACGTCGGTTCAATATCAATTACAAACGTCCGAGGGTCAAAATACATTGCGCACACATCTGGGTCCACTAGGGCAAAAATATGTGGGAGCTATTTTGAATCAAGATAAAAATAACAGTATGGATTATGTTTACGGTGTTAAATTTTGCAACGAAGGAATGATGCTTGGTGATAAAATTTTTGATGTGGATAAAGATGACAATATAATTATCGGTGGAATAAGATACGTGGGAACACCAGGTCTCTACGAGTTGATTTTCAAGAGAATACCCGACGGTGACGTATACAATGACGATGATAAAATTAAATACAAAAATATATTACTGGCGACAAATGCGCATAGACGTGGCAATGATATGCGTAATCCATTGTTAAGTAACAAGGGATACAAGTATAAATATATAATAGCGCCATTAATATCTATTAAAAATATAATAGCGCCTGGAAAAAAAACTGGAAGAGTTATAAACATACCGCGCGCTATGGCGTTAAACGATAATAAGATCGATTATGTGCATTGGAATGATCCCAACGAGTTGGTAGATCGCTTGCGATTGCTGGAAGCTTCGCGTCAAGCCGGCAACAATGCCCACGACAATGAAATATTATCAATTATCGAGGAACTTTACGAAGCTGGCCTTATTATAAATTAATCTATGCGTCGGCGAAACGAGTCAGTCTGTCATTATTGTTTGTATCGAAATGTCGATTAATACATTTGGATTATCGTTGGGAACACCAAACAACTCATACTATCAATGGAATGGATTACTAAGAAATTACGTGCGCGATAACGCTCTGTGTCAGACAGCCTCCGGCTTTGACGCAAGGTCGCGCAAGATACGACGGGTAGCGCAACCGGAAGATGATACTGATGCCGCAAACAAACAGTACGTTAAAATACGTGTCAAGCCTTTAGAAGATAGACTGGAAGAACTTGAGAAAAAAATAATCACGCTCGAGACGAATGTGCAAACGCTGCAAATAATGATGGATGAGATGCAGAAAATGCTTCGGTATGCAACTCACGCGCAGACTACATCTAATTCAGCGCAAGAGAAGAAAGATATATAAAAAATATACGTGGAGGAATTATCTCATTATTGCAAATTATGCCTCGATCAAATATGTCGCAAAAGACCTCTGAAAAACAGCTGCTCGTGGAAGAATTGCATGCTCCAGCGAGAAAAAATTTCCCACGTAGGCGTGTCATAGTACATGGATACGACGATCTGTGGCAGGCGGACGTGGTCGAGATGCGTCCATATGCACGATTCAACAAAGGCTACAACTACATACTCACAGTTATCGATGTGTTGAGCAAGTATGCGTGGGCTGTAGCGCTCAAGAGTAAGAGTGGAAACGAGATGTCGGATACGATCGCAAAGATAATTCGAGACGATGGAAGATGCCCGAAAAATTTTCAAACCGACAGAGGAAAAGAATTTTACAACGCAAATGTACAGAAACTCGTGAAGAAACACAGCATTAATCATTATTCGACGAACTCTGTCATGAAAGCCTCGGTCGTGGAACGATTCAACCGAACGTTAAAGAACAATATGTGGAAAATGTTTAGGCTTAATGGAAATTACAAGTGGATCGACGCGTTGTCCCGGCTCGTTGGAGAGTACAATGCGCGAAAACATCGCACTATCGGTATGAGACCTATCGATGTTACCCCCGCGATCGCCGATAAACTTTTAAATACGGTATACAGCAACGTAAAGATTGCGGCACCGGCAAGATTCAAAGTAGGCGATCCGGTACGCGTGAGTAAAGTCAAGACCATCTTTAAGAAAGGTTACACGCCAAATTGGTCGACCGAAGTGTTTAAGATCGTTAAAGTGCAGAAAACTAATCCCGTGACCTATGTACTCAAAGATTCGCGCGGAAATCCCATCGCCGGCGGATTTTACGAACACGAGTTACAACGCGTTGCTAATCCCGACGTACATCTCGTGGAAAAGGTGATACGCAAAAAGGGCGACGAGGTTTATGTGAAATGGCTGGGATTTGATGCAACGCACAATTCTTGGATACATAAAAATAATATATTATAAATATGTTAACAATAATACATAATAATATTTTACAAATATAAACAAAATTGTAAGCTTTATAAAATATACATATAATTTACAATAAATATACATATAATATACAATAAATATACATATAATTTTAATTTACAATAAATATACGTAATTTTTTATTTACAATAAATATACATGATTTTTATTTATAACGGTATTTTATAATGTCCCCACGGTAGCGTGACGGTGGTTTCGGGTACGATATACCGCTTGTCATCGTACGGACTTAGAGCAATTTTTGTCTCGCGAATAGTGTATACTTCGTGTAATTTAGATCTTATACAAGACTGCTGACGCGTCATTTCAATCTCTTCGTTCAAACACCGCGTGTAATCGTCGAACGTTATCGTTCTCGCGACGACGTTACTCTTGACGCCTTTTACTTTTTTCGTATCCTTCTTACCATCTACTTGCAACGCGTACATTTTTGCCCTAAGCCCGACGAAATCGGTCATGATGGCGCCATTATTTTCATCCTTCATTAAACCCGGTATCTTTTTATTCGCGAGCGGTATACCGTACACATTGTCCACCGCATAATCGCTGGTATCGAAACTGTCGACGTTGCGCTTTATATTCTCATATACATCTTCACACTCGATGTGATATATGAGACTGTCGGTGTCGGTGTACATGACTTTACATTTCTCTCGATGCATAGGTACCATATAATCGTGGTGAAACTCGTACAAACATGTCTTGGATATGTCGAGTATACACATACCCACGTAGATTGGTTTATTAAATTTAACTTCGAGATTGCGCAATTCAACGGCGATCAGATTCTCCGAAAACACGCTTCTACTATGAAAATTTGGTTTTGCGATCATCGCCTCTGCGCCATATCTTCCATCCCAATGTGTCACGAGCTTAATATTAACGTGATTGCGCACATTTTCCATCGTTTTGCCAAATACCGCATTATTCATTAATTTATATAAATTTTTTTCAAAATCATTTTTCGCGAGTGTTCGGAATTGTGTATTGAGTTCGATATAACTGCGAAGCCATGGAGATTGCGAAAACTGTAATATTCGATGTATTTTTGTAACTCGAAGTCCGTGTCGCGTGCATTGCTGCAGGTTGCGGTAATGTATTACGTAACGCTTCTTATCATATAAAGTTGCGAGCAGCTTATCCTGCCGCTTACCAGGTGGTTTGTCGCGTGTCGGGCAAAACGGTAGGTCAGTGTGCGCATCGTGAACACGTTGCGGATACTCGAGATCGACTTCAAGGATGTAGCCTATAGGCGAATCGAGCGCGATCGATAATGTATCAAAATCGGATACGTCGTCGACCCATCGAAAATCTGCATAGGGCAAGGGTTGACACATTGCCCATCCATACAAATTATTTACATCAAAGTACGTGAGATACGTTGAAGGTTTCGATGGATCGTACGATTGCATATACTTGTTATTAGCATGTGCGTATCTGTTGGAACATTGACTCAAACCACCGCGTATTCCGCGTTCGATGAATAAAACCATGTCGATATCCGTAAGCAATTCGAATGTAATATTCGTATGCTTCAACATGGCGTCCCACGTGTATCCGGGAAGAGTATAGTAATACGCGGGGTCGAGCCCATAACTTTTAATACAACTCTCGCTGAAATTTTCAAAAATATCTGCTAATAACAATACATCAATTTTGAGATACAAGTCGCTATATTCGCCCATCGTTCGAATGGAGAACCGCTCCCACACGTTCTCGGCGTGCGCGTAATCGCTCTCGGATATTGTGTCACCGGTCAAGGAACTGTAAAATGATTCGCGCGGTGGTAAACACGTATCTTGCAACCTGTCGACGCAGTCAATATATTCGTACGGAAAGACGCCCTTCCGTGTTAATAAATTGAAATTGTCATTTGATAAATTTTGAAATTCAGATTTTAAAATTTTGAGTTTGTCTTTATTCAAGAATGATGCCAATTTATCGAGACTAGCTGTGAGAAATTTATGCGAATCGATAAAACGCAATTTAATATGATTTTGTGATTTCTCTCCGCCAAGTTTAACATTTTTCGTAAACGATATATATTTTTCTTTTGTTATCGGAAGTATTTCAATTTCCCCTTCGAACGCTGTAGCTATTTCCTTTATAATAAAATGTGCGTCGTAACCGGATAAATTATGAAAAACTATTGGAATGCAAAAAGAATCTTTATAATTTAAATTGCAATTTGAATGCGCGGGACCTCTGTATCGCCCCGTCAGATGACAATGATCGCGTACGCGTGTATCGTCTTGTACAAATGGTTTCACGCATATATGGCATTGTGTCGCGTTGTGAAATTTTTCACATTCATCAGATGTTAAATTTACCATGGGGACATTAGCTGATAAAATACTTTTTACACGCTGCGCTAAATTTTTTAGTTCTTCGACGAACCATGATATGCAATCGATATCGCAACGGGAATGATACGCGGATAACGAATCGTCGTACGAGCAATGTACATAATAAGCAATACTAAATACTTTATGATGTTGGTAGATTCTCTCTTCCTCCGTCTTCTCCAAAACACACTCCAAGTCGGCGTACACGACGAAAGGAAGCCGCTCCTTCCGATTATAATTGTTGAACGTGAGCCACTTGTCCTTATCGCTCGGTAATCGGATAGCGCACTCGTTCATCTCTCGACAGTCCACCGTATGTGATTGTAATTTGTCATTCGAATCAAAGTAGTGCAAACATCTGTAAAAAGAAATACTTTTTTATTTTTTGTTGCATTATATCTACAATGTGATTTATTAAATATATACGTACCGATCGCAGATATATTTTTGACCATTATGTTTGCTCAATTGCGAGCTCACGAGCCTGGATAGATTCTTGATCCACGCGAAATGTCCAACGTTGTTGTCTTCAATGTACAGCAAGTTGACGTGTTTGTCTCTTTTCAGCTCATCAGACGTATCGGGACAATGTTCTTTTCCTCAATACTATATACATTGATTGAGATATCGTTGGCAAGTTCGAATTTTTTAATTTGGTTCACAGTCACTGGAAACTCAATGTCCTGGAGATTCAGCATTGTCATATAATGAAGATACGAAGATTCCCGACCTACGTCCCTTTCAGCTGGATGTAGAGCGGCGACCACAGACCACGCGAAACACGCATTGTCATTAGATTGCACGTTGATCACCGCTCTCTTCATTATTATCGCCCGCAGTAATTTTATATGACATCCCGCGGGCAAAGGATTATATTTATTTATATTTACAGTTAAATCGAGTATTCGCGACAATGCCCACCCGCTATCGCGTTCCTGAAATTCTTCGAGCGATGCTAGAGTGGGCTCGACAACGCGCCGCTCGTACCATTCGCGTAAATCGGATGTGCGAAAGAGTTCATAGTTTCTCGTATTGATACTTTTATTTGCGCGTTTATCACCCGTCACAAATTCACCATTGAACAATGTATTAATTTTCACGTTAAAGTGTTTTTTCATCACATTTTTCACGTGTTCGAGCACAACGTCTTTGGCATCCTCGAAAAATTGACGAGGCTCGATATGATTATGATTTATAACCGCACCAGTCAATATGCGGTTCTCGAACGCCGTATCGATCTCTCGCCAAATCAATCCGTGTTGCCGCGTACTGCATCCTGCACCCGCGTGTACAAAACGCCTGTGTAATGAGTTCTTCAATCCCTCGAGTCGTGCGATTCGGGCAATCACCGATTGTCGAATCCCGATCGATAATCGTGGACGTTTGATTCGACTTTGCTCTTCCACCGATTCGATATATTCGTCGCATCGTTGCTCCCACGCAACGTACTCCTCTATCGAATTCACCCATGTAGATTGCTCGCGCAGATTTCGTTCGGCACTGTTTTCCGCCATATTTCCAAATTTATGTCAATAATTTTACTAACAAGACGCGCTTACTAGTAGCTCTTGTCTCGGAACTCTTGGCGAAAATACTGACAGGGTGTGCCTCTTTACCATGATTTTATATTCTATCTTGATGTCTCTTTCTATCATGTGTATCAACTAAATCTTTATTTCGCGGTTTGTCACGTACATTTTGACTAATGTCGATTATTGCATTTTTGTCGTCTAGAGATGATGTCATCTCAGCCAAGATGCATCGCGAAAGTTTCAAATTACATGCTGCTGTCCAAGTATGTTAGTGCAATTTAATCATGAGGATTATCCTTATATTTCACGATTTTGTCATGTTTTGACACGCGCGTTTGAATTCTGATATCTAGGATGATGTCATCGCGAAGCAGCCGCACATCGGCGCTTGAAAATTTTATATTACGTTGCATTTTTTGTGCATTCCGCTTCACGATTTTTGTCATGTTTTGACACGCGCGTTTGAATTCTGATATCTTGGATGATGTCATCGCGAAGCAGTCGCACATCGGCGCTTGAAAATTTTATATTACGTTGCATTTTTGTGCATTCCGCTAAATCTCACACCTGGGGGTGATGTCATCGCGAAGCAGCCGTACATCGGCGCTTGAATGGAAAAATTGAAAAAATATCGCGTCGGCAATAATCCCCACCACATTGCAATTTTGCAACGCTAATACATATTTTAAATATGTTTAATTCGTTCAGTATTGCATCGGCCGCTTGTGTGAAAGGTTCATATAAAATGTATCCTACTGAAGGAAGCCTCATGAATTATTACGTTCCGATTCAAGATGCTGATGAAACTTCACCGTGTAAGAAGAAGAAATGTAACAAGTAAGTTTTAATTAACTTAAAGAATTTTTATACTTTTTAAATATTTTTTACACCTTTTAAATATTTATATAAATAATATTTTTTACTCCCTAGCATTTCATCCGAGCCTCGTCGTGCGGTTCGTATACTAGGAAGACGATACGCCTTAACCCCGACGTCATACAAATATTTGGACATTGGAACAAACGTTGGAGCTGTATTTTGCGTGGAATTGGTTCTCGGCGATAATCGGGGCAATCAAATAATATTGCCTTTTGAAACGTGGAAATCGCTCATGCAGATACGTGGGGACATTGAACGGCTTCTACAATCGACTGAAATCCCATTGCGGGTCCGAGATTTGACATTCGAAGTGGTTAAAATATCTAATTCGAATATTATAAAAATCGGATTATCCAATAATTCTTTATACATGAAACCGCCAACTCCATTATATTTATTCGATTTTGAAAAATGCGTAGATCATATGTATTACTGGCTATGCGAAAATACTCATATTGTTAATGAAAAATTCAAACAATTTGTAACTGTTTTACAACGTAATAATATCGCTAATGTATGCGACGCTGCAAAAGCGATACGTGAAAGTGATATGTTTAACGGCGAATCACTCATAGATTGCGAGTTATTGACATGTGCTGTAAATGATATTCTTCATGATGCTTGTAATAAATAAGTTATTTTACTATTTATCTGTGAATTTAATTATTTATCCCATCCTTTATGTATGAATAAAAACTATGTAATAGATATGCACAGTCTGCAAAACTTAAATCTTTCTCTCGACATACTCTGCTTAAGATGTAGAAAAGTGATGAGGTAGGTGAGACGTGACTCCAGTTAGAAGAAGACAAAAGATATGAAATTAAAATATATATAATCGGGAGGAGTGTGCAACGTTATAGTACGCAACCGTCTACGCCCTTACGACGATCTTAACAATATGTGTTACGGCTGACGAAGAAGTTATAGTTATTGATGATGATGATGACGAGGATATCATTCTCGAAGATGGCAATTTGATGGCATTTGAGAATTTGTTGGACGATTCATCAGACGAAGACCGCGTACTTTCGGAGGATTCCGATTACAATAGTGATTGCAGTATTGATATTATTGCGGACATAAAGCAACGAACTTTAAACCGAGTTGAAATAAATAGTTTAGGTGCGGTGAAAATTTGCTGTATATACTTTTATTATAAAAGTGACGTCAACGAAAAATTTTGCACAGACTGTTTTATGCGAATTTCAGACTTATTTTCGAATATTCGTGTTGTGCGAGAACATGAAAGTGCAATTTTTGACCTAATCCTGGGATCGTTTTGCGCAGGGTGTAGAAAACCGCTGTATCAGATAATGCCCTGCAATATGTGTCCAATTTGCATCGTATAAACTGGACAAAAACTTGTGTTGTGAAAAAAAAACATAAATTGGAAATATGGAGAAACCCAAATACATTGCGCGATTAGAACAATATCTATGGGAGTTTTACATAGAGGTGGACTCGGCGTGTTCATGCGGGTTATGGGAAAGAACGTGCCTTGAGTGTCTCGAGTGGTTGGAAGAACAGTACCGACTCGCGATTTTACAACAGAGGCGCGGAATTCAATCGCTGTTTGGCAGAATCGCGCGACTTGAAAGTTTAAGACATTCGTTACGAAAACGTTACAAACCCATAGATGTCCGTGTCCCGGCGCTGTCTACAAACACTCCTGTGACTTCACTTGTACAAATGGTACAAAGCCGAGAAATCGGCTTGAAGAAATCTAATACAATAGATTTGGATCATCGTCTGAGAGATCATGAAGAAGTGATGTACAAGGAATGGGATTTTGATATATAAAACACAGCTGACGTCTCGTTATGAACCGCATTGAAATACTCGAAGAATTAATTGTAAGTATCTTCTTTTTTAAAATTTATATTAGATTTATAAAAATTAAATTCTTATACTAATAAGACTTGTATTTTTTTCTGTTTCAGATGGAGCGCCGCATTATTATTATTATCATTATTATCATTATTATTATTTTATTATTATTTTTATTTTTATATTTTTATATTTTATATATATATATTTTTAAACACACACACACACAATTATATTATATACACAATTTTTAAATAAATATTATTATTATTATATTTAAAAAAATGTTGATTATTTCTGCACCTCCTTCTCCCACGTCCATGCATGCCTCGCGCTGTCTCTCTCTTTCTCCCACATGCATGCGAACGTCATCCTTTTCCCACGCCAATGCGGACGCAATCCTTTTCCTACAGGTGTGCATGCCTCGCGCTATCTCTCTCACACCGCCTTGCGAACGCCGTATCATCCGCGTGCATCCTTCGCGCTATCTCTCTCTCTTTCTCCCAAGTGCATGCTTCGCGCTATCCCTCTCCCAAGTGCATGCCTCGCGCCATCTCTCTCCAACGTGCATGTCTCGCGCCATCTCTCTCCAACGTGCATGCAAACGCTATCCTTGTCTTACGCTCATATGGACGCCTCGCGCTATCCTTCTCCCACGCTCATAGATTATCATTAGCGCTATCCTTCTCTTACACATTGCGGACGCCTCGCGCTATCTCTCTCACACCTACTCGCGGCATCGTACCTTCGCGTTCCCTCTTCCCCGCGGGTCCCTCGCCAATCGGTTAGGATGCGGTCCCTCTCCCCCTCTCCGCGGACCCCTCGCCTACCGGTTAGGTTAGCGGGTCCCTCGCCTATCGGTTAGGACGCGGTCCCCCTCCCCCTCTCCGCGGACCCCTCGCCCATCGGTTAGGACGCGATTCCCCCGCGTGACGTCATACCCCCGCGCCGGTTTCCCCTCGCCCCTCACCTCCCCTCAGAGGACCTGCGTTAGAACTCTCATTGCTATACTACTAATAACCGTCATTATAGCTCTTGAGATTACGAATATCGATCAAATCAGCCTCCCATAAATCATCGATATTTGTCGCATTATAATGTAAGCGTGGAAATTTTCGACGTACCGGACGATGTAACGTGTATGCGTCTTGCGATTTAAGCCATTCGATGACCTCGTTACGTGTGAAATTCGGTTTAGCGGCTCGTGATAAATTGTCCGTCGCCGAATAGCCGGCATAGTGCGAGGGACTGTAATACAATTTTTCGAGTTTCATCATTCGAGTTTGCTCCAGTTGAGCAATCCTTTTCTTTTCTTTGTCGGAGAATCTGCGTAGCTCGTTAATGTTTTGTCGTCTTCGTCCTCGTCGGCGGATACAAATAGCGTATCACCTTCGGTTTCGCTCGTTTCATCTACCTTACGTCTGTACGACTTTGAACGCTCGGACGAAGTTTTCGAAGTGGAACTTCCGCGCGATACCACGATTTTAATACGATGAGATCGGGCGTGCTTATATGTAATAAATCACGATTTCCTATGAGATTGGAAAGAGTGTCTATGTCGTGCAGTAATCGAGCAAACTGAATTCTTCCGGTTGCTTTTACTGTTTTTCTCTCGCGTATCGCGTCGTTTATAAGTTCCGCGATATTCGAACCCGTTATGACAGCGTCGTCTATAGTTACGAGTCCTCGTCTATCCCAGCTAATTTTAGATGACGAAATATTGATCAAGTATTTTAATAGTGCTCGCGCTTTGTCGCAATAAGATTTCGGTACACTATCGAGTATTTTTTTGATCATTTCAGCCGATTGTGCACGTTTTTTCCCGAAACTACTACTACTACTAGCGCTACCGTCACCGCGGTCGCTGTTAATTAAAGTTGACGTTTCCATAAATTCGTTATCGCCGACATCCAAATTCGTGTCTTCGTTTTGCTCGTCATTATTGTCCTCGCCGTTACCCTGTGTATCATTGCGTGAGCGCTTTTTCGCTTCCCGAACAAAGTGAAGATAACGTTGAAGTACTTCCTTATACAATTTCCATCTCTTGTCCTCGCCGACGGTAATCTCGAGGTTAAGAATACGCCACATCTCCGCGTCGAGTCGCGATAGAGGTGTTCCCGGTGTCCGTACTGAATTATTATTACTATTAATATTTTCCGTATCAGATATTTCCGTATTTTTCTTCGTCGAGTTATCAACCGACGTAATAGATGATATTTCCGGTTGCTGCTGCATTCGTTGCATTCTCTCGAGATTTTCCGTAGATATCAAAACCATTTTCTTAGCCCTCTCCATTGTTCAAAGTACTGGTGCGCTAATACTTTTCTTTTTATTATTATTATTTTTACCTGTACGGAAAATGCAGGAATGTTTAAGGTTGTATTTTTTCTTTTTCACTTGCCGATAATTCGGGATAATATAACATCTAGTATAAGGCCAATAAGATAAGGTAAAAATCCGCCATGTTGCACTAACAGTTTTCTTTTAGTCTTCCAATTACCTTGTTTCGCCGCGACACGACGCAGGATCGTTTTATGTTTGGCTAATCGCTTTTTGTCGTTACACCGAAGCGGTACGTTACCCTTGAGCGTATTGAAAATGCACTCTTGAATGCACTTTATGAGTTTATTGTCGGCGGCTCGTAAGAATGCTGTTCTTTGATTTTTTTTCAATTGACACAAAGTTTTTAAAAGACATATGTTTCTCTCACCGATAGATCGTCTAGCATTCTTTATTGCTCTATTCGATGTCATCAACTTTTTATCAGCCTCTTCTTTTTTCACCATTACGCTGTAATCACACGACTGACAAGTTGCGAACACGAATTTTGCACCTTTTATACAACCCCACTTCTATTGTTCGATCTGCGCGGAATGTAAGCGTAATGCAGAGTATCGTCGGGAAAGATGCACGTACGAAAGCGATATTCGTCTGGAGTCGATTGTTTCAAATCGAGCAATAAATACCCGCGAGGTCTCGATGTAGCGTCATAGTACGCTTCTTCCATAAATTTTGGATCGTCGGGATATACTTGACGCGCTAGATGACGTATTTGAGCGCGTTCGCGTGGATTTTTGAAAACTACTGTGTAATTCGCGTTGAGAGATATGTCGCGCTGTCCGCGACCTTGATGAAAGAGATTTTGCGAGATGAGTATAACACTGAGATTTTCATGATGACTTCCTTTGGTAAACAGATCTATGATAGCGTCGCACGACGAAGATTCCCTCATAAGATCGTCAATTATTATTAATTTTGGCGAAAGCGGATCGTTGGAATAATCTTCCGGACGCGGTATCCCCTCGCGAAATTCGATGATATTTTTCTTCGATTTTATCAAAGCATTATTAACGTAACCGGTTTTTTGTGTTCTTTTCTCTTCTTCTTCTTTACCCTTTTCATTCGCGACGCATTGTAAACGTTGATACGCATCTTGCCACTCGGCGTAATAAAATAAAATTCTCTCGAATCGAACATCTGACATGACGGATAAATGACGAAGAAACGTTTTCACGAAAACTGTTTTTCCACATCCCGTAGGCCCGCAGACGATCGACGTCCAAGGATGTTTCCACCGTACATCCATTTTGCGAAATGAACGATTTGCCGATTACGTGCGCTCTCATAAATAAAAAAGTAATCAAGAATATTTAATAACAATAACATAAAAATACGCACTCGCATCGAATATGTTTAATATTTATCGTAGATATGTGTTGAGTAATAAGCTTATCCACGCTCCGGGGGGCCCACCGCGGCGGCCGCATGCTCGCGCTAGCGTTTTCCCGCACGCGTACAAGCGGAAAGCACCGTGGCGATTAGCTGATAAGTAGCCGCGGGAACGATGCTAGTAAGCGTATTCGCGGGGATGCGCTCGCGCCAGCATTTTTGAGCACCGCTGCTTACGAGCTTATAGATGGTGCTCTATGTGTGCTTATGCTAGAAATAAGACGCTCGTTTAACACTCAGCTATCATCCGATATTAATTTACTATGGAATATTCTATGCACGCTAATAAAGAAATAAAGGAGATAATAGAGTGGGGTAAAAGAAAAAATACTCTGTAATTTCAAAGTTGGAAAAAATTTCATGTTTATTGATAATAAATTTTACTTTTTTCGCAAAATTAACAATTACGTTTTAAAATTATACGCGCAATTTCATTAAATCCTAGTGAAAGTAATTCTTCGAATACAATATTGAAATATACATCTAAAAATGTTAAATCCCTTATTTGCGTTTGTATATTGCGTTCAATTTCTTGAAAATTACCACTAACTATGAGTTTTATAATTTCACGATCTATGTAAGCTGATGGAAGTTTTAATTCTATCTCGTTCATTAAGTAATTGGCGCAGGTGTTGACGGTGTCGGTGATGGAAACTAGCTGCGACAATCGAGCATCCACACATCTTGTAATATTTTCCATGCCGAGAAAAGTTGCTTTCTGCATCACGATAGCGCCACTGTGTGTTTTTCGTTTTTCAAGGGCGGCTGCGCTTGCTCCTCCGTCTCACCATTACTCACGGATTGTTCCGCATTTTCCTTGTAAGCCACTATCACAGTCCTCGTCCCGTAAGCGGTGATGAAGCCGATGGAAATATTGTTGATGATAATCGGACTTGGTTTGATTTTTTGATTCTCACTCAAGTACAGTCTCATCTGTTCCATGTTGAGTTGAAATTGCTGCCAGGTGTCGGTATCGAGACAAATTCCGTCCGCATAATTACCCGTTAATTTAACAATTGGTACGAAATAACCTTCATTTGTTGCTTGTAATCCCACATGTAGCTTCTTAGTACACGATGAATTAAAGGCATACGTTGCCGATAGTAATAAGTATCGCTGTTCGTTTCTTCTATCGATGTCGATCTTGTTGTCCGATTTGCTAATATCGCGAACATGTGTAGATTTAACAAAATCGGTTAGATTCTTCTGATCACTGGAAACTTCTTTCGTGGCAGCCATTGTTATCACTTTTTGAATAAAACTGAGAGAACACTAGTCACAACAATGTCGCATTCTTGTATCGTAGCCGAAATGAAGACTGCTTATATATCGAAATATAAAGAAAAGTGGGGGAAAAGTTTACATAAACAACTAAATATCAGGAAAAATCGTGATTTTTCATGTTCAATACTGTTCAACTCGCTAAAAATTACGCGGAAGAACATCTAGAATCATCTAGAAATTAGATTCGTTACAAGGGAAAAATTTTTCTCTAAACTTTTTCTCTAAATACATTTACAATATGTTATAAAGCGTAAATAAATGTTTATCACCTGTGTAATAAATTTTTATAGATTGTATTGTAAAGAGATTATATTGTAAAAATTTTATATGGGAGCAATTTTCTAATTGACATAATCCCGTCTCTTCTACGAAAATTTTTAAAAACGTTTTTTGCAACAAAGCTTTTACTTTAGGGTCGCTATAACAAAAGTAATAAAACTAAGTAAATAATGTAATAACGTAATAAAAAGTAAAATATTTTTTTGTCTTTTTTTTTCTTAAAAGAAATAAAAACACCCGAAATGAAAATCCGGGGATTTGTTTTTTTGTTTTCTTTAAACTAATCTAACTATCTAGAAAAGAAAAATTTTAAATCTTTCAACGGCGTTCCTTTTTGGAAAAAAGTGGGGATATGTGTTTAAATAAATTCTTCGCGTCGAAGTAAAAAAAGGTAATTTCGAGTTCGACATCATCCGAAGTAACCCGAGTCGTTCCGCGGAAAATAGCGATATCGTGTATTTCGTGAGTGAGTGACAAAAATGGTTGGACTTAAAGAGGTGTTAGGCAAGTGGATAATTATAGGCTAAAATTTGTCGCCTACGTTAAATAGTGAACGCTATTTATCAGCGTTATCGGACGAATCGTCCAAAATAAATTACTCAGTTTTTCGGTCATTTGCGTGCGCTAGTTCGAATACTATACTCGCAGTGTTATATAGGCTAGGTTATTTCGGCAATTATACGGAGTTCTTACATATCGCGGGTGAGATAATAGAAATGCGTGAGGCATTTGACCACGAGGAGGAGGATGCAGGCTGTCTTATAGCCTTCCTGCTATCAAACCATCGAGGAAACCGCTTAAATGGTAAGCAAAATGTTTTTATTTATATTGTACAATTGTAATGTAATCGAATACACTAGACAGCGATTAATCTAAATTTTCAAAATCATAATTCGTAGATCGAAACATACCTGTGACTGCTGACCGTGAGACTCCCTCTCAGATTCGAAAACGCCCGTCTGAAGAAGAGCTCGAAACAGGACCTTCGGGTAAGTTTTGCGCAAAAAATAAAAATATTAATCTTTATACAAATTCTATATTCAACATTGATAAAATATTAAATTTTAGGAAGAGCACGTTTCGATGAAAACGACAGCGAAACTGATATCATGACATCAACAGGTGAGATACAAAATTTTACAAGAATAAAAATAATTTAGATGTAATTTTTATTTTATTTATAATTAAATTTTTCTTTTGCTTCGACAGAGAGGCGGTGGTGGACAAAATGAAGAAGAGTCTCCTGAAGAACGCTGTAATCCCTCGTCGGAGACAGAAGATGATGAAGAGGAGCCGGAGGAAGAGCAACAACGACAACAACAGCGTCATGAGGTCGGCAATATTAATTTTAATTGCGTAGAATTATTATCGGAAGATACGCGGCAATTTCGGAGATTCGGTGTAATTGGGAGAGAAGCAAGTTTCGCGATACGACCATTACATAGAAGTGGAGATATTTATCGTTTATTAGAAAATGCATTCCGCGAAATTCACGCGTATGCGATAAATTTATGCGAGCCTGGAGATTATGTGGGAATATCTTTCCATTCGGCGAATTTATCGCAAGGCCCTGCAGGATTATCCTTTCGATCGGCTAGAGATATGTTGTATGAGGATATTTGGAAACTCATTCAGTAGCGCAGAGTGCTGGGGACTCGATATCGCGGAACACTTTAACATTCGTGTTTTTAATGTCACGGTTCCTTTGGGCCGCGGACATGTTAAATTAACTCGCGAAGACGTTGTGAAGCGCTCGATAGTAACAATACAAAATTCCGACAATTTATGTTTTCCCCGTGCTCTCGTAGTAGCGCGTATTTACCGCGAACGCGGTAACTTGCGTACGGGGGAATTACATGAAAAATGGAATGCCGTAAGATATCCGCAATCCTCGCTTCAACGCGAGCTAGCGTTACAATTAACGAGGAATGCCGGTATTACGATACCCGAAGAGGGTTGCGATATTCGGGAAATCGAGCGCTTTCAACGTTATTTTACCGTTGACAATATCGCCATTGTCGTTTATAATTTTAATACTTTTGGTCTCGGCACGAAACCGTTGTACGACGGAATCGCGATACTTGCTTCTTTCGGACGCGAACCTTCGTTACGCTTAAATATTATGTATTACGAGTGTTCGCCTCATTATAATCCTATTATAAATTTAAACGCCGCCGCGGGTTGCAGGAATTATTGCGTACCGTGCAATAAAGGTTATCGGAACGATAAAACCGGTCATCGCTGTCCGAATAAATGCCCTCGATGTTTCGCTGTACCGTCGTGTAAACAGGCAGACGCGAAAATCATAAAATGCAACGAGTGTAAACGTACATTTTTCGGTAAGGAGTGCTTTGAGCGTCATGGTAATATAAAATCGTACGATGGCAAATCGACCGAAAGAATTTGCAATATTGTGCGATTTTGTGACGGATGCGGTCGCATCGTTAAATCAGACGCGAGATACGAATGCGGCGTTTCTTACTGTAAACTATGCCGTTCGCCGAAGCCTGAAAACCATTTATGCTTCATGCAGCCTCTTCGTCGTAATAATAATTCTTCCGCTGAAGCGTCGTCTTCATTATCTACGCTGACCGTGCCGACAACGGTTATACATGCCGCAGAGGAGAGTACTTTTAACGTCGAAGAGGCAAACGAACGTGCATACGGGCGCAAAAAGGAACGCGTAGCATTTGTATTTTACGATTTCGAAACACGTCAAGACGAGACGCTCGAAGGTACGATGAATGTAAAAAAACACGTTCCAACCCTTTGCGTTGCGCAACAGATTTGCGAAGTGTGCGCGAAAAAAAATGACATGACCGTGCGTTGTCGTTGGTGCGGCGTGCGAGAGTTCGTATTTCGTCACGATCCGGTAAAACAATTTGTCGATTTTACAACTCGAACGACAAAATGTTTCAAGCAAATTATATGCATAGCGCATAATGCGAAAGCGTTCGACGCACAATTTATTTTACAATATATTGTTGAAAATCGCAACAATTTAGAGCCTAAAGTAATTTTAAATAAAAAATTACCTTTTTAAAAAAAGGTAAAAAAGGCGCCAAGTTCACGAGCCATGTGAAAAATGTTATATTTAAATAAAAACATTTTAATCAAAAATACTGTTGTATAAAATAGTTGTTTAAATTTCCTAAAAAAATAATGATATCAAAAAACTGCGCCAAATGAATAAAAATTTATGCTATAAAATTGATTTCTTTTATTACTACCTAAATAAAAATATTTTAAAAAACTGTTATACAAAGTAGTTGTTTTAATTTCCTAGAAAAATAATGATATCGAAAAATTGTGCCAACTGAATAAAAATTTATATTATAAAATTTTTTTATATAATTATTTCTAATATTAAGAAAAATTATATTTAATAAATTGCAATATATAATTAAAGTAGTGGGGCGTATAGCATTCTAAAATAAAATTATTTTATAACTAACTAAATGCACGATATACACATATATAACGCTTTGGAATATATTTAATTGAAAGAAAATTTCTCATAAACTTTAAGTCGCATAAAACAAACTTACACCAAAGCAAAGTAAAAAAACTTGGCGTGCCCTAGGAAATTAAAACAACTACTTTATATAACAGTTTTTTTAAATATTTTTATTTAGATAGTAATAAAGAAATAAATTTTATAGCATAAATTTTTATTTATTTGGTGCAGTTTTTTGATATCATTATTTTTCTAGGAAATTTAAACAACTATTTTATACAACAGTATTTTTGGTTAAAATGTTTTTATTTAAATATAACATTATTCACATGGCTCGTGAACTTGGCGCCTTTTTTTACCTTTTCCTAAAAAAATAATTTTTTAGGAATTATATCATTCTTTTTTTCATCAAAATACGACAGTCCTCTTTGCTTACTATAAATATCCAGGTCCTTCAAACTTCTTAGCTACTCTTATTCTAAGAATAACAAATAATTTCAAATCAGTGTGTCATTAGAAATATAAATGTATACATAAAAAATATACATGTACTTCTAAATCCTTTGATGAATAATCGTTGTTGCTTATCTAGCTTTATCATTAAATATATAAATAAAGCGGAAAAGATGAGTTCTATAATTCTATTTTGAATAGTAAAGGTATATCTTTTGCAGTTTACGAATAATGCAGAATATAAAGCATTGTTCACGAAATTGCTGATACATTACGAGACATTCTTTTATATGGGACTGATCGAAATACAATTATTAAATGTTTAAATATAAATCACAAGTTTGATATTACAAAAATGTATTTTTAATGAAGAATTTTTTATATAACTGTTTCTCTATTTTATAATATCCAATATATATTATTTATTAGCCAACTTTTGTAAAAATATTATATAAACATCTTTGGCACCTCTAGGCCACTGCCTTTTTTTAATTTGCGCATCATCAGCTTCGATCCAAATATTAGATACTCCTTCTCTACATATACTTATATAATGACCTTTATCAATACATGAACCATGATGAAGTATAGCATTCATGGTCTTATAAAATTGTCCAGCTACTAATACTTTAGTTGTTGGAACAGCACATAAGTTATTAGTTTTGTGCTGCTTTCATTAATTTATTATTCTGTGATGAAAATAGTACTAAATAAATAACAACTATATCTCTTGTCAATGTTATTTCATCTTTCAATATGAACTCATTTCCAGTACAATGTTCACATGATTTATTGTGTGATTGATACCAATGTGAAAACGTAACATTTAATAAATCATTAAGATTATAACTTTTGTTCTTCAAATTATTAACAGAAATCGAAATAATAATATTATTATCAACAGTAGTTTTTGTATTACCACAAGTACCACAAGTTTTGCACCGCGCAGTAGAAGTTACTTGATGTTCCATTAAACCAGTGCTCGGATTTAGTTGCACATTTCGGCCCGATTTCGTGGCTCACGCCTATTGCTCCCCACTCATCGCTCGTGCGTTAGCGACGAGTCGCCAGATACGCGTAACTAAGGAGCGCGACGCTTTGTCTCAGGAGCGTCCGTATATAAGAATGCCCAAATATAATAATAAGACAATACTTTTCTATAAATAAAAGTTTTTCTTCAATATTTTATATCAATGAAATATAAAATATTGAAATAAAACTTTTAATTTTGAGAATTTTCGCAGTGCATTTAGAAAAGTACTGTCTTACTATTATATTTGGACATTCTTATATACGGACGCTCCTGAGACAAAGCTTCGCGCTCCTTAGTTACGCGTATCTGGCGACTCGTCGCTAACGTATGAGCGGTGAGTGGGGGGCAATAGGCGTGAGCCACGGAATCGGGCCGAAATGTGCAACTAAATCCGAGCACTGCATTAAACGATGATGTTCCATTATACTCGAAAAATGTTCTCCTAGGCATTGCCGTATTACATATGTATTTAAATTACGCATTCCATTTTCATATCGATGCATTAATATACGTAAAACATCTGATATATCACAATTAAATAATTGTTGTCTAATGACATTTAAATGCAATAAACATTGCAATACCGCATTTGCGTAGCACCTCGTCTGTATTTTGGAAACCATGTATGACCCAAGCAGTACTTTGTCGAACTTCATATGATTTTTGGACAGAAGTAATTATTTTTGGTAATGCCCATAGGACATCTTTTACTTTGCGATAACGCTCTTTTGAAACAGTAATCCTTTCTGCTTTGGATTTATGTATCCTCTTTAGACGATTATATTCGATGATAGCTTCTTCGCTAGCTATTACCGATGAAGGATCGTAATTAATCAAATGTAATTTATCAAATGTATTCTAGAGATGTTACTCGCGACAATGCAACGTAAATTTGATCATAATTAAATACAGAATTACCAATGTCCATAATAGCACTTTGCAAACTCAATCCTTGGCTTTTATGAATAGTAATGCCATAACTCAGAGATAATGGAAATTGTTTTCTGACAACATAAGCTCTATCAATCACCTCAAATTTAACACACTCTATCAATTAAATATTCTAATCCTGACGGTAAAAGAAGTTTAATCTTTTCTACGTAATCAGTAGATATATCTTGTACAATTAAAATCACTGTAGCGATTGTACCATTTACAAGACCCAAACTAGCATCAATATTACGCCGTATCATAACTTTTGCTCCAATTTTAATTGTTATTTGTTTTGAAAGCCCAGCTGTTCTAGAATTATTATCATCATCATTAACCCAAAACTCACAAAAATAATTTCACGAAGCGCGTGGCACGACAATTATTATGGGCGCAACTCATCCGAATTAATTACCTACAACAATCGGCAGCTTTACAGAGATCGCGGACGCTCGTCCCACCGATCGGAAGATTTTCCTCTCTATCTCAGACTGGCTCTCGTCACTTCCGCTCCTTGAGATCTGTGCCCTCGCCGATAGCTCGCCGAACAGTGCCGAGCGAGAGTCCTGCAGGAGACACGCCGGCGCGATAAATCGCAATCATGCCACCTGTGGCGCTTACGCAGGACCGTCTTGCAGTCCCCGCGGTCCTTGCTGTCGCCATTGCCGTATTGGTGGGTCCATCACCCCGTATTTTCCAAATTGTGCTGTCTTTTGGCTTAGACGTGCGGGCTTTCAGCAGCGCTCGATCGGCTCTCGTTCCTATCTGGCTGAATAGGTCCCGGGTTGAAAGTCCTCTCGCGCCGCTCCGTCTTTGGGACTCCCTCGCTTCGTGCGGGTGGAATGGCCGCCCCTCCGGCCGGATCCTTCCGGCCCTCTGCGCCTCTTTCCTGCCGTAAAAAGTAAGATTAATGGCAATGGTGTTTATTTGCCACCAATGGAGTTTTTAATATAATAAAGCGATTACAACCAGGCGGCTCCCGCTCTCTGGATGTCTCGAACTCCCGCTCTCGGCTGCCACTCTACTCTCTGCCTTTGCTTCCGCCGAATGGGATCTCGCCGCTCAATCTGTTGCCGACAGCTAACTCGCAAGCTCATAATCGAGCTTACAGCTTCGCTCTTATTTCTAATCGCGGGCCAGATCTCGTCGATCTGGCGATCGCGCCGCTCTCTCCCGAAATCAGGAGGACACAGGCCTCCGAAAAACCGCCCCCGATCGGGCCATTCGGCCCTTGTGACGGACGTCCCAAAAACGTCATGTCACAACTTATATATATATATATATATATATATATATTGTAACCGTTATTTCTTTTAATTATTTAATTAATAATTATTTGATTATTCGGCGGGCGGTTCTTCGGTGCCCACGGCACATCTTCGGCACGTATTTCGAATATCGATCCCTCGATCCCGATAATTCCAACTTATCACAAAATAAACCGAATTGGGCGCCAGGTACGGCAGGCCGCACCATTCACGATAATAGCAACACCGAAAGACAATTGCAAGATCGATAATTAACGCGACGGCAAAATTCCGCGGCTACTCAGTATACTCGAAATGGTAGAAGGGGTGGTCCGGGAGAAACGGAAGAGATCTTGAGAGTCGAGAACACGGGAGCAAAAATGAGCATTCGATAAGTTAAAATAAAGATAACAATAATATATTAAAAGAAACAAGAGTATAACGCAGTTCGGATAAGTAATAATCTTGGAGGACAGTCGTTATTTTACAGGCGAATAAAATATATTATTTCCACGGAGTTCGACACGACCGTGCGCAACCGTATTAAATTACCGGGCGTCTTACGTGCTGTAACTCGACTTTTCGGCCCCGAGGATTTCCGCCGTACGAGACTTATTTAGACCGCGACAACTAAAAAAATCCCTCGAATGCGCCGGTAACTACTTTACGCACGCCCGTGAATCCGTTTTGATATAATAGAAAATTCTAGATGACACGGCTCGAATCAGTCCTTTAGCCGTCTCGCGGGGAGCCGGTATACGTCTCGATAACAATGACGACGACCTTTGCGTTGTAATATATATTTCGAGTGACTCGCGGAAACTAATAGCGGGGTCAAAGACTCCCGACAGATTTTCTGCACGATCTTTAAGAATTTCGCTTTCCTCACTCTAATTTCTATAATACACACAAGATACTCGTTAACAATGCACAGAAGGAATACGAAAACTATTGAGAATGACTGTGGTGTACGAGTCACGTGACGCAATACGTTGCGCGATCCCGAATATCGATCGCGCGAGCGTGACAATCCCGATAATTTACAACATACAATGATTATAAACGCAAAACTAACATTAATGACTGTCGGCGGCGGCGAAATGAATTAGAGAGAGCTTATTTTATGTAATTCGGATGAGTGCCGAGTGCCCGTCGGCCGTGCGACGTAATTTATCAAAAATTCCACAAAGTTAATTCACAAAACGCGTGGCTCGACAACTATTAAGGGCGCGACTCATCCGAATTAATTACCTACAATTATTCGGCAACAAAATCGGTCGACGGCGCTCGTCCCACCGGCCGGAAGCTCTCGATTGTCCTTCCTGTTCGATAATTAGGATCCGCTGTACGAGGACTGCGTCCTTCTCGCTATCTCGCCGAACAGTGCCGAGCGAGTCCTGCAGAAGACACGCCGGCGCGATAAATCGCTATCGTGCCACCTGTGGCGCTTTCGCGTTACGCAGGGCTGTCCTGCGCTCCTTGTTATCGTCACGGCCGTATTGGTAGGCTCCTGCATTGCAGCTGGCAATTGCAGCAGGAATATTGGCACTGTTATCCTCATTATAGTTAGACATTTGCATTTATTGTGAGTTTTTTAATGCAATTCACCATGCTCACGAAACCGCTTTTCTAAATTAAAAAACGTCACATGAGATTTTTCGATCCCATAACATTCGAAAAACATTACTGCTGCATACCGATAATTCTTTTGGCATTTGCTTAACATTAATAGCATATTCACTTTCGTATCAAAAATAGCCATTATTCACCATGATGTTACTATTTAAATAATAGCCTTAAACTGCGAAGATTTCAATGAGTGATTGAATTGAACTCAATCAATTTATGAAAGTATCATTATTTTTGTTTTTTATGAAAGCCGAAGTTATGTTTGACGACGAAAGGTGTAACGCGGTCACCTCGCTCGACGCTCGGATCGGCTCGTCGGTGTCCGGGTTCGAGAGGAGGGGAGACTCAAGCTTACGAGACACAGTATAGATAGAAAGAGATAGTTTATTCAGTTGAAGAAAGATAGATACAGCGTGCAGGGTCTGGCGATAGCGTGTGGTGAAGGCGGGCGCTGGTAGCAGGATCTGCGTGACGCGCAGGCGCAAAGCGATGGTCGCAAGGCGGTGAGAAGCGCAAGACAAGTGCGGCGTGCAATCGTGCCCGGTTTTATTTACATGCGCGGACGGCGCGATTAGAACTAGAGACTTATTACTAACAGGCCTTATACCTAACGGACTTAGTACTAGACAGGGCTTACTACTAGCAGGTCTTATAACTAGCGGACTTATTACTAGACAGGTCTTATTCCTAGCATGCGGTTACAACTAGCGGACTTAGCACGAACAGGCCTTAAGACTAGGAGGCGGTTACAACTAGCGGACTTAGTACTAACAGGCCTTATGACTAGCAGGTCTATGACTACGAGACTTAGAACTAGCGGACTTATCTCTATCATGCGGTTATATTTACAGCGCGGTCTAAACATGCCCTTATAAGCTACTGTCAGGTTAGGCGGTCAGGTATTGCCGGCAGCCCTTCCAATGGTGCACCCCCTCCAATGGTGCACCCCCTCCGATGGTGCACCCCCTCCGATGGTGCACCTCCTCCGATGGTGCACCCCCTCCGATGGTGCATCCCCTCCGATGGTGCACCACCTTGTCGTGGTGGAGGGGCTCCCCTTCCATTCCTGGAAGGGGTCTAAGAGTTCACCAAACAACTCGAGCGTCGTATGAATGGGTATTATTTTTATTTATTTTGGGTGAGAGTTGTGGAGTGGTTTGGGATATTGTGGGGGGTTATTGGGGGATTATGGGGGTTTTTCTGGGGAATTGTGTGGGTTTGAGGGGGGTGTGCGGGTATTGGTGTGGGTATTGGGGATGGGTGGGGTGGGCATTGGGGTTTCGTGGGTGAGGGTGGTGGGGTGTATGTTTCGGATGGAGACGTGGGATCGAGTGGGGTGGTGAGGTAGGTAACCTCAGTAAAAAATCCCGGGCAGGTGGGGCTCGTCAGGCGTGGTGAAGCCAACCGACCTAGGTGAAGGAAAACACCGAAATCAAACCATCTTTCCTTGATACAACATGGACAGTACAACGAAAGATAAAAAAACTTACTGCCGCAGCGGGTTTCGGACCCCGCAGCGGCCGGCGTGGGAGGGATACAGTCCCGATTCCCCCCTCGTCGTCATCACACGACGGGCCACCAGGGATGTTGCCGACGAGCACCCCTGGCGAGCGTACTATCGCCGTTGATAGAGAGGTGAGGGTGGTCGTGCGGAGAGTCGACCGACCGGGCCCGGCTTCATCGAAGCCGAAGCTCCGGTCGCGTTCGGCTTCTGCCGCGAGGGCTCACCCGTATAATCGGGATGAAGCGGGTCGGGGCAAGAGCCTCACCCGCTCGAACGAAAAGGCGGAGGGTTCCTTACGGGGGTGTAGTGAACGCACCACCCACGTCTCCTCCTCAAGGACCTCGCAAACTAGCGAGGACGCCGAGGAGTATGCGTCTCCCGATGGGGATGACGCGATGGGAGAGGACGGCCTCCCAAAGAAAAGGGGATGCGGGAGACCGCCCACCATGGGCGAGTTTGTCGGCCTTTGCGAGAGGCGCGAGGAAGAGGCCGCCCGCAAGAAGGAAAGGGAGAGGGAGCGAAGGGCCAAGAAGGCCTTATCGGAGGGCGCTCCCCTCCCTCCGCCAAGTAGTAGGGACCTTCGGGCCTACGAGGCGCAGTGCGTCGACGAGGTGGGACAGGCTCCCACCCCGGACATAGCGGCGCGCAGCCTGGAGCAGGCGGCGACTATCGATCGTATAGCCGCCTGCTCCGGGAACCTGCAGGGCTCTCCCCAGAGAAAACTGAGGGAGGCCGCGGCCCTGGTGAGGGTTGCGGCTAGCGTCTTGGCGGAGAGGGCCCAGCGGGCTGAGGGAGAAGGGGAGCTCGCGGCTCTCCGTAGGGACATGAAGTCCCTCGGAGACCGCAACACGGACCTCCAAAAGGAGGTCCGAGAGCTCATGGTGGAATTGGACGCGGTCCGACGCGCCAAGCCCTCCCTTCGGCTGGCCCTCCCCGGCTCGCCCGAGAGGTCCCCCCGCAAAAGGCGGGGAGTGCCGCGGGTAAAGTCGGTGGAGGTGCTGGATGCCCCAGTGAGGGTGGAGCATCCAGCCGGGGGGAAGGGACAAAGGTTCCCAACGCTGGGTAAGGGGGGTCTGGGACCTAGGTCCCCAACGTCTGGGGGGTTTAGGGGACAGGGGTCCCCAGCGTCCTCAGGGGGGGGGAGGGACTTCGGTCCCCAACGTTGGCGGGTGGCCGGTGTAATGCGGCGATGAGGCCACCTTTGAGGGGTACCTCTGCGCCGCTCCCCGAGAGCTACCCGCCGGGAGTCGTCGGCGAGGGTGAGCGAGCTTGGTATAACTGGTATACCGAGCAAATCGCTGCCCTCGTCGACTTACGGGCGGCGATAGGCCGGGGCTGACCACACGGGCCCGCTTCGACGGCCGGTCGTCCGCCCGGAGGAGCCTTCCCACCTCTCCCCCCTGCCGGCGCCTCAGCGCCAGGGCAGGGGAAGAAGAGGAGGAAGAGGAAATGGGGACGTGGTGCGGGAGGAGATGGGGGTATGGGGCCTCTGCCCCCCCGCCACCTGCTTCGCGTGACGCGCCGGCGGGCGCGGGGGGGGGGGGGGCGGAGAATTCCGTTTCCCAGTGGCCCCCGACCGGCTGAGCGGAGTCACAATCGAATCCTGGTCGAGGATCGTGGGACGGAGGGAGAAGACGGCCCGGGCAAAGGCCGCGCAGACGGCCCAACTCCCGGCCGGGAAGGGCGCCGCAAGGGCGACGCCGTCCATCCAGCGTGCTGGAGGACGGCAGCAGCCCAAGAGGCGCCTCGGAGGGGACGCCTCAAGGCGCACAGCGCCCCGATCGGCTGCGGTTACCATAACCTGCGACCATGAGTACCAGGAGACCATGACCAGGGCCCGGAGGGAGGTCGACTTCCCGAAATTGGGAATTGACTCCCTCCGGGTCTGAGAGGCCGCCACGGGGGCCATGGTCGTGGAGCTCACGGGGTCGGGTGAGAAGGACAGGCCAACGGCGACAGAGAGGGCTGATGCCCTCTACGCCGACTTCCGCCGGGTGTTCGCCGGTGAGGAGGGGGGCCTCGACAGGTCCCTCGCGGCCACCGACATCGCGGTGGCCGTCTCCAGGCAGGGAGGCTGCTTGGCGGCGGACGTGCGAGTTGGGGACATCAAGTTCCCAACCCGCGGCTTGGGCACTGTATGGATACAGTGCCCATTAAGGGCCGCTAATAAAATAGCGGCAGCGCGGGCCATCCAGATAGGCTGGTCCCGGGCACAAGCGGAGCTGCTGGACAAGCGCCCGCTCCAATGCTTCCGATGCTTGAAGAAAGGGCATGTCCAGCAGCACTGCAGCAGCCCCATCGATTGCAGGGGCTGCTGCTACAGATGCGGCGGACCGGGGCACCTGGCGCGCAATTGCGCCGAAAAGGTCAGGTGCCCGGTCTGTGCGGGTCTGGTCCGTCCGGCCGACCACAGGGTGGGTAGTGCCAAGTGCACCCCCCCCCCCCTAAGAGGAGGCCGGACAGGCGACGGGAGACACTCCCGGCGGCGAGTGCCGCGAATATACCTCGGCCAGTTAAACTGGCCGAGATCACCGCGGCACCCTCCGACACCCGCAAGCGCGGAGCGGAGGACAAGGGGGGCTCGAAAGAGGTCCCCAAGGAAAAAAGGCCCCCAAGGGCCCGGCCTGCAGCCGCCACACCCCCCGCTTCATTAGCGGAGGTAATGATGGCGGAGCCCGGGGTCAAATAAATAAATGCCCCTGGGCATACTGCAGGCCAATCTGAACCACGCTCGCCGGGCGCAGGACCTTTTCCTGCATAGCCTGGCTGAGCGTGGTTTCGGATTGGGGATGGCGGCGGAGCCATACCAAGTTCCGGAAGCCAGTCCATGTTGGATTGGCGACCGGACAGGCTCCGTCGCGATCACGTGGAGGAGTGAACCCACTCTCCCGCCTTGCACACCGGTTGAGGCCGGGGCGGGAGTTGTGGTGGTCAGATGGGGGCCCATCTCAGTGCTGGGGTGTTACATCTCCCCGAACGTGGGCCTCGCCCAGTATGAGGCGTTTTTGGACGGGGTGTCGGCCTGTTTCCGCCGACAGATGCCCCGTCCAATCATAGTGGCCGGGGACTTCAACGCAAAATCGACGCGTTGGGGTTCCCGGTTCACAGACGCCAGGGGCGAGGCCCTGCAGGATTGGGCGGCGGCACTCGGCCTGTGTCTCATAAACACGGGGTCGAGGAGCACCCTAGTGCGGTGGGAGTCGGTCCTGGATCTGACGTGGGCCACCCCCTCCGCCGCACGTATGATCGTAAGTTGGCGGGTGGCGGAGTGCGAGACGCTCTCGGACCACCTCTATATAGAGGTGGTCCTTAACACCACCCGCCACGGGGTGCTCGGCCGCTCCCAAGATCGGGGAGATGCCCGGCCAAGGAGATGGGCCTTCAAAAAGTTGAGCCCGGACAGGCTGATCGCAGCCGTCCTCGCGGCGGACTGGCCGTGTCCCGGGGGGGAAGGGCGGGGGATCACCGAAAAGGTGAACTGGTTTCGGGGCGCGTTGCGCGATGCGTGCGACTTCGCAATGTCCCGAGCCAGCCCCCGCCCGCGAAGGGCGGCGTACCGGTGGTGCGAGGAGATCGCCGAACTCAGGCGACTCTCCGTCGCAGCCAGGCGCCGCTTCACCCAGGCTCGGCGTCGCTCCGACGCCGAGAGGACGGCGGAGGCGTATGATGGGTTCCGTACCGCTAGGAACGCCCTCAGCGCCGCGATCAGGCGGGCCAAGGCCAGAGCGTGGGACGAACTCCTGCGCTCCTTGGACGCGGACCCATGGAGGCGCCCATACAGGCTTGTCATGAACAAGCTAAGATCTTGGGCGCTCCCTGTGACGGAGTCCCTGGAACCCCAGGTCCTCGAAGGTGTGTTGGAGGCCCTCTTTCCATCAGAGGGCCGCCCCCTTCGGCGCGGGTGGCTGCCAAGAGGCGGCCATCCCGTGGTCTGAGGACTTGGAGGTTTCAGAGGACGAGATGGCCGGTATGATCCGTCGGTTGAGACTCCGGAGCAATAAGGCCCCGGGCCCCGATGGGATCCCCGGCCGGGTCTGGGTCCTGGCTTTGGCCCAACTGTCCGGGCGCCTGAGGCGGCTGTTTAACAGCTCCAAGAGGTAGTAGGTAGCTGGAGAGATCGGTATCAGGAGCTGGTCGGGATAGGATCTGGTCCCGATGTCTCGGCCGGCCGGGCTTATATACCCGGCCGGCAGCCCCCACTGTGCGCCGTCGGTCCGGCGGTGGGAGTCGGTACCGCGTGGGGACCCCGCGAGAGCGAGACAGAGCGTGTCGGCGAGCGAGAGCGCCGGTGAAGCGCGACAGTGGATATCGGGAGCGCGAGCGCATGCGTCAAGCAAGATGGCGGCGGTGGGACAGGTAGAGCTGGGTTGAATAATTAGGCCATGCGTGTCTAGCTATATATATATTTACATTCGGCCGTAGTAACGGCCCTGTCGTTATAAAGGAAATATGAAGCAAAGGATACGTGACGCTTGCGCTTCAGTGACTTCGGAAATACTATCAAATGTTAAGAATACTTTGTTGATTCGGATAAATAAATGTTCACAAGTCCATGATGAATATTTTGAACATTTAATGAAATAATTATGTCTGGGTAGAGTGATATTTTTTTTGGAATATTTTGCAATATAGCATACTATGCTTTCCTTTTTCTGCATCTTTAGCAACTTTATCCTTTAAGGTCATTAATTTTGTAGTAACTATCTTATATCTAGAGAGAGAGGGGGAGGGGAGACAGAGGGAGAGAGAGAGAGGGAGAGGGTGAGAGAGAGAGAGAGATTGCATAAGCTATTGCATATTCCCCTTTGTGTCTGATTATTGTTCCTACGATACGCACAATATATGTATATACACATACTTGAAATTTCCATATGTAAATATAAATCAAGAATATATAAAACTTATTTTAAAAAAAATTAAATATAGTAAGTAGAAAAAAGATTAGGATTTTTGCAATACTTTCCCTAAATAGAGCTTTAACATTTTGTAACTGACATTTCAATTAAACATGTTTCGCATTTTCTAAAGCTGCATCGTAAGCTTCTGTTTTAATCAACGCAGTTGCCAAATTATTATAAACTTTTATACGATGCTCTAATAAAATCTGCAATTTAGCATCACTAACCGATTCTTCCTCTTCATTTTGATTCAAATTTGAATTACTTTTTGTCGATGACAGATATTTTAATGCTCTCCAATAACATTATATTGCAAAGGGCAGCTCTGTCCGAATAAACTATCCATTTTCACGTTCACGTTGCTCATTGCTACAAAAAAATAAGTTCAATTATTATGCCAAAAAAAAATAGACTTAATCTTGTCCTTAAAGTATTTACTCCAAGAAAATAAATAACCTTTATTATATAATTTATAAACAAAGTTATTACCTTATTTGTCTTCTTTGACTAATGCTTAACATTTCTATTTCAGGCATTTCTAATTCTGATGCTTTCAATACAACTGTATATGATGTAATATTTTTGATAGAAATCCCACAAGATTTGTTTTGCTATATTAACATAAACATGCAACTCATTGCTTAGCCATTTATAAGTGACCTAAAAATATTAATTACGCATTTGTTACGTTCTGGCGACTCCACGATTCCTTCTTTCCGCGACGTTGCGGTAACGGGTCGTCAGTTGGTGGTAAGAATAAATCGTTCAATAAACAAAACATATTGCACCATACGTTTCTTTTAAACAGTCATTTGTCAGTAACTATATCTACCAGTAACCGTAAGAAAGACGCAAGAAGATCGGTGATGAAAACCACGCCGGTCTCCTCAAGATAAATAAAAAATAATGGATACCCCTTACAGTAGAATTTTCCGGCGGAAGAATAAGGAGATAATAAGAACTTCTTAACGAAATATTTAATAAACGCAGCTGCATCAATAATGATAATAATTCTTCTAACGGACAAGTACAACTGGATCATTAATGATAAAATCTCCTTGACGAAATATTGAATAAATACAGCTACATCAACGTCGACAAAAATAATTATAAAGAAGTAAGACCCTTTCTAATCAGATCACGTGCACAAAGGTCCGCCGGGAAAGCTAATGTTTAAGGGATCTTTGAACTGATATCGAGCTCACCAATCGACGATCACCACGAGTAAAAGAACCCTAAACAGAACCCTAATGTTAACGATAGAATCTTTGCCTCATCACTTTGACTGATATCCTCCGTATTATTGTAACACGCGAACAAATAAACACTCACACATATTCACACATATGAAATCAACTAATGTTACCATTTCGATTATAATAAATCCATGTATACTAACTTAATTTAATTTAAATATGAATAAAGTCGTATTTTATTAATTAAAATTTAATCAAATCTTTATTAACCCCCTCTCATTCTGTTCAGAAAATCTCGCTCCTTTCACGCAATCTGTTCAACGGCATCTCACTCACTCTGGTCCTTCTCTCTAGTATTCTCTCTCTCTTCCTTTTTCCTCTTGTACGCGGCCTTGATCCAATCCCGAAGCCTGTCCTATCAATCTAACTAGCCTCACGCAATGCTATCACCCAATCATAAGCAAGCTCTCAGGACCTTATCCGCGCTCCTGCGTCGATATCGACCCTTCCGGAAATCCTCGATCATTCTGTGAGTACCGGTCTATCGTGACGCACGTTGCCTTTCGAACAGTATCAAAACTCTCTGAATTCGGTTTCGCTACTCGGCTCAGATCAAGTGAATTCTCTTCTGGTTTGTCTCTTAAGTTATCCGTAAGGTCAAGGAAACTTAATAACATTAAAGGAACATTGTTACACGCGTGTGAGAGGAAAGCCTCCCCGTCTCGGGCCCAAGGGTCCGGTACGTAGTTATCGTGTAAAGCACGCGGTACGTCGTAAATCGACGTAATATTCTCTCGCGGTCTTTCTCGAATTCCTCGGCGGATTATTTGGTTTAGCCAAAGACAAATTATAAAACTATTGTGTTGTGATCCTAGAATAAGAAGAACTATTGTAATTGTAAGAATAAATCGAGATATCATCGCTCGAATAATAGTGAAGTGCGGCTCAGATTTTGTGTGTGTGAGAATCATTAACTGTTCTGCCCGACACACCCAAAACCAGACACTTCTCGGGTTCTTTATCAAACACATTCCCAGTCCGAAGATCGCACTTGGTCCCATCCCGCGTAAAAGAGATTAAATTCTTTTACCAAAAAGGGACTGCCGAGCGAACTTCTGAAAAACAATGTAACAGCGACCCAATCGGTCGTTTACTTGATTTTTGAACCGTCAAGTTTGTTCGACCCGATTCTAACGCCCCGAGGCGTTTGACTTCGGGATAATAAAGATAGTGGTTGCGCCCTTCCATTGATTCATCCCTCCTCAAGTCTGGACGTAACATACTGTTTAAAAATTTTGAGGGCTCGTTCGGAATTGTAATGTGCGATCTTTTAAACTGGAGTGAGTAAAGGGTCAAGAGGTACAGCTGTTAAAGACGAAGTAGAACGAAATTTTCAATTTTCTCAGGAAACATAAGTAGTGATACTAGGAGAGTTCTAACGCAGGTCCTCTGAGGGGAGGTGCTGGGCAAGGGGAAACCAGCGCGGGGTTATGACGTCACGAGGGGGGGACAAGCCGGGGAGTATGATGTCATGCGGGGAGAGGGTATGACATCACAGGGGGGACTGTGTCGCAACCTTAGACGAGGGGTTTGCGGGGAAGAGGGAAACCGTGGAGCAAGTCTGTGTCAACTCCCCGTGGGTCCGGGGAGAGGAACGCGAAGATACGATGTCCATAATGTGTGGGAGAAGGATAGCGCTAATGGTATTCATATGGGCATGGGAGAAGGATAGCGCTAATGGTATTCGCATGCATGTGGAAGAAGGATGGCGTTCGCATACATGTGGGAGAGAGATAGCGTGAGGCATGCACGAGTAGGAAAAGGAAAGAAGAAGGCGCAGAAATAATTGACTTTTATAAATAATAATAAAAAAATTTTATTCAATATTTGTGTGTATCATATAAAAGTGTTTGAGTGTGTGTGTGCGCGTGTGTGTATGTGAAAAATAACAATAACAATGACAATGACAATGACAATGACAATGACAATGACAACGACAGCGACAGCGACAGCGGCAGCGGCAGCGGCAGCGGCGGCGACGGCGACGGCGACGGCGACAGCAACAGTGACAGTGACAATGACAATGACAATAACAATAACAGTAACAGTAACAATAAAATAACAATAATAATGATGATGATGATGATGATGATGATAACAATATTTGCTGCGCGCTCCTTCTGAAACAGAAAAAAATACAAGTCTTATTAGTATACTAATTTAAATATTATAAAATTAAAAAAAAAAATACTTGCATATTACCCTCCTGGGACCGCCAGTTCTTCCTCCTCCCACAGTTCTTCCGGCTCCCAATATTCCTCTTCTTCATATGGCTCAAGCCCAAGTAATGGTCTCACATAAAACATATCGTTACAAATATGTGGATGTATTTCTCATAACCTTTCCAGCGACCATCGCTCATTTTGCCGCATCCACCGCATACATTGTCTGTGTATAATATCGATAATAGCAAACTAATATTTTATTAATAAATATCACAAATACACATAATATATCACTAAAATACTAAACATTACGTATCCGATTATAACCAAATATAATTATTATTGCAGCCATTTTCGAACACTTTAACTTTAACTTTAACACTGTTCCTCACAGTCAGACACTTTGTGACGGACGCAACGGAGTAGACATCGTTTCGATTAAACATTTTAGAGTAGGAGAAATATTACTTACAAAGAAAACTTACCTTCTGCACTCGTAAGAAAACAAAAGTAAGCATGTTTCCACGGACAATTATCTACAGTTAAAGTATGTTAAATACGAATAACGGATTGTTATAATATGTAAACCACTATTAAACTATTATCAAACAGCTATCGAACAGCTTTTGAACAGCTTTGAACAGCTATCGAACAGCTTCTGAACCACTTTGAACAGCTATCGAACAGCTATTGAACAGTTATCGAACAGCTTTGAACCACTATCAACTACATTGACCCGCTATCAAACGACAAATTGATTACTTATATTCCAATAAAATAAATATTTTGAAAATTGTATGTCTGTAGACATGTAACATCTATATTTTAATTAAATGGATGACCCTGCTATCTAACGTCACGTAGTGAAATTTAATACTCTTATACCGGGATAAGAAAAAGGAAAGGGGAAGAATAAAAGAGAATAAAAATATATTTTAACAATAGTTTATTCTAAATAATGTCTGGGTAAATCTTTATGATGATTCGTCCATCAATTGAATATTTTGAATACATTTTGTAAAGCGCAATTTTTTAAATGCTTTTCACAACGCATGGTATTAGTAACATCGAGCTTATTTAACAAAGCGATATCTTCATAGTTTGCATCCGAGGTCTCAATAATAACGTCGTTTCTTGCATCACTTCTCAATATCGCTACTTCCTTCACGATAAAGTTTCGCTCGATAATGAATCCTTGCAGATCCACAAACGTTGGCGCGATCATGCTGATAATATTACTGTACGATTGCAAGAATTATGTACGACTGCTGTCGATCGTCAAAATCTCAATCTTTATATATTTTTGACATTGGAGGGGATATTTGCTGATGGGTGACACCCGTTTGGACACGGAACGATTGGACACCGCTCGATTGGACACGCAGTATTGGACACGGAACGATTGGACACTGCACGATTGGACACAGAATTATTGGACACCGCACGATCGGACACCGCACAATTGGACACGCACACTGCACGATTGGACACTGCACGATTGGACACCGCACGATTGGACACGCACACTGCACGATTGGACACTGCACGATTGGACACCGTACGATTGGACACTGCACGATTGGACACCGCATCATTGGACACTGCACGATTGGACACCGCACGATTGGATACTGCACGATTGGACACCGCATTATTGGACATTGCACAATTGGACACGCACACTGCACGATTGGACACTGCACGATTGGACACCGCACGATTGGACACGCACACTGCACGATTGGACACTGCACGATTGGACACCGTACGATTGGACACTGCACGATTGGACACCGCATCATTGGACACTGCACGATTGGAAACCGCACGATTGGACACTGCACGATTGGACACCGCATTATTGGACATTGCACGATTGGACACCGCACGATTGAACACTGTACGATTGGACACAGTGGGTTTCGCCCCCTCCACTTTCGGAGGGGGGGGGCTCCACTATCAAAAAACTAGACACATAGGTTTGCGTTGAACCTCGCTTCGCGTGGAAAGTTGTAAACCTATGTAGAACCTTACTACGCATTAAAAAGTATATGCATGGAGGCAGTATGTTCCGACCCCCCCCCCCCTACGGGGGGTCTCCACTTCCGGAAGATATAACCTAACCCATACCTATTTCTGATTTAAAACTAAAATTTATGCTTCTGCTTGTGCCCTCTTTATGAATAATTACCGGTGTCCAGTCGTGCGGTGTCCAATCGTGCGGTGTCCAATCGTGCGGTGTCCAATCGTGCGGTGTCCAATCGTGCGGTGTCCAATCGTGCGGTGTCCAATCGTGCGGTGTCCAATCGTGCGGTGTCCAATCGTGCGGTGTCCAATCGTGCAGTGTGCGTGTCCAATTGTGCGGTGTCCAATCGTGCGGTGTCCAATAATTCTGTGTCCAATTGTGCAGTGTCCAATCGTTCCGTGTCCAATACTACGTGTCCAATCAAGCGGTGTCCAATCGTTCCGTGTCCAAACGGGATACGCCCTTTGCTGATTTAGGTAATTTTATGAACTGCGTTGGTCAATGGGCAATATTCGACAACGCGATCGTGCAAGATGAGACAATAGGCGGTAGTATTTGCTGGCATATCCTCCTTGCACTCAAACTCTAATCTCACGTCAACGGTGGAATTTTTGACAGACTCGTTTTGTCGCGAGCAATCAATAACCGCGAGAGGATCGCAATGTAAAAATTTTGAAATGTTTAATAGCACATCATCATTATCACATCCGTAATAAAATTTGCGAAAACGAGAGTACATATCGAACAAGAGGGCGAATCTATTTTTATCGAAATCTAAATTCAAATCATCGTAGGGATAAAATTCCGAGTTTAGATAGAGTTTAACGTTGGTCAATTTGCAGTCGTCGAATGTAGTAATATATTTTGACACAGCGTTTTTCCTGCCGGTCTGCAGCACAAAGATCACGTATCGCGGCTTCTCAGGCTGAGAGGTGGCTTTCACGGTCCACGAATTCTTGGTCGTATTATGCAATAGAGGAAATTCGTATAGATCCCAAGAGCGAAAACTCATATTTAAGTATTGCCCGCTTTCCAACGCGCGCAGCAAGGATAGTTTATTGACCTCTCTCAATATTACATGTGGCATACGCCATTATATCTTGAATAATTCGATATCAGCTTCAGTCGAAGCATTTCCAAATATGCAATTGCTGTCGTTGTGCGAACGTATCAGAATTAATTCGTGACGAGCGTTAATCACAACTCGCTTATAATCTTCGCAAAATCCCAATAGTATGTTTAGCGGCACGCAAAAATTGAAGTAAGCTTCAACAGCATTATGCGACATATTCCACGCGACATTCTCCAAGATTTTACCTTTCTCGGCTGTTAGAGAGACATAGTTTTTAATCGTGGAAGTTATTCCAACGTTTCTGTTGCGGTCAATCTCCATACCGTCGAGTTCATATCTAAATTCATCAAACATAAACGCGACACAATTGTTTCCCAATACCACTCTTGCCCCTTCATCTACTTTACGCACCCTCAACTTTCCCTCGACGTATAGAAAACTTTCACATGGTAACGTGTACAAATCTTGATGTTGTATCGGTATCCGTATCTCGTCGCTATATCCAAGCGTTGTGTTGGCGTATGGATTGTACGTATGAGTCTCAATCTTGACGATACGATCGTCAAAGATCGGCTCGCATCCGATATTCAAGATGTCAATCATATTGTTCAAGTATTTCTTACGACGAATCCCAATGATTTTAAAAACTCGCGATTCAACGCGCTGAGCTTCTTTTATCGTAACCAGATATCTGATTATTGTCACCCGATACCGCAGTCACTCGCCTTCTCGCAAAAATATTGTCCCTCGTAAAGATATTGTCTCTCGCGTACTCCGTGCTTTCGTTCAACACAAGCATTTTATTTGTCAAACGCTTTATTTTTGCCGCCGCCGTATATGCAATCTTACGGCAATTTCCTCTCCTCGAAAATCGAGCAATGTCCTTCTTGATCAACAATGCGTATCGTTAAATCAGTACTCCGTGCGACGATCGGTAGATAAATGATCTGTGCTGGCGCTTCCGATATCTTTTATCCTGGCGACACGCTCGGTGAAAATTCATGTATCGTGTGTACGCGCTTGTCATTGCTGTACGCGCCAGTGGTTACGCTGCATTCTATACGAATAATATTTACGCTAATAATATTTATCGGTACATCCGATTCGTGCCATTTCCGAGGCTGTAATATATGATTCGATGAGAATCCCAACAACGATCCAACATTGTCTGGTTTACTAAAATTTATTCTATAGACACATTTGATTTCACTCTTTAGCGTTTTATGATTAGCGCGAAGCATTATTGGATATTCATCGTGTTCTTCGGTATTATCTTCGCCATCAAAAATATCGTTGGAATCAACTACGCGTCGATGTCGTAAAATTGCACGTCGGAGATATTCGTTTATGGCGTGTAATTCGTACGATCACTCGGGAATCGTAATTTCCTTATCGTCGTTATCAAAATAAAATTTATTATTCCAAGGATTCACGTTCGATATCGTATGATAAGTTTCAAAGTCCGTTAAACCAAGCTCGTAATCGTCATCATTTAAATCTATAGCCGGAAAGTAGCTTACAGCAAGAACGCTACTCTTGCCAGTCAACGTAAGTGTGAGTGACATGCTGGAAAATTGTCGACAGAATACTGAGTCGCGACGGTGAATTCGAAGATTTCCAAAAATATCGAAATATAGTACACGATCTCCCCTTTTTGCATACGCAACCCAATGAGTACCGGAACCATTGACGTCATCCAAATTGACGATACCGCTCTCATTTCGTCGTACACCGTTTATCGGTAAATTATTGCGCATGAAAACGCCTTTAAAAAATGGTATACGCATTCGTCTTGGAAGTTGTTCCAATTGTACATTGGTTGTTACACCACCAGGCATTTTTATCATTATTTTGACGGGTTTTTTTCTTAGCCGCTGTTGAGAACCCTTGTCCGCACTTGTATGGAGCGAGATAGAGTCCGTGACCTTCCATGGCACGATTATGACGTTGCATTTCTTTGAGCTGACGTTGCGCCGCCTTGCTATCGTTCACCGCCTTCGCGATTCCCGCTGCTCCGCCAGTCAACGAACCGAGAACTCCCAATAATGGTAAAATTGGTAAGACACTACCGCGCTTCGATATAGGAAGTATTCGTTTTTTCACAGTCTTTTTCTTTATCGATAATTTTTTTGTTTTCATCTCCATACCGAATTTTGTCTTTGCTTTCATAGCTGCCCAAACAGCTGTAACGGCTGCTTTTTCGCCAAGAGTCGAATCTCTCGCGGTAATACGTGTTCGCGCTTTCGTGGCGAGTATATTATCCGCAACGTGTCGTTGACCGAGACCGTTGCTTCGGGGATAAGCTATGTCGTGCTCGCGACACGCAGCATCCAATGGATTGATATCTCGATCGCCTCTAGCCAATCGCGGTCCTAAATGAGTTCCCGGTTCGCAAAACTGATAGCCTGGAATATATAATTCGATATGAAGTGCGTTTATCGCACGATTTAACAAACCGCTACCTCTTATAATTTTTGCTGGCATTTGCCACAATCTTTTATTAACGGTGTTGGACCGTCGATATGCGTTTGCTGCCACGGCAAATTATAATGTCGCATGCATCGGCGATATTGTCGAACATCTGAGTCAGCTTTTATATGTTTGGGAAGCTTGTCCCACAATTGTTCCACGTAGCTACCAAAGTCTCGCAGTAAAACAATCTTGGAGATAATCTGTAACTACTCAGTGGTAAGCTCGAGAATATCGCTGTTAACCGATAGAAGAAGAAACATTTTCGAGACTAAGCAGTTTCGATTCGGTGCACCTCTATAAATAGGGCCCCGATGACCCATTCTCCAAAAATCTGATTTGAGATTCGCGAGAGCAAACATGCGGTTCGTGCGACAAGCGACGATAATCAAAGTGACAAATTTTGACGATAAAACACGAGTAATGCCCGTGAAAGAAATACGGAAACATGGAAACATGCTGCCGACTACTATGCGAGGTATCATTTGCGGTCCTTCGAATTGCGGTAAGACTAACGTGTTGATAAATTTGATAGAAAGTCCACACGGTGTACGTTTCGAGAATGTGTACATATACACATTTGTATTGAAACATGTATAAACGATCATGTAAATACTGACATGTCTTACGATTTTCGATTTTGTCAGAAATGTTGGCAACACAAGTATGGATTTGTAGTGATTGATAAAGACAGTTTACAGACTAATGGACGATATCGAAAAGCATTTAACGATTTGCAATACCGTAAAGTGGTTAGTCGCTATTGATACATCGATCGAGCAACGTCTAAAAATTTTTGTCCGGGCGCAACATGACGACGATGATTGACAGTGACGATCGTGAGAAGATTGCAAGAGAGATTGCGAAAACAAGCGAATCAATCCGCAAAAATATCGTTCTTTAAAAACAGGTCAAATGGAGGAAGACGTCGCATTGGAGAGGCACTTTAAACCAATTATCGAACCTCTAAAACAATTTTCGAAAATGCAATCAATGTGGAATCTAATGAAGCGAAAATCGAACCATCGAGTATGCTCGAAGACAAGTATCTAAAAAAGAGTCAAAGTATGGAACAAAGCGAACACGGTCAAATATATCATTAAACGATTCGCTAATAACTTCTACTCCAAATCAATCAAAATGTAAGCAAATGAAGCAAATTGAACCATCGAGTATGCTCGAAAACAAGCATCTGAGAAAAGAGTCAAAGTATGGAACAAAGCAAACACGGCCAAATATATCATTAAACGATTTTCTAATAACTTCTACTCCAAATCAATCAAAACGTAAGCGAATGGAACAATTATCGAATGCGGTTACTCCGATAAATAACGTAAAACCAAGTCAAATATTGCACGAAAGACCGTCTCCACCTGTGGATGAAATTTTCGAAACTATGCCTGAAACGCTTGTGACGTCGGTTCAACATCTATTACAAACGTCCGAGGGTCAAAGTACATTGCACACACGCTTGGGCCCACTAGGGCAAAAATATGTGGGAGCTATTTTGAGTCAAGATAAAGATAACAATATGGATTATGTTTACGGTATTAAATTTTGCAACGAAGGAATGATGATAGGTGATAAAATCTTTGATTTGAATAAAGATGACAATATAATTATCGGTGGAATAAGATACATGGGAACACCAGGTCTCTACGAGTTGATTTTCAAGAGAATGCCCGACGGTGACGTATATACTGACGATGATAAAATTAAATACAAAGATATATTACATGCGACAAATGCGCATAGACGTGGCAACAATATGCGTAATCCAGTATTAAGTAACAAGGGATACAAGTATAAAAATATAATAGCGCCATTAATCTCTAATAAAAATATAATAGCATCTGGAAAAAAAGCTGGAAGAGGTATAAACATACCGCGCGCTATGACGTTAAACGATAATAAGATCGATTACGTGCATTGGAATGATCCCAACGAGTTGGTAGATCGCTTGCGATTGCTGGAAGCTTCGCGTCAAGCCGGCAACAATGCCCACGACAATGAAATATTATCAATTATCGAGGCAATTTACGAAGCTGGCCTTATTATAAATTAATCTATGCGTCGGCGAAACGAGTCAGTCTGTCATTATTGTTTGTATCGAAATGTCGATTAATAAATTTGGATTATCGTTGGGAACACCGAACAACTCATACTATCAATAGAATGGATTACTAAGAAATTACGTGCGCGATAACGCTCTGTGTCAGACAGCCTCCGGCTTTGACGCAAAGTCGCGCAAGATACGACGCGTAGCGTAACCGGAAGATGATACTGATGCCGCAAACAAACAGTACGTGAAAATAAGTGTCAAGCTTTTGGAGGGCAGACAGGAAGAATTTGAGAAAAAAATAATCACGCTCGAGACGAATATGCAGACGCTACAAATAATGTTGGATGAGATGCAGAAAATGCTTCGGTATGCAACTTACGCGCAAACTATATCTAATTCAGCGCAGGAGAAGAAAGATATATAAAGAATATACGTGGAAGAATTATCTCATTATTACGAATTATGCCTCGATCAAATATGCCGCGAAAGACCTCTGAAAAACAGCTGCTCGTGGAAGAATTGCATGCTCCAGCGAGAAAAAATTTCCCACGTCGACGTGTTATAGTACGCGGATACGACGATCTGTGGCAGGCGGACGTGGTCGAGATGTGTCCATATGCACGATTCAACAAAGGCTACAACTACATACTCACAGTTATCGATGTGTTGAGCAAGTATGCGTGGGCTGTACCGCTCATGAGTAAGAGTGGAAACGAGATGTCGAAAACGATCGCAAAGATAATTCGAGACGTAGGAAGATGCTCAAAAAATTTTCAAACCGATAGAGGAAAAGAATGTACAGAAACTCGTGAAGAAACACAGCATTAATGTACGGCGTGCACCGTTGAGAGGGAGGACGTCCAATCTGGTACGATGGATAAAACGCCAGTCGGCGAAGCGAGTGAAGCTGCCGCCGCGATCATATTGATTGCTCACACCCGCCCGCGACGAAACCTCGAACACCTTCCCCTGGTCAGGCTTACGCAACAGCGTACCCGCGTAAAATGCCGCCTCCGCTGAGCGCAGACGAGTAACCACCTGGTTACGAGCACCAGGTGGCACCTTGACCGTGTCGCCTCCGGGACGTCGGCACCCGTCAATGAGCTTCTCGGTCGCCTCACACCATTCCCACCGAAGGGACAACCTTTCGGATTGCCTCCGCGCGGCATTCCTAGCCGCCGACCACAGGGAGCGCCCCCCCCCCCCATCACGCAACCTCCCCTCCTGCGAACCGGAGAGAAAGGCCGCCACGTCCTCGTTGGTCGGAGGACGGCCAATCCGCCTGGCCACAACTCCCCGCAGAGACGCCCACGCGAGCGCCCCGACCGTCGCGTCGCCAGCCGTAAGCATCTCATTTAGGAAATAATTGTTTAATTAAGATATTTATTTTTCTAAGAAAAAAATTTGTTCTATAATTATTAATATTAACCACATAAAATAGCTCTTTAAATAAAATATGACACGTAATTACATATAACATATGTGCGCATATAATAATGTCATTTTTAATTATTGTACAGTCAATATTGCATATCTCACACAACACAGTATTAATTAGGATTTACTATCTATTAATTTTATTATTTTTGGTATTAACGTTGCACTTTAATAAAATTGTACTGTTTTTTTTATTTTCAAGAGTTATCAATTAATATAATAATATTAACTTTTTAATTTATTTTTTTTATAAAATATTTCAAAATATTATTAATGAAAGTGAAATACTAATAAGTTAATATTTATGTTTTATATAATATATATAATATGTCATCAATTTATGTAATATATATCATTTAATTAATAATTTATTCAGTTATCATTCTTAAATTTCTTGCTGTTTACTCGATTCACTCACCGTCTGGATCGATTATTTGTCCTGTCGACGTCGATGCCGGCATTGCAGTCACACTGTGTATTTGTTGTGGATCCGGCTGTGTTTTAGGCTCTTTATTGTCCTGATTTTGGATCCTTCGGACTTTGAAGGATCCAAAATCAGGACCCTGAGGATGTAGTCTATCCTTTACTTCATTAGAATTTAATTGAATGGAGACTTGACTATCTTTTAACTTCACATAAAAACCAGATTTTATTTTTGTTTGGTTTGGATTTTTATCTTTTCCCTTAGATGGCTGAATTGATCTTGATTTGTCGTTGCTTGATTTGTCTCGAACTTTCGACCTTTTTGCAATGCTTGTTCTATGTTCTAGATCGTCATCAAATCTTCTTTTACTTGGTTCGTTATTCTGTTTTGAGTCGTCCATTGCTTTGTTTTTGCACACACGCCGCGTTGGGGGGCGCCTAATATGGCGGCCGTCATGGCGGCCGGTCTCAAGATGGCCGCCTTAGATGTTGTTGTGGCCAGCGACGAAGATGGTGGATGTGTCGCTGGCCCCGCTGCAGTGACGGTCGCGTATGAGGGGGACTCTCCTGCTGCTCCGGGTATTGTGGATGCTGTTGTTCCTGCAGATGGTGTTGTTGCAGGTGCGGTGGTGGACGTCGTGGCCATGGAGTGTGACGTGGGTTGCCGCGAGGATGTACGGCTTCGCGACGATGCTCCAGCTGACGCCGATGCAGATGGGGCGGCTGCAGAGACCCGGGTCCGCACACCTGAAAGCTCACCATTATCAGACAAAGTTCTTTGTGCTCCGCGGGTGCTGCGACACGCAACCTCTGTCCGGTGGACGTGCTCCTTCTCAAAATGTTTTTGACGCGTCTGTATGGGACCGCGCCTGTCCCTCTAAAATTACAAATTGAGCACACATACGCTATAGTGTCCCCCGGATGAAATTTTCGTAAATGTCTAGCTAAATGCTGCGTGTCACAGAAATCACCCCTCGACCTAACATTACGGTCCGCGCTCCCCCAGCACCGTGCACAACGCACCCGCTCCTCTAGGGGATACGCAAGCACAATTTCAATGGGACTCTGCGCCATAACTATATGAATAAATAAATAAATATAAACAATTAATAAAATTAGGACGCGCAGTGCGTATGGAACCCCGTGCGCGGAGCCCGAGGGCGGCACGCGGCCGGCTAACCTACACACGATATATGTCGGTCACCCGCGGCAGCGTGTCACGGGATGGCGGCACGCGGTGACAGCAACAGGTGTAACGACGCACCGCAACACCGAGACACACCGCACACACGCACCACACCCGCACACCACACACTCATCACACCACTGCACGTCACCGTGGCGCAGAGCCCCAGATCGAGGGCACTCTAACCAAACTCGTGGAGCACACGCATCGCGGCACTTCACTTTCGCTCGCACGCACGGGGTTTTTGCTTCTCGGCGAACTTAATAATAATCGCGGACACTCACACTCGCGGAATAAATAAATACTCGAATAAATAAAACTTCTCTGAGCTAAGTCACTACTCTAAAATGAATGGAAAAGCCCACGCGCGGAAGAGAGATTATGCACGTGGGCACCCCGGGGATCCAGATTACCGTGCGGATTATCGGGTAACCTGAGTGCAAGCGGATTATCTGCCGCGGATTAATACCTAATAAGCCAATGAAATTATGTTTTAATTAGATTAATAGGCCGTTCCTGACGGTACTGCAATGCCAGGCCGACCCGCGGCAGAGTCGGAGCAAGCTCCGGTCACCCGCCAGGTTCCAAAAATCAGTTTAATATTCTGCATTTCCTATGGGGATTGTATCAGATATTAAGCTGATAAAAACAGATAAATTGCCGTTTATTTTGAATTAATGTTCCCCGGAGAGACAGTACCTCTCCGGGGTGCATATACAATTAAATGCGGCAATTGGCCGCGCGCAAAATTTAAATTAAAACTATGGGCGGGAGACAATAGCCCCTCCCGCCAGTGGGCCTTAAAACTAACGCGCTGGGGGAGCACTAGCCTCCTCCAGGTAACGGGTTAAAACGGTGATATATAAATTGCCCCGGCTGGCTGACCGGGGCAATGTATATCGAGATCACAGCTAATCGCCCCCGGGCCGATCACAGATAGAAGGTCATGGATAAAAAGACCCGGGGGCGCGAACGCGGCATAGATATATATAAAAAATAATTATGTAAATCGCGACGCACTCATACTTGCATAAAATACAATATTATAAATACGCGACATACACACTCGAAACAGACAAGCCCGCACAACATGCAATAAAATATAAAAATAAAAACGGGTAATACAATAAAGCAGAGCAGGAGGACTAGTCCCCTGCTCTCTCGCCGCTGCGAGTAAATAAATAAATATATGTGGGCAAGACATCGTACGCAATAATTTACGCGACATACATACTCGAGCCGAAAACGAAAATACAATATATAAAAGCCGCTATGGAAGTGCCGCACCTACGCATTGGTGGGCCAACGCCGGCGAATCGCGCGAGGGGGCGTCGCGAGCACCCCATCAGCCGAGGGGCGAGAGGGAGCGGTACTGGCGTACTCCAGACACATGCTCCACATAGATGTATCTACTACCAACCGAACGTTAAAGAATAATATGTGGAAAATGTTTAGGCTTAATGGAAATTACAAGTGGATCGACGCGTTGTCCCGGCTCGTTGGAGAGTACAATGCGCGAAAACATCGCACTATCGGTATAAGACCTATCGATGTTACCCCCGCGATCGCCGATAAACTTTTAAATACGGTATACAGCAACGTAAAGATTGCTGCATCAGCAAGATTCAAAGTAGGCGATCCGGTACGCGTGAGTAAATTCAAGACCATCTTTGACAAAGGTTACACGCCAAATTGGACGACCGAAGTGTTTAAAATTGTTAAAGTACAGAAAACTAATCCCGTGACCTATGTACTCGAAGATTTGCGCGGAAATCCCGTCGCCGGCGGATTTTACGAATACGAGTTACATTACGTTGCTAATCCCGACGTACATCTCGTGGAAAAGGTGATACGCAAAAAGGCTGACAAGGTTTATGTGAAATGGCTGGGATTTGATGCGACACACAACTCTTGGATAGATAAAAATAATATATTATAAATATGTTAACAATAATTTTAAAAAAAGTGAAAAAAAGGCGCCAAGTGCACGCGCACAAGCGCCTTTCGCTATAAAAATACTCTTATACAAAATAGTGTTATTTCAATTTGTTGTGAAAAATTCTCATACAAAATAGTGTTATTTTAATACAAAAACACTGTCATATCCAAACTAAAAAACTGTTTTACAAAATAGTTGTTTTAATATTCTACAAAAATAGTGATATAAAAATATTGCGCCAATTAATAAAAATTTATTTTACAAAATTCAGTTATTATTATTTCTAATATTAAAAATTGCAATGTGATCAAAATAGTGGAATATATTTAAGTGAAAAAAATTTTTTATTCAAAAGATAAATTTAAGTATAAAATAACTTTTCAATTAGAGAAAAACTTGACGCTGCTAAATTGAATATATGCTAATCTAATTAACGTGTTATTTATATTTTGAATTTAACAGCGAAAAGTTTTTCTCTAATTGAAAAGTTATTTTATACTTAAATTTATCTTTCGAATTAAAAATTTTTTTCACTTAAATATATTCCACTATTTTGATCACATTGCAATTTTTAATATTAGAAATAATAATAACTGAATTTTGTAAAATAAATTTTTATTAATTGGCGCAATATTTTTATATCACTATTTTTGTAGAATATTAAAACAACTATTTTGTAAAACAGTTTTTTAGTTTGGATATGACAGTGTTTTTGTATTAAAATAACACTATTTTGTATAAGAATTTTTCACAACAAATTGAAATAACACTATTTTGTATAAGAGTATTTTTATAGCGAAAGGCGCTTGTGCGCGTGCACTTGGCGCCTTTTTTTCACTTTTTTTAAAAAAAGGTAATTTTTTAGCAATTATATCATTTCTTTTTGTACTGTGTGTTATATATTATCTTATTTCTGCAATCAGATTAAATGAAGACATCTATTATATTTCTGAATTATAAAAGCAACTCTTTCATTTCTTTGATTGATACTATACGCTTGTGCTATACTATAAATTACCTAACTAATCTGTCTCGTAAATATATAGAATACACACATCATAACTTATATAATTTATATTATATTATAACTTATATTGTAATTTAAATATAAATTAAAAAGTGATAGATGTTATGTTTCTTTTTTTAAATATTTAAGATCTTAATTTTATTGATATGAAACTGATAAATGTAACGTTTCTTTTTTTTTAATATTTAAGATTAGAATAAACCTTACTAATTATATATAAAGTTATAATATGAGTTATAATATATAAATTATAATATATTTTATGATGTATGTATTCTACATATCTACGAGACAGACTAGTCAGGTATACACAGCACAAGCAATTAGTGTAAAAATGATGTGTATGCTACATATCTACAAGACAGATTAAACAAATCAAGTACTTTTATAAAAGTGATAAATGTTACGTCCTTTTAAAAAAAAATACTATAATCAAAATTAAAATATATTACTATATGCTTGTGCTGTGCTATAAATTATCTAACTAATCTGTCTTGTATCCTGATTATATCAAAAGCAAAAGATGTAAAAAGGAAAACAGTGTATTTAAATGTATTTGTCAAATGATTGTCATCATATAGTTACTTGTCATGCATCATATGCAGCTACAGGTATAAGTAACATTAGTAAAACATAGTCTGTAAGATTAATATGTATAAATCTTATAAATTTCTATTTATATTTTATTTCCATTTCTATTTATTTTTTTAAATAATTTATAAATTTTTATAATAAATTTATAAATACATTTATTTCCCAATGGAATTTTTCAATAGAAACATTTTTCAAGCTATTAAGATTTTGACAAAGTCTGCGACAACACGTCTATTGCAAACCAACATATTGTAACCAATCTTTGTCTCAATGCTAAACACAACAAAATTATCGATAATGTCAGTTAAATACTAAATTTTATTTGCCAAATATATATACCAAATAGCATTCTGACAAATGGAAAAATACCATGTAACAGATCTATTATATTCATTAACTATACTAAAACATGCTTCATCTATTTCAAGCGATGCATTAGCATCGCAACAAGAATTGATTACAATATGTTGGTTTGCAATAAACATTTTGCCACAGGCTTTGTCAAAATCTTATCAACAGCTTGGAAAATTCTTCTGGTTCCACTGAAAAATAAATGTATATTTATAAATTATTTAAAAAGATAAATAGAAATTTAACCTTGCAGACTGCGTTTCATCAATGTTATTTATATTTATCTGTAGCTGCATATAATGCATGACAAATAAATATATGACAAACTATATGACACTCGTTTGACAAATGCACTCAAATATGTATTCTTGATGTGTATATCTATATTAACCGATATGAATGTCTATATCGATAACTGCTCGCAGTTATCCATAGTGGCTTTTGACAGGTATAAGTTAAATTTTCCAGACTGCAACATTATATAGCGTAGCACTCTTTTATTTATAAAAAGGTAAAGCTGCAAAATTCTTTGTGATACTTGTGGATAGTTGAATCAGGTATAGGATACAAACACACATATATCTTATAATAAACATACTATAAAATACATATATCTCTTTCTTATCATAAATATAGAATATTTTTATATGTAATGCGATGTTTTGTTTTGTTTTTACACATAGCATAAATTACTTTCGCAATATTTTATTTTTCTCTATAAATAAGATATGAAAATATTCTCTACATTTATGATAAGATGTTTATATTCTATTCTATATATATTTACTATCAGATATGTGTGTATTCAATACCTGATCCAACTAACCACGAGTATTACGAAGAATTTTGTTGCTTCACTTTTTTATAAATGAAAGCGTGCTACGCTATATAACATTGCACTATTGCATTGCAAACCTATTAACCTATATCTGTCAAAAGCTGGTATGGATGCAAGCAGTAGAAGCGCCGCTAGCGCAATCTTATGTCGAATGCTCGAACCGTACAACTTCTTGTACACATGCGCATTGGGGGCTTGGGCGTCGATGACGACGGAGACGTTTCTTAGTAAAAATTTTATACATTTCGACTTTGGATTATAATATCTTCATTTATAGGATACGTAGAAGAAAAGTAAAAATATTTTCATAATATAAAACAAACTCAAGCTTTCGATTAAGCTTATTAAAACATCAATCGGTTCAGCCGTTATTGAGGTTCGATAATCTAAGAACTTTTCAACTAGCCGACTCGCGTAAAGATACACGGGGTGCCTCACTGTTGCTGCGCATGACTTGGCACGAGACACTACCGTGTCTCTTGATACATAATAATATTTTACAAATATAAACAATATTGTACACTTTATAAAATATACATATAATTTACAATAAATATACATATAATTTACAATAAATGTACATATAATTTTAATTTACAATAAATATACGTAATATTTATTTACAATAAATATACATGATTTTTATTTACAATGGTATTTTGTAATGTCTCCACGGTAGCGTGTCGGTGGTTTCGGGTACGATATACCGCTTGTCATCGTACGGACTTAGAGCAATTTTTGTCTCGCGGATGGTGTATACTTCGTGTAATTCAGATCTTATACAAGACTGCTGACGCGTCATTTCAATCTCTTCGTTCAAACACCGCGTGTAATCGTCGAACGTTATCGTTCTCGCGACGATGTTATTCTTGACGCCATTTACCTTTTTCGTATCCTTCTTACCATTTACTCGCAACGCATACATTTTTGCCCTAAGCCCGACGAATTCCGTCATGATCGCGCCATTATTTTCATCCTTCATTAAACCCGGTATTTTTTTATTCGCGAGCGGTATACCGTACACATTATCCACTGCATAATCGCTGGTATCGAATCTGTCGACGTTGCGCTTTATATTCTCATATACATCTTCACACTCGATGTGATATATGTCGGTGTCGATGTACATGACTTTACATTTCTCTCGATACATAGGTACCATATAATCGTGGTGAAACTCGTACAAACATGTCTTGGATATGTCGAGTATACACATACCCACGTAGATTGGTTTATTAAATTTAACTTCAAAATTGCGCAATTCAACGGCGATCAGATTCTCCGAAAACACGCTTTTACTGTGAAAATTTGGTTTTGCGATTATCGCCTCTGCGCCATATCTTCCATCCCAATGTGTCACGAATTTAATATTAACGATGGCGCACATTTTCTATCGTTTTGCCAAATACAGCATTATTCATTAATTTATATAATTTTTTTTCAAAATCATTTTTTTCGAGTGTTCGGAATTGTGTATTGAGTTCGATATAACTGCGAAGCCATGGAGATTGCGAAAACTGTAATATTCGATGTATTTTTGTAACGCGAAGTCCGTGTCGCGTGCATTGCTGCAGGTTGCGGTAATGTATTACGTAACGCTTCTTATCATATAAGGTTGCGAGCATTTATCTTGCTGCTTACCATGTGGTTTGTCGCGTGTCGGGCAAAACGGTAGGTCAGTGTGCGCATCGTGAACATGTTGTGGATACTCGAGATCGACTTCAAGGATGTAGCCTATAGGCGATTCGAGCGCGAACGATGATGTATCAAAATCGGATACATCGTCGACCCATCGAAAATCTACATAGGACACAGGTTGACACATTGCCCATCCGTACAAATTATTTACATCAAAGTACATGAGATACGATGAAGGTTTCGATGGATCGTACTGCATATACTTGTTATTAGCATGTGCGTATCTGTTGGAACATTGACTCAAACCACCGCGTATTCCGCGTTCGATAAATAAAACCATGTCGATATCCGTAAGCAATTCGAATGTAATATTCGTATGCTTCAACATGGAGTTCCATGTGTATCCGGGAAGAGTATAGTAATACGCGGGTTCGAGCCCATAACTTTTAATACAACTTTCGCGAAAATTTTCAAAAATATCTGCTAATAACAAGACATCAATTTTGAGATACAAGTCGCTATATTCGCCCAGCGTTCGAATGGAGAACCGCTTTCAGACGTTCTCGGCGTGCGCGTAATCGCTCTCGGATATTGTGTCACCGATCAAGGAACTGTAAAATGAATCGCGCTGTGGTAAACACGTATCTTGCAACCTGTCGACGCAGTCAATATATTCGTACGGAAGGACGCCCTTCCGTGTTAATAAATTAAAATTATCATTCGGTAAATTTTGAAATCCAGATTTTAAAATTGTGAGTTTGTCTTTATTCAAGAATGATGTCAATTTATCGAGACTGGCTGTAAGAAATTTATACGAATTGATAAAACGCAATTTAATATGATTTTTCCATTTCTCTTCGGCAAGTTTAACATTTTTCCTAAACGATATATATTTTTCCTTTGTTATCGGAAGTAACTAGATTAATATATTACTTACAGGCTGCACGGGGTAATTTGGCTAAATCTTTATTCGCTAGAGATACTGTCAACATCAAAGTATTATTTTATTATCTAAGATATTGTTTTATTATCTGAGTTGCGTTGAGATTGAGTCTCCATATTCTGTCTGTGGAATACACGGCAAACTTTCGTCTATAATCAAACATCTCAATTTTTGTCACTTACAAAAGATCTTGTTTTAATTTAAAAATATGGAGAATTTTAAAACAAATGGAGATCTATTTACCTTCTTGCGAGAAAATAATCTAGATATTTCTGATTATAAAAATTTAACACGTTTAATAACAGATACTTTTAGAATTCACTTACCTCAAACTGCGTTTGAAGAATTGCAGTATAAAATATCAAATTTTACAAAACATTTGAAATCGAGATGGATACATAATAATCGTGATAATGCAAAATTTATGAAAACTAATGAGGCGTGGTTAAATAAGAAATTTGAGATCCCAGATAGTGTATTAAATTTGATTCCTAGTTTATCTCATGTACTTCCAAATACATCTAAATCTTTTGGAGAGTTAGGTGAAAGGCATAAACGGAGAAGTACGCAGGAGATAAGAAATAATCCAGAAATGATCGACTTTATTGTGGAGAAACAATTAAAATCTGACGATGCAAAATTCATATATGATTTCATTCAAAAACATCCAGAACACGTAAAACAGATGAGACAGTTCTGTGAAGAAATTGGGAATAAAACTATATCAATCGATAAAACAACTGCACTAGCTACATTTGTTTCTGCGAAATTAACTCGACATCAATATGTTTTACGAAATGTTACGAAAATTGAACCTATTATATGGCCTAGTTACTTTCAAGTTCAAAAAGCAAAAAAGAGTGCTTTCCCGAATTGATTGAAATATCTGATGATGGAGTAAAATTATCATTGCAGAGTCTTTTAAATCACACTGCTCTCAGATTCATGAAATTATTAAATTTTGGTTCAAATAATTCAAAGATCCACAAAAATTTAATAATGATATCTAAATGGGCTGTGATGGAGCGTCTCACCAATCTCGCTATAAAATAAATTTTAACGATCTATTGAAGGATGATTCTAGTGTATCTATAAGCAGTCTTGTGCCAATAAAAATTTATAATTCTAAAAATAATGAAATATTATGGCAAACCAGTTATCCTTCTTCTACCCGTTTTTGCAGACCAATCCAATTTAAATTTGTTAAAGAAGAGAAAAATGAAGTCAAATCTTGCGTAAAAGACATTCAAAATCAGATAACTTTATTGACACTATCTATCTTGGGAGAGGGTATTTTTATCACACATAAACTGTTGTTAACTATGGTTGATAACAAAATATGTAATATTTTAACAGATACGAGTTCATCTATGAAATGTTACATATGTAACGCTTCTCCCAAACAGATGAATGATATCAATTCAGTCAGAATTAGAACGGTAAAAGTGGAGCATTATTCCTTCGGATTGTCATCTTTGCACTGTTGGATCAGATGCTTCGAATGTTTACTGCATATTTCATATAGACTGGATATCAAACGTTGGGCAATTAGAAATAAAAATGATAAAGAAAAAATTGATCAAAGGAAGAAAAATATACAATCTGCTTTTAGGACACAAATGGATCTTTTAGTAGAGATTGTGAAACAAGGAAAAGACACCTCTAACGATGGTAACACAGCAAGAAAATTCTTTGGTAATCCACAACTATCAGCAGAAATTACAGGTTTAGATGAAAACTTAATAATTAGATTTTCAATTATTTTGCAGGCCATTACTAGTGGACAAAAAATTAATATATCCAAATTTACAGATTTCGCTTTTCAAATCGCTGAATTATATGTTTCATTATACCCGTGGTATTATATGCCAGCTTCTGTACACAAACTTCTTCTCCATGGAAGAGATATAATTAAACATGTGATAGTACCAATTGGTCAGCTATCTGAAGATGCTCTAGAAGCATAAATGTTTCAGGAAATACAGAGAAAATAATTCTCGGGAAATGTCACGAAAATGCAATAATACAAATATTTTTTACAATCTGTTAATTGCATCAGATCCAATTATTTTATCATCACGGAAATTTATCAAGAATAAAATAAAAAATCTCTCTGAGAATGTTAAAAATCTCTTAGAATTCAATGATAATGATATAGATCCTAATGAACAAAAATAATTTCCATTCTAATATGTGTTCCAAAAATGTGAGAGGCAAGGGGACTCACATTAAACAAGCACCCCAAAGGGATTAAATATCTGCCAGGGCCTCGTCGTTGATCCTGGATAACGCCAAGAGCAGAAATAGATAAAAGTTAAATTTAGATTAAATAAACCGCTAACACAACATTTAAAAATACATAATGATATTAAAATAAGAAAATATATTTTTTTTTAATAAAATATCTTGTTTATTTTTATAGAATTTGATGTCTTCAGTATATCACAAATATATCTAATAATATAAAAATATATACAGTATATTCAGGAAATATGTATAGAATATTTTATAGAAAAATATTTTGGATTCGGTATAGTTTTGCGGAACACCTTGTATATCTAAAAATAATATTAAAATATGCACTCATCTATCTTTTATGCACTATCTTATTTATTTACACTAAATTTTGAATAATTTTATTACAAAATAAAAATGCACAAGACCATATCGCCCCACTGTGCGCCGTATCGATCTCTCGCCAAATCAATCCATCTTACCGCGTGCTGCATCCTGCACCCGCGTGTACAAAACGCCTGCGTAACGAGTTCTTCAATCTCTCGAGTCCTGCGATTCGGGCAATCAGCGATTGTCGAATCCCGATCGATAATCGTGGACGTTTGATTCGACTTTGCTCTTCCAACGATTCGATATATTCGTCGCATCGTTGCTCCCACGCAACGTACTCCTCAATCGAATTCACCATGCAGATTGCTCGCGCAGATTTCGTTCGGCACTGCTTTCCGCCGTATTTCCAAATTTATGTCAAAAATTTTTGCTATCAAGCTGCGCTTATTAATAGCTCTTGTCTCGGAACTCTTGGTGAAAATACTGACAGGGTGTGCCTCTTTACCATGATTTTATATTCTATCTTGATGTCTCTTTCCATCATGTGTATTATATTTCAACTAAATCTTTATTACACGGTTTGCCACGTACATTTTGACTAATGTCGATTATTGCATTTTTATCGTCTAGAGATAATGTCAAATCCCAGGTGCATCGCAAAAGTTTCAAATTACATGCTGCTGTCCAAGTATGTTAGTGCAATTTAACCATGAGGATTATCCTTGTATTTCACGATTTTGTCATGTTTTGACATGCGCGTTTGAATTCTGATATTTAGGGGTGATGTCATGGCGAAGCAGCCGCACATCGGCGCTTGGAAATTTTATATTACATTGCATTTTTTTGTGCATCCGGCTAAATCTCACACCTGGTGATGATGTCATCTCAGCCCAGATGCATCGCAAAAGTTTTAAATTATTTGTATATTAGCACAATTTAACCTTGATAATTACTCTTATATTTCACGATTTTGTCATGTTTTGACACGCGCGTTTGGATTCTGATATCTGAGATGATGTCATCGCGAAGCAGCCGCACATCAGCGCTTGAGAATTTTATATTATATTGCATTTTTTTTGTGCATTCAGCTAAATCTCCACCTGGGGGTGATGTTATCGCGAAGCAGCCGTACATCGGCGCTTGAATAGAAAAATTGAAAAAAATATCGCGTCGGCAATAACCCCACCACATTGCAACTTTGCAACGCTAATATATATTTTAAATATGTTTAATACGTTCAGTATTGCATCGAACACTTGTGTGAAAGGTTCATATAAAAATGTATTCCACTGAAGGAAGCCGTATGAATTATTACGTTCCGATTCAAGATGCTGATGAAACTTCACCCTGTAAGAAGAAGAAATGTAACAAGTAAGTTTTAATTAACTTTGTGGCGGATAATCCACCACCAAGTATAAGTGCATGCCATATAAGGCGCGCGAAATACTCGCGGGAAATAAAGGTCCACGCGCTAATCACATGCCGCGCGCACAACAAGGACCACGCGCTAAGCACGTGCCGCGCGCAGGACGAAGAACACGCGATAAGCACGTGCACAGCTCAGGTAGTCAAATACCTAACCGCGAGGCGGCGAATTGGGCAAACCGAAATCTCGCTATCAGAGTACCATCAACAACGGTATATAAGGTAGCGAAGCGACAAGGCAGACCAATCTGCTCACGCTTTCGAAAGCGTAAGCAATAGATACGTGAGCACGACTCTTTTGATATCCGCCTAGAGCGGCTAAAAGCTGTTAAACAGCGCTCCTACAGGTTCGCCTTCACGACCGCTGCCGCCCCGATCACCAGGGCACAGTATCAGTGTAGCCGGAAACAGGTCCCGCGGTTCACGGCTCAGCAATGGAGGGGATAACGCACACAAGCGCGAACCGCGTACGTGTGCGCTCTGCGCTTCGGCTAGCTTCGGAGAGTAGAGTAGTACAGACATATATTTTCCGTCTTCTTCTCACTGTCTAGTAGAAAGTTTCTACCGAGCTGATAACGAAGGCAATGTTGATCGCTTGGCTTACTACATACGACAGCGTTAAATGCTTTTTCGACTCGTGAACTTTTTATTATGCATATATGTGTATATATATATACATATGTATATATATATATATATATATATATATATATATATATATATACAGGGTGTCCCAAAGCACCCTTGGCAACACTCGTGAGCAAGTAGAGCACAGTAAACTGAACAGAAAAGTCCTGTAACATTTTTTTTTATAACGCTTAATAAAGGAGTTATTATTGAATAACGTCTGGCCAATCAGCGTCGACCTTTAGCCGCGCGCCTGGTAGTGTGCGTGAGCGTTCCGTCGCTACGGCGACGCACACTAACAGACGGGCGGCTCACTGACGTGCGTCCGGCTAAAAGTCGGCGCTGATTGACCAGACTTTATTCAATAATAACTCCTTTATTAAGCGTTATAGAAAAAGATGGTACAGGACTTTTCTGTTCAGTTTACTGTGCTCTACCTGCTCACGAGCGTTGTCGAGGGTGCTTTGGAACACCCTGTATATATATATGTATATGTATATATATATATTAGGGATGTGCCGCATAGTGAATTTTCCGGATAACCGGATACCGGATAATTCGACATTTATTGCTACCGGATAACCGGATATTATCCGGCAATTATGCGAAGAAACAGAAAAAGTGAATTTAACTGTGTTTTACAATAAAAAAAATATTATAATTAAAGTTATATGTACATTTTACTATTTCGCGCATAATTAACTATTTTATATCGATAATATTATATCATTTGAACATACATATTAATATATATAGTGTCAATACTCAAACAATAAAAATCTTTAATTAGATTGACCAAACGTTTGATGAAATACCTTGATGATCTATATTTCAACAGACATTGGTCAATCTAATTAAATATTTTTATCAGTGTACCTTTTATACGATTATATACGATTTTAAACGTTATTAATTTATTATTCATTATATTTGAAATTTAAATTTTGGATATAATCACCATCCAGACTGTGGAAAATGGCCGAATAGGCTAATAGCCGGAACTTTTTTACAGTCCGGCCGGATAGTTAATCAATCCGGCTATCCGGCCGGATTGTAAAAAAGTAGCCGGATTGGCCGGATACCGGATAGTTGCCGAATATCCGGCACATCCCTACTTTAATAATTACTTTATTAATTATTTACACAAATATGTGTTTGTGTAAGATTATATAAATATTACAATAATTTAAAAACAAAGAGGGAATGGACTTCCACACCACCCATGAGGTTCCACTAATGGCGCGTTAGATTTTTTTTAACGTGGATCTTCGCCTGTAGCCATATCATACCACATTATATTATAAAACATTCTCTATTATATCTGTTATTTACAGAATAATTTTTTGTCTTTTGCAAGTGTGATGTCAATTAGTGACAAGAAAATTTTTACACACTTGCCTTTTGCAAGTGTGATGTCAATTCATGACAAGAAATTTTATACAGCAGCAGTAGAGGGACCAGCAATATCACAAACATCTGCAGCATATAATGTAAGACTGCTTTTTTGTTTTTTAGGAGGAGTGTTATATAATTTGTCCGACGACATAAGAGATAAATGCTTTTCATCAATCTCCATGTTTAGAACAGTTTCCTTTCTTGTTTTCAATGCTGATTTCAAAACACAAATAGCATTTATAGAGGAAGACGAAAGTTTATTTCGTTTTTTTGTTTTTAAATCTGTTAAAACTGAAAACATTCTTTCTGGATCGGCATTCGAATTTGGGAGTGATCTAACAGCATTCAAAAGACGTTTGAGATTGGGATATTTATCAATATTAGTGGAATACTGACTTTGTAAAATTTGTTTCCACATATCATCAAAGTTTAATTTTAATAGCTTTTCCTTTTCTGTTATTGTAAAATCTAGATGTAAAGTAAGCCATTCTTTCTTCAAACCGTTTTCGTCAAAACCGCCAAGAGTTTCAGCGATAAAAGAAACATCATTGAATGATGTTTCTCTATCAATATCTAATAATGCTAGGTTATATTCGAAAACTTTTAATTTTGATAAAAATTTATCATTAATTGGTAATCTTTTATAAATTTCCTCGGCGGCAGTTACATAAAATTGCAAACAATTCTTTCGAACATTTGCAACTATATCTGCATGTCCTTCCTTCATTAATTTATCGAGGTATTCTTCACATTCAGATCCTAAAGAAACTTCTTCTAACAATTTTTGATTCTCCTTTTCATCAAATTTAATATTATTACATAAATTATTCAAATGTTCTGACTTTAAAAAGTGTTTACAAACTGTGGTTAAAAGTTCTACTGACTTTGGCTGCAATAAATGTATTCTAGTTTCCACAGCTTGGAAAAATGCATTAAATGAATTAAAAAAATTTAAAATACGCTGTAAAAATAAGAAATAGGCTTTTATATCTAGATCTTGCATCATAGATAATAAATTTGTTCCAGACTTTGTTTTTTCGCTTATGGTAATTTCATTCAGAAATAACTTGATAGTATCCCAAGACTCAAGAAGTCTTTCAACACATGAATGATGAGAAAGCCACCGTGTATCAGACAACTTTAAAATTTTTAGGTTTGTTTCCTGAAAACATTCACAGAACTCTTGATAAATTGCCGAACGTTTCGGACTACCGTTAATAAAATTCGCGATTTTTTTTAAAAATTCCTCGCAATAATCCGGTATTTTAGCGCATGCGGCATGCGCAACTAATGCAGTGGAATGACAAGGACATGGAAGAGTAATTAAATTTTTACACATCTCTTCCAGCTTTTTTTTAAATGAAAGATGTTTTCCTGTCATTACGGACGCATTGTCACATGATAAAGCAACAATATTTAAAAATGGAATATTCAATTTCCACATTTCAGCTTTAAAGGCATTAAACAATTTTTCTGCGCTGCAATCTCTCGCATCAATATTAATTAATTTTACTAATTGCGAGCGAATGTTTAATGTTTTCGAATCAACATACCGAACAAGAAACGTCATCCATTTTTCATTTGAAATATCAGACGTTTCATCAATAAAAATTGAAAATTTAGTGTTTTGAATGCTGTTAACTATACGATCCGTCTCAATCGGACATAGCACATTTGAAATTATACTTGTACATTTTGTTCGGCCCATACTCATATTTTTCAAAACATTAAAATCTTTTCCTATTTCTTGGAAAAGAGAAAGAATATCTTTTGCCGTTTGATACGAAATATTTTTATCAGCAATTAACGCGGCATAACGAATTTCTGCTGATTTCTTTCGCTCGTCAAATGACAAAAGTGATTCGTTCATATTAATATCTTCACTGGACTTGTTTGTTTCATTTTCTTTACATTTTATAATATGTTTCTTGGATTCTGCGTGACGATAGATTTGAGACAAACCACCAACAACAGATATATTACAAAACGTGCAGAAAAATGAATTAACGTCATGTGACACTTCGCGTAGCCATGGCTTAAACAAATCGATATCTAACCATTGTTGTTTAAAACGTTTTCGTATTATTGTATTTGAACTTATATTGTTATTATTTAATAATAACGATGCATTTTCTTTATGACGCGCAGAATCCGCATGTCTTTTAACATGCGATAAACTGCACGAAAAATTTTGATTACATATAATACAATGGAAAAGGCTATCATCAAATGATACTTTGCGTATCCAAGATTTAAATCGATCATCACTAAGCCAAGCTTCTGAAAAGCTTCGCTTCGGTTTTTTTTTTAATGTATCACACATTTCTATATAGAATTGTCAAACAGATAAAAATATAAATAAGAATATAAATAAGAATAAAACAGATAAAAATATAAATAAATTTGAGGCTTACAATTGGGATAGTTCCAACTTTCTGAACATCAAGATTTTACACAAGAGCACTGTTTAGAGAAAGTTATTAAAACGAAGTAGCAGCGTAAAGAATTCGAGATAATTTTGAATTGATATAATCGATTTATTGATTCTATGCCCGCGTACTACTTATCTAGTCGACATTTCGGCGAGAAAAGAGACGATATATACATGTTTGAAAACGACGAAACTGTTCCGAGACAATAACAAGAAAAAAACACTTTGTCAGCTGATTTAGGCATATCGAGACGAGCGGACACGACGGGCTATGCGTTTATTTGTAAACACAAGCAGAAATCTATAAATATAAATGGTGATTTAAAAATATATTTAATTTTATGAATTTTTTAAAATCCATATCCAAGTTTCCTTTTTAAGGATGTACTAACTAGACAATCCCAAAAGTTACTTCAATTTTAAATTGATGAAAAATTGATTTATTTTTTAATTTTTATTATCCGCGTATCTTGTCCGTAAAAGATATCACACCTATAAAGTAGATATGTAAAATATATATGTCTATAAAAGATATGAATAAAATGTGGTACAATAGGACTCCAGGCGAAGATCCACGTAATAAAAAAATCTAACGCGCCATTAGTGGAACCTCATGGGTGGTGTGGAAGTCCATTCACTGTTCTCATATTATTGTAATATTTATAATCTTACGCAAACACATATTTGTATAAATAATTAATAAAGTAATTATTAAAGTAATATAAAGTAATTAAGAAATCGCATATGTCCTTACATGTCAATATATTACTTTTATTATATTATAATAAAACTTAATATAGCATAACGAAAAAATGTTATATATATATATATATATATATATATATATATATATATATACACACATATATGCATAATAAAAATTTCACGAGTCAGAAAAACATTTAACGCTATCGTATGTAATAAGCCAAGTAATCAACGTCGCCTTCGGCTGCGTTCCAATATTCACTGCCAATACTGAAAATCTATAGTCTACGTCACGTGCACTATAGATTTTCAGTACTGGCAGTGAATATCGGAACGCAACCATCGTTGCCAGCTCGGTAGAAAGTGAGAAGAAGACGGAAAACATATGTCTGTACTACTCTACTCTCCGAAGCTAGCCGAAGCGCAGAGCGCACACGTACGCGGTTCGCGCTTGTGTGCGTTATCCCCTCCATTGCTGAGCCGTGAACCGCGGGACCTGTTTCCGGCTACACTGCACAGTATATACAGTAGCGCAACTCCCTGTCGGCACCTTTGATGTTAATGTTGGCCAAAACGGAGTGCGCATGCGCGAAATAAGTAAGTTGGTCGGTAACGCCATCTGAACTTCTCTCTCGCTCACTCTCGTTTTTCGTTCTCTCTCTAACTCATTGATACATATGTAGCAATAAATAATAATCCAAAATAATGTATTTTAATAAAAAATATATACAGATAAATTGTTAATAATATATTTAAAAAAGGAAAAAAATAAAATAATGAAAAAATAAATATAATTATGCTAATATACAATATATTACATAAATAATTATGCTATATGCAAAATATATTACATGAAATAATAGAGAGAGCAAAAAAAGAAAATAAAATATTATTCAAAAAATGTTAAATGTATTATAAAGACAGTATCAAGAAAACATATATATATATATATATATATATATATATATAAAGTTATAATTACAAATATAATTATATTAAATATCTGTAATCGTTTCGTAATTGCTTTGTATCAAAAACTCTGATAAATTGCGCGATCGTACAATAAATAACATATAATGTCATCTATTCCGCCAAATAAGGTAGGCAGTAGGCATTTAATTGGGTATTTAATTAGTGTGAGAGACAACGAAAGAGTAGAAAAAAAAGAGTAAGTGAGAGAGAAAGAACCCCGCACTAATCATATGGAAAATCTGTCCCGGTCAAATCAATTGGTTTTTACATATGTTGTAGTTTATGACCTACTGAACAAAAGATGTAATGGGCACAAAGCTCAATAATGGACAGTTATCGAGTTATAACCAGTCAAACATGAAAAATTCGGGCTGCCGAATAGTCAAATCTCGGAAGGTATTGATTTTTTTGAAAAATGTTTGAAACAAACATAGTAGGGTTTTACAAAATCTGTTAGTTGGTGACATTATTTGTGAATTTTGAATGACCTTGAAAAGCTCCGTGAACAAAAATCTTCCACAAAAATGCCTATTTTTTATTATATTCGTGTAGCTAAATTCGAGACGTTTTCAAAATAGTTTTGATGAACCCTTTTTCTACTAAAACTTCTTGAGAACTAATATACACGATTTACCATCTCTGGTTATGAGCGTAGAGTTATGTGTAGAGCGCTCGATTCGTACAGCTAGAGCCGTCAGGCGACTCATCCCCATTGCTACACTGCGGGCGGTATACTGTCAATCTGATCAATCTGATATTGCTACGCAATTCGATAATAAAGTATTATCATGGCTTACAGACATGGAATCCATTGTTATGTTTGCGATCGTGCTTTTCAAGCTCGACAAATGGTACGAATCAATGGCGATAATGATGCAATTAAAAAACAAATCGCTGTTTTTAGGCGAACTGGGCTGGGTAAGGAGCCCATTGATATAGACAATGAAAGCCGATTATGTTTTAATTGCAATGTATCTATTGTACATGAAATAGAACAGATAGAACTTGATCCGACTTGCCTACGACTCAACGTTATTACCCAAACCCGAAATAATTCTTGTTTATTTTGCAATGTTATTGTAAATATTAGACCACTGTCGTTAGAATCCAGGGTAAATGTCTTTGTTCTGAAAAATATTTATATTCCTGAACACGTTTATTGTTGTGACCAACATTTGTATGATCGCGGATTTATTTTACAGTTACTGCTGCCAGGTTTGCGATTTATTTATAGACCATATGTAATAAAAGGTCAGCAACTGCAAGTTTTCTTAGAAGCTCTTCGTAATATAGCAAATAATAATAATCGTTATGGAAACGAAAATATTTTTACAGAGGATGAATTTAAATGTATAGCACCCATTACAAAACAACAGTTTCAAGAATTGTATACATATTGCGATCCTATATTCCAAGAACGTGGTATCAGAAACGTTACTAAAAAAGATCTTTTAATTTTTTTATGCAAGCTGCGACAAGGACTGTCTGACGAATTTCTTAAAGTACTGTTTCAGTATTCCTCTAGACAAGCAGTGAGTTTAGCGATTTCCAAAGTTCGGCAGTCTTTAGTAAACAGATTTGTCCCTGATAATATTGGTTTTCAAGCTATAACTCGAGAAGAGTATATAATGAGACATGTAACACCTTTTGCAAACGAATTATATAATTCTGAGCTAGCTATTCCGAAAGTAATTGCTTATATTGACGGGACTTATTCTTATACTCATAAAAGTAGCAACTTTCGTGTTTTACGACAAACATACTCAATGCAAAAAGGTCGACATCTGATAAAACCTTCTCTTATAGTTGCTCCAGATGGGTATATACTGGCTATTCAGGGTCCTTACTTTTCTGATTCTCGTAACAATGATGCTCGAATATTAAATAATGAATTTCAACGTGATGCGGACAATATGAGAGGATGGTTTCATGATGGTGACATTTTTATATTAGATTGTGGATATCGAGATGCTCAGCCATTACTTCGTGAATTAGGCATTGAGTATAAAATGCCAGCTTTTCTTGGACCTCAACAGAAACAATTATTCACTGAAGAAGCTAATGAGTCTCGATTGGTGACAAAAACAAGGTGGATAATTGAAACTAGAAATAGATATATCAAGTCTATGTTCAAGTTTTTTGATCATACAATTATAATGCCTCATCTTCATCACTTGGGCGAGTTTTATAACATTGCAGGTGCTATAATTAATAGATATCATCCTTTAGTTTTAATGGAAGAAGCTAATACAGGATTAGCAAGAGAACTTCTTGATAAATCTAGAGAGGTTAATATTGTTCAAGCGTGAGTTGAAGTAGAAAGGATGTGCTATAGAAATGCACAATGGATACATTTACATGAAGGACAGTTACGTAACTTTCCACGCCTAACATTAGAATATTTACGAGATTTGACTATTGGTACATTTCAGGTTCGTCTAGCAAGATCTTATATTCAAGATAAGATGCAGCGTTATGCACAAGAAGAATTTCAATTGGATTCGTTGTTTGATGAACAAGGTTTCATAAGGGTGCGAGTGTTTTCACGATTCCGTAATGCTACAAAACATCAAATATTTATAGCTTACAACATAAGAGATGCAGATAATATAGATGATGAGAGGGAGGTGATTTTTGGTTATTACTGCACCTGTAAGTCAGGCGCACGGACTGTGGGTACATGTGCACATGTAACCAGCGTATTGTGGTATTTAGGATATGCACGACACCAGCCCAATGTTCGTTATCCCTCTTCATCATTATTGAATACAATATTAAAAGGAGAATTAATTATTGATTTTATATTTATAAAAAATAAATAGTTAGGGGAGAATAATTTTATATAATTAAAATAATGATTTATAATATTTATTAAAAATTTAATATTATTAATTATTAATAATTTATTAATTTTAATATATATTTAAATATAATATATAAAAAAATAAATAGAAGAGAATTAATTATTGATTTTATATTTATAAAAAATAAATAGTTAGGGGAGAATTAATTATTGATTTTATATTTATAAAAAATAAATAGTTGGGGGAGAATAATTTTATATAATTAAAATAATGATTTATAATATTTATTAAAAATTTAATATTATTAATTATTAATAATTTATTAATTTTAATATATATTTAAATATAATATATAAAAAAATAAATAGTTAGAGGAGAATTAATTATTGATTTTATATTTATAAAAAATAAATAGTTAGGGGAGAATTAATTATTTATTTTATATTTATAAAAAATAAATAGTTAGGGGAGAATAATTTTATATAATTAAAATAATGATTTATAATATTTATTAAAAATTTAATATTATTAATTATTAATAATTTATTAATTTTAATATATATTTAAATATAATATATAAAAAAATAAATAGTTAGAGGAGAATTAATTATTGATTTTATATTTATAAAAAATAAATAGTTAGGGGAGAATTAATTATTGATTTTATATTTATAAAAAATAAATAGTTAGGGGAGAATAATTTTATATAATTAAAATAATGATTTATAATATTTATTAAAAATTTAATATTATTAATTATTAATAATTTATTAATTTTAATATATATTTAAATATAATATATAAAAAAATAAATAGTTAGAGGAGAATTAATTATTGATGTTATATTTATAAAAAATAAATAGTTAGGGGAGAATATTATATGTAATATTTATTAAAAATTTAATGTTACTAAATTATTATGAATAAAAAAATTATAAAATAAATTTTTTTTTATGAATTTATTTTTTGATTAATATATAAATAAATTTTAGTAAAAAATTAATTTATAAAATTTAAATAATTTTAAAAATTATAAATGAAAATTAATATTTAAAATAGTTATTTTAATGAAAATTATCTACAGAAATTTGAAATAAATATTAATAAATAAAAGTGCCAGCAATTGCGGTTAAACTTAAAATATAAATAAATTTAATATAATTATTAAAAAAATATTATTATTTAAAATTATTAAATTAAAATAATTATTTATGGTGAAATATAATAAGAATTAAAAAGATTTAATTATTTTAGATTAAAATAAATTAAAATAAATTTATTAAAAGATTAGGATTAGATACCCTATTATTTTTATGAAAAATTTTTAATTAAATAGTAAATGTAAATCATTAAAAATAAAAAATTTGGCGGTATTTTATAATATTAGAGGAACTTGTTAATTAATTGATAATCCACGAGTAGAGTTACTTAATTGATATATTTTTATATATTGTTGTTTGAAAGTTATATTAAGAGATAAAAATTGATAAATTTAATAAATAATTATAATTCAAATCAAAATGTAGAATAATTAAGATTTTAATGAGTTACAATTAATTTAATTAATTTAAATAAGATTTTAATTAGATTTTATATAAATATTGGATTTAAATGTAAATTTGTATAAATTTATATATTGAATTTTTTTTTAAATATGTACAAATTGCCCGTCATTTTCATTAAAATAATTTGTGAGAAAAGTCGTAACAAAGTAAATATATTGGAAGGTGTATTTAGAATTATTAATAATGAAGAAATTAATTAAAGTTTTAGTTTAATTTAAAATAATTCATTTACATTGAAAAGATTAATATTTAATTTTTAATAATATATATATTAAAATTTTAATTAATAAATTAATTTATTAATTTTTTTTTAATTATAATTAATAAAATAAAAATATCTTTTAAATAAAATTTTATATAAATGGAGAATAAAAAATTTATTTTAAATATAAATTTTATATTATAATAATATAGTAATAATTTAAGTTTAAGTAGAGTAATTAAAATAATTATAATTTATTATATTTTAAGTAATGTGAATGAGTTATATTAATATATAATAAAGTAAATTTTATTTGTTGTACCTTTTGTATCAGGATCTATTAAATAATAATTTTTAGATAAAAAAATTCTCGATTAAAAAAGAGTTAAATAATAATATGAAAGTTAATGTAGAATAATTATTTTAAATATTTATTTAGAGAAGAAATTTTAATCAATTTTTTTGATATCTAATTTTTTTTGATATAAATTTAATTTAAATATAAATTATAGGTTAATTATATTTAATTATTAAAAAGTTAAATATAAAAATTTATATTAAAAATTTATGGGATAATCTATAAATTAATTTAAAAATTGAAATATATAAATTTTTATTATAAAAATATTTTTAAAATTTAAAATTTTTTGAAAAAATTTAATAATTTATATATAATTATTTATTTATATTTAATAATAAATAAAATAAATATTAATAAATTAATTAATTTAAATAAATAATTTAAATATTATGTTTTAATGGATTAAAAAAATATTTATAAAAATAAAGATTATAAATTAATTATGATTGAATTAGTATAAAATTTATTACTAAATATAAGAAATTAAAAAAAAAAATTTTTTAAGTTTATTAAAGGAATTAGGCAAAAATTTTATTAAATTTATTATTTAGTAAAGATTAAGTTCACCTGTTTAATAAAAACATGGTTTTATGATTATATTTTAAGATTTATTCTGCTCAATGATAATATATTAATTATTAAATAGCCGCAGTATTTTGACTGTGCAAAGGTAGCATAATCAATTGTCTTTTAATTAAAGACTGGAATGAAGGAATGAATGAAATTTAAACTGTCTATGATAAAAAATTTAAATTTAAATTTTAAGTTAAAATGCTTAAATGAAATTATGGGACGAGAAGACCCTATAGAATTTTATATAAATTTTTAAATTATTATATAAGTAAAAAAATTAAATTTAAAATTATATTTTATTGGGAGGATAATTAAATTAAATTAACTTTATTAATTAATATATATATATATATATATATATATATATATATATATATATATATATAAACATTAATTTATGAAAAAATGAATAAATTTTTTATTGAATTTATATTAGAATTAATTACCTTAGGGATAACAGCGTTATATTTTTTAAAAGATCATATTAAGAAAAATGTTTGCGACCTCGATGTTGAATTAAAGTAAAAATTAAATGAAGAAGTTTAATATTTTAGTCTGTTCGACTATTAAAATTTTACATGATTTGAGTTAAGATCGGTGTGAGCCAGATCGGTTTCTATCTATAATATATGAAAATAATTTTGTACGAAAGGACTAATTATTTTAAATAATTTTTTTATTTAAGTTAAGGAATAAAGTTAAAAAATTTAAATTATTTATTTATTAAATTATATAATTTATTTAAAAAAATTAAATAGTTATTATAAAGTATAAATAGTAAAAAATTAATAAAATATTAAATTAATAAGTAAAAATAAAATTACTTTGGCAGATAAGTGTATTAAATTTAGAATTTAATTAATATATATATAATAGATATTAAAATATATAAGTAATAATTTTATATGAATTCTATCAATATGTTAAATTAAATATGTTAAATTTATTAATTTTATTGGTTATATTATTAGTAGGAATTGCTTTTTTAACTTTATTAGAGCGTAAAATTTTAGGATATGTACAAATGCGAAAAGGTCCTAATAAAGTTAGAATTATTGGGATTTTTCAGCCTTTTAGAGATGCTATTAAATTACTTAATAAAGAATTATTTTATGTTTATAAATCTAATTATAATTTATTTTATTTATGTCCTGTATTAAGATTTAGTATAATGTTAATAAGATGGTTATTATTTCCATATATTACTAATATTTATTTTTTAAATTATTCCATATTATTGTTAATTTTATTGATATCAATTAGGGGGTATATTATAATTTTTATAGGATGATCTTCTAATTCTATTTATTCAATAATAGGGTCGATACGATCTGTTTCTCAAATATTGTCTTATGAGGTAAGATTTATTTTTATTATTTTGATTTTAATAATTATAAGAGAGAGTTATTCATTTTTAGATTTTATAAATTATCAGATTTACGTGTGATATTTATTTATTTTTTATCCATTATTTTTAATATATTTTATTAGAGTATTAGCAGAGTTAAATCGGAGTCCGATGGATTTTATTGAAGGTGAATCCGAACTTGTTTCAGGGTTTAATATTGAATATTTTAGAGGAGGTTTTACATTGATTTTTTTAGCTGAATATGGAATAATTATTTTTTTTAGATTTTTAAGAGTTTTATTATTTACAAATTTATTACAATACTCTAATATTTTTATATTTATATTTACTATTATAGTAAGATGTTTAGTAATTTTTATGCGAGGGTTATTGCCTCGTATGCGATATGATGAATTAATATATTTATGTTGAAAAATTATTTTACCAATAATTTTATTATATGTATTATTAATTCTTAGATTTAAATTTTTTTAATAATAATTATTTAAGTTGATTTATAATTTAAAGTTAATAGAAAATTTAATTTATATTTCTTTCTTATGTTTTCAAAACATAAACTTTAATCAAGATCATTAACTAAATAAAAAAAAATAATTTTAGTAATAAATTTTAAAATTTAATTTAATTTTTAATGTATTTTAAGAAGAATAAAAATTAGTTTGTCTCATATTTTTAAACAGATATAAGAAAATATAAAATATATGAAATAAATATATGATATGATTTGAGTAATAATAATAAAGGGATATTCGATAACTTGAGATCCTGCTCAAGTTAGAAGAATAAATGTATTAGAAAAAATTCAATATATAATTTGATTAATAGGATAAAATGTGAATGAGTTAAGTTTAGCATTAATTAAAGGTAAGAAATATAGGATAATAATTGACGATAATAAAGCAATTACACCTCCTAATTTATTAGGAATGGATCGTAAAATTGCATATGCAAATAAAAAATATCATTCTGGTTGAATGTGGATAGGAGTTACTATAGGATTTGCGGGAATAAAATTATCTGGATCTCTAAAAATATATGGATATTCAAGATTAATTCATCAGAAAAAAAAAAGAAAAATTGTAAATCCTAAGATATCTTTAATTGAAAAATAAATATGAAAGGGAATTTTATATAAGTTTCTATTAATTCCTAATGGATTTGATGAACCTGTGGTATGTAAAAAAAATAAGTGTAATATAACTATTATTATAATAATAAATGGAAGAATAAAATGAATTGAATAAAATCGATTTAATGTGGCATTATTAATTGAAAATCCTCCTCAGATTCATTGTACAATTAAATTACCAATATAAGGAATTGTAGATACTAAATTAGTAATTACAGTTGCTCCTCAGAATGATATTTGGCCCCAAGGAAGTACATATCCTAAAAAGGCAGTAGCCATTGATAAAAGATAAATTGATACTCCAATTAATCAAGTATTCGTTAGTTTATATGAATTCTAATATAATCCTTGTCTGATATGTAAATATATACAGATAAAAAATATTGAAGCCCCGTTAATATGAATATTATGAATTAATCATCCTAGTTTTACATTTTGAATAATATGAATAATTCTAAAAAAGGCAAAATTTGTATTGGGGCAATAATGTATGGATAGAAAAAATCCTCTAATAATTTGAATTATTAAGAATAATCCAAGTAAAGATCCAAAATTTCATAAGTAAGAAATATTTACAGGAGAGGGCAGATTTATTAAAGATATTTTTATAAAATTAATTAAATTTTTATTCATAATAAATTATTAGTAGAGGGTAGGGAGGGGTTAGTTAATTAATTTTACGTATAGAGATAGATTTTATAGAACAGATTTTAATAATAGAAAATAAAGAAATTAATAAATAAAATATTGATCTAATGGTGATATTATTTAATGGATATTCATATAAATATAAAATATTTTGAAAATTTATTTCATTAAGTTTTATTAAATAATTATATTCAGAAAAGTTATATTTTTTTATTAATAAATAAAATAAATTTAATTTAAAATTTAAATATAAAAAAATTATAAAATTAATAATAAAAGATGAAAGTATAAATTTATTAAGTTTAAAATTAGTTTGTTCGTTAGAAATTAAACTTGAAAAGTAAAGAAAAATAATTAATAATCCTCTAATTATAATTAAAAATAGTATAATTGAATATAAATAATTAGATTTTCATAATGATATATTAATACAGATAATTGATCTGTAAATTAATATAAAAATAATAATAATAATAGGATGAATAAGTATAATATTTATAATTAAAATAAATAAATTTATTAATATAAAAAATATGATAAAAATATTAAAAATAGATAATTCTTTATTCATAAGTAATTAAAATTTGATTTCAAAAAGTAGTTTAAAAAGAACATTAATTTTGGAGATTATTAGTATAATTATAAATTATTTTTTTGGAAAATTTATTATTTTTTACTTATAATTAATTATATTTTTAATTTACAAAATTAATGTTTTAAATTAAACTATATAAGTAAGTAACATTAATTATATTAATAATTAAGTTAATAATATTATATAGAAGGAAATATTTATTAGTATATATTAATATTGATATTTTAATTTATAGGTATATGTATATAATTATTTTAGTAATATTAATTTTTATATATAAATTTATATTGGTAGTTTTAATAGTAGTAGAATTAATAATTTTAAATATATCATTAATAATATATATAGTATTTAGATTAGTGAATTTAGAGGTTTTTATAATTTATTATTTAGTTTTTAGAGTTTGTGAGGGGTTTTAGGTTTAACTTTATTAATTTTAATTGTTCGATTTCATGGGAATGAATTATATTACTTATTTAATATAAAAAAATTTTAAATAACTTTTTATATAAATTTTAAGATTTAATTATGATAAAATTTTTATTTATAATTGCATTTATGTTTATAATAATTTTAAAGAATATAAAAGTTATATTTTATTATAATATTTGTTTTATTTTGAGGTTTTTTTTTTATTTAATTTTATATATAAGGATATAATCTGAATTAGGGTAGGGATAATATTTGGACATGATTTTTTTTCATTTTATATATTAATTTTAAGATTGTGAATTTTAAGTTTAATATTTATAGTTATTCAATTAGATAATAATAAAATATTTAAAGATAATTATATAAAAAGATAATAATATTTATGTTTATATTAATAATTTTATTAATATTTTTTTCTTCGATAAATTTAATTATATTTTATTTAATATTTGAGTTAAGATTGATTCCCACATTTATAATAATTATTTATTGAGGAATAAATTTTGAACGATTAAAAGCTTCATATTATTTATTAATATATACAATATTTATTTCATTGCCTTTATTAATTTATATTATAAAATTATTAAAATTTAATGGTTCATTAGATTTAAATTTGTTAGTTATATTAATAAATTATGAAATTAGGTTATGGGATTATATAATTTTATTTATAGCATTTTTTATTAAGTTACCAATTTATCTATTTCATATTTGGCTCCCTAAAGCTCATGTTGAGGCACCAGTTTATGGGTCAATAATTTTAGCTTCAGTATTATTAAAGTTGGGAAGATATGGGATTTTACGATTTTTAGAGATATTTTTTATTCAAAGAGTTAAATTTAATTATTTAATTATTAGTGTTGGGATTATAGGGAGGTTATTAGTAAGATTAATTTGTTTAATTCAAATTGATATAAAAAGACTTGTTGCTTATTCTTCAGTAGTTCATATAAATATATTAATATTCAATATTAACATTAATAAAAATAGGATTTGTTAGATCATATATTTTAATAATTTCTCATGGTTTATGTTCATCAGGATTATTTTTCATAGTTAATTTATATTATGAACGTTCTTATAGGCGATTAATATTTTTTAATAAAGGGATATTAAATATTATACCTTCGTTAAGAATTTGATGATTTTTTTTATGTTCTGCTAATTTTTCTTTTCCATTTTCTTTGAATTTTATTAGGGAAATTTATATAATTAGAGTTTTAATTGGATGAGATTATGTATAATAATTTATTTAATAATTTGTTTTTTTAGAAGAGCTTATTCATTGTATTTATATTCTTATATTCAACATGGTAGTATTTATATAGAAGAAACGTATATAAATATTTATTTAAAAGATTATATAATTCTATTAATTCATATTAAACCATTAGTTTTATTAATTTTAAATTTATGTCTATTATATTAATTTTTAAAGAGTTTAAGTAGTTTATTTATAAAATATTAATTTGTGGAATTAAAGAAATTTATTTTATCTTAAATAATTAATAATTTATTCATTTATTCATTTATTATATTTATATTATTTATTTTATTTATTTTGTTAAGATTTTATTATTATTATATAGACTTAGGTGTAATAATAGAGTGGTTATTATTTAATTTTAATTCTATTAATATGGAATTTTATCTGTTATTTGATTGATTATCATGTTTATTTATTAGAGTTGTTATATTAATTTCTTCAATAATTATATTGTATAGAATAATTTATATAAATATAGAAATTTATATTGATCGATTTATTAAATTAGTAATTTTGTTTATTTTATCGATAATTATAATAATTATTAGACCAAATTTAATTAGAATTTTATTTGGATGGGATGGTCTTGGTCTTATTTCATATTGTTTAGTAATTTTTTATCAAAATTATATATCTTATAATTCTGGATTAGTTACTGTTTTATGTAATCGAATTGGTGATATTGGTTTATTAATATCTATTGGATTAATATATATTTATGGAAGATGGAATATTTATTTTATACAAAGATCTGATAAGTTAGTTTTAATTATACTTTTTTTAGCTTCAATTACTAAAAGAGCTCAAATTCCTTTTTCTGTATGATTACCCATAGCTATAGCAGCTCCTACGCCGGTATCTGCTTTAGTTCATTCTTCTACGTTAGTTACAGCAGGTATTTATTTAATAATTCGATTTAATAAAATTTTAATTAATAGAATAATAGATAAAATTTTATTATGTGTTTCAGTTTTTACTATATTTATATCAGGATTAATAGCAAATTTAGAGAATGATTTAAAAAAAATTATTGCACTATCTACTTTAAGTCAGTTAGGTCTTATAATAATAATTTTAAGGTTAGGGTTAAATTATTTATCTTTTTATCATTTGTTAACTCATGCAATTTTTAAATCATTATTATTTATATGTGCTGGAATTATAATTCATTTAATAAATAATAATCAGGATATTCGATTTTGTGGAAATATAAATGAATATATTCCATTTACTATAGTAAGTTTTTATATTTCAAGAATGGCTTTGATAGGATTTCCATTTATAGCTGGGTTTTATTCTAAAGATTTAATTATAGAGTCAATTTATTTGATAAATATTAATATATTTTTATTATTAATAATGATTTTATCTATTTCTTTAACTGTTTCATATTCTTTCCGTTTATTTTATTATATTTATTTTGGTGAGAATAATAGAGGATGTAGATTTTTTTATTATAAAGAGAGAAAATTAATAAATTTTTCTATAATTATTTTAATAAGATTAAGTTTATTTAGAGGTTCTATATTAACTTGATTATTTTTTTTTGATAATTATTTTATGTTATTAAAAGTTAATATTAAATTATTAACAATTTTTATATTAATATTAGGGACTATTTTAGGGAATTTTATATATTTAAAAAATTTTATAAATTTATATTATTATAGGTTTTTTTTTAGATCTATATGATTCTTAAATTATATGTTTATATTAATTTATAAGCCATTTTTTAATTTAGGTAATAATATGTATGAAATAGATAAAAGTTGAATTGAATTTTCAAGGAAAAATTTAGTTTTAAGGGTAGTTAAGGAGATTAGATTAATACAAATAAATTATTATAAGATTTTTATATTTGTTTTTATTGTAGTTTATGTATTAATAATAATTTTTTTAATCATTTAAAAAATTTTAATAGATATTAAATTTATAATTATAAATAATAAATTAAAATAAAGAAATATTTAATTAAATTAAATTAAAAATTAATTTAAATTAATTTATTTATATTTATATAGTTTATTTAAAAGCATAATATTGAAGATATTAGGAAGATAAATTTGATTTATTTATAAATAATAATTAAATTTATATTATTTTTATAATGAAAATATAATGTTTTATTTAAACTATATAAATTAATTATTTAAAAAATTAAAGTAAATAAATAAAAATAAATATATAATTTAATATAATGAATATAAAATAATTTATGAAGTAAAATGAATTTATTTTTTCATTTATTATTGAATTAGAAGTTCAATTATTATTACTTCAGGATAATTTAAAATTAAGACTATAAAATTAATTAACTGGAATATTTTGTAATAAATTCACTTTAATTATTAACAATAATTAACCTCTTTTTGGTTTCAGTTAAATAAATATTAATTATATAAAATAAAAAAAAAATTCTTTTATATTATGTTAAAATAATAAATTTTTAAGTCGAAATTAAATGTAAATTTACTTTAAAAGAATGTATAAAATAATTTATAAGATTTATATATTGAATATTAATAGATATAATTTTTAAATGCAATTTAAATGTTATAAATTAACTAAAATCCTAAAATAATATTTATTATATCTTAATATTTTCAATCAATAGATTTTTCTATATATTCAATAATTAAACCAATAATTAGAATAATTAAAAATAAAGATGATGAGAATAATATAATTTTATTTATAGAGAAGAATATATAGACTAAGGGGATCAATAAAGTAATTTCAATATCAAAAATTAAGAAAATTAATCTAATTAAAAAAAATTGAATTCTAAAAGGTATACGTGACTTAGACAGAGGGTCAAATCCACATTCAAATGGAGAAATTTTTTCTCGACTTTTATAAAGTTTAAATGAGATTAAAAAATTTAATGATAAAATTATCACTGATAATATAATAAATATGATTGATATAATTAAAATAGATAAAATTATTTATATTAAGATAAAGTTAATTTTTTTAATTGGAAATTAAATGTAATTTTATATATACTATATAAATTTTTAAAAATTATTAAGATTATTAATTAGATTAAATTGAGTTAATATCTTCATCAATAAATTGAAATATATAAGAATAATCAAATTACATCTACAAAATGTCAATATCATGCAGCAGCTTCGAATCCAAAATGATTTACTAAAGTGTAGATAATTTATTCGTAAAAGACAAATAAAAAGGAATATAGTCCCAATAATAACATGTAATCCATGGAATCCTGTAGCGATAAAGAATGAAGATCCATAAATTGAATCTGCGATAGAAAAAGGTGACTCATAATATTCGATAATTTGAAGTAATGTAAAATATAATCCTAGTATAACTGTTAAAATTAATCTTTTATTTCTTTCAAAGAAATTTTTATTTAATATAGAGTGATGAGATCATGTAATTGTCATTCCTGAAGAAATTAAAATAATTGTGTTTATTAATGGGATATCGAATGGATTAAAAGGTTTAATTCCTTGAGGCGGTCATAATTGTCCAATTTCTATAGAAGGAGCTAAAGAAGAATGAAAATAGGCCCAGAAGAAAGAGATAAAAAAGAAGATTTCTGAAATAATAAAAAGAATTATTCCTATTCGAAGACCTTTAAAAACTACTAAAGTATGAGATCCTTGAAAGGTTGATTCTCGAATTACATCTCGTCATCATTGGTATATACATAATAATGTACAAGGTATTGAAATTAAAATTAAATAATTTATTTTATGAAATCATATAATTATAGAAATTAAATTATTAAATAAGCTAAAAGAAATAATAATTGGTCAAGGACTAATAGATACTAGATGAAATGTATGATTTTGATTAATTTTTGTCATATTTATATATAATAATTTAAAATTAAATTTAGTAAATTATATAATTAAATTTCTCTTCTATATAATGTTGATAAAATTGAAAATACATAAGCTTGAATAATTGAAACAGAAATTTCTAAAATTAAAAGAAGAAATTGAGAAAAAATTATAATTATAAAAATTAATTTATTATTAATAATTTCTCCTGAAGATCCTAAGAGGGATAATAATAAATGTCCTGCGATTATGTTTGCAGTTAAACGAATAGCTAAAGTAAAAGGACGAATTATTAAACTAATTGATTCAATGATTACTATGAAAGGTATTAAGATAAATGGAGTTCCTTGAGGGGTAAGATGAGCAAATAGTTCATTTAAATAATTGAATATTCTGTATAAGATTATAGAAATTCAAAGAGTTAATGATAAAGATAGACAGAATCTTAATTGTCTAGAAATTGTAAAAATATAAGGGAATAGACCTATTAAATTAGAGATAATAATTAAAGAAAATAGACTTAAAAAAATAATTAAATTTGAATAGGAATAATTAATTAAAATTTTAAATTCTTTAAATAGAAAATTTATTAATAAATTTCATATTACAATGTATCGTGAGGGAATAAATCAAAATTGATAAGGAAATATAAAAAAAATTATTAAAATTCTTAATCAATTTAAAGAAAATATTAATCTAGTTGAAGGGTCGAAGATAGAGAATAGATTTATTATCATTTTCAAATTCATTTAATTTTTATATATTTTTTAAGAGGTAAGGAGTATAATGAAGAAGGATAAGGAATAAATAAAAAATAAATTATTCTTAAAGTAAAAAAAAGAATAATTATAGATGAAAGTAAAGTTAATGTTCATATTATTGGTATTATATGAGGAATAAAAGAATATTTTTTAAATATAAAATATTTTTAAATTGACAATTTAATGTTATTTGAAAATTAAACTAATTCTTTCATTAAAAATAGATGTTAAACTATTATGATTGATTTAAAAAATCAAAACTTACAATTCGGTCATTTAATGTAATAAATTATTATTTATTTAAATAATTTATAAAAATTATAAAAATGAGACTTATTTTTTAATTAACTTTAAAAAATTTAATAGAATGATTTTAATCAATTTTTAAAGTTGAGAAAATTAGTTGATTCAATCACAATAGGTATAAATCTATGATTTATCCCACAAATTTCTGAACATTGTCCAAAGAATAATCCAGGACGATTTATAAGTAATAATGATTGATTAAGACGTCCAGGGGTTGAGTCTATTTTAATACCTAGAGAAGGAACGGTTCATGAGTGGATTACGTCTATAGAGGTTGTTAGTATTCGAATAGGGTAATTGAAAGGTAAAATACATCGATTATCTACGTCAAGTAGATGAAATTCATTTATATTAAGTTCATTAAGAGGAATTATAAATGAATTAAAATCAATATTTAAAAAATCAGAATATTCGTATCTTCAGTATCATTGGTGACCAATTGATTTAATAGTAATTTTATTATTAAATATTTCATCTGTTAAATATAAAATTTTAATTGATGGGATGGCAATAAAAATTAGAATTAATATAGGAGTAATTGTTCAGATTAATTCAATTGTGTGGCCTTGGAGAAGAAATCGATTAATAAATTTGTTATTAATTAGGCTAGATAAAATAAAAAGAATTAATAAAGTAATAAAAGTTAAAATTATTATAGTAAAATCATGAAAAAAAATTATTATATCATATGTAGGTGAATTTGAATTTTGTAATGTTAATAATCATGTATTAATTTTTAATAAAAGTGTGTAGTATAACTTTATATATGGGGTTTAAATCCATTGCACTTAATCTGCCATATTAAAAATTTATATATATAAAATTAATTTAAAATTAAATTGAAGGAATTTCATTATATCTATGATTAAATGGAGGATAAGAATTTAATCATTCTAGAGAAGAATTTAAAAAAAATAAATTTATAATTATTCGTTTAGATGATAGAGCTTCTCAGATTAAAAATATTAAAAAATTAATCTAGTAATAGAAATAAAGGATCCAATTGAAGAAATAATATTTCATGAAAGATAAGAATCTGGATATTCAGAGTAACGTCGAGGTATTCTCCTAAGTCCTAAAAAATGTTGAGGAAAGAATGTTAGATTTACTCCAATAAATATAGAGATAAATTGAATATTTAAAAGGAAATTATTTAAAGAGAATCCAGTTATTAAAGGAAATCAATGAATAAAACTTGCAATAATTGCAAAAACAGCTCCCATAGATAAAACATAATGGAAATGAGCTACAACATAATATGTATCATGAAGAATAATATCAATTGATGAATTAGAAAGTATTACTCCAGTTAAACCTCCTATAGTAAATAAAAAAATAAATCCTATAGATCATCAGAGGGATGAATTATTATTAATTTTTGTTCCATGTAAAGTTGTAATTCATCTAAAAATTTTAATTCCAGTAGGGATAGCAATAATTATAGTTGCAGAAGTAAAATAAGCTCGTGTATCAACATCTAAACCGATTGTAAATATATGATGAGCTCAAAAACAAATCCTAAAAATCCAATTGCTATAAGAGCATAAATTATTCCTAAAGCTCCAAAAGTTTCTTTTTTTCCTCTTTCATTTATAATAATATGGGAAATTAATCCAAATCCTGGTAAAATTAAAATATAAACTTCGGGATGGCCAAAAAATCAAAATAAATGTTGATATAGAATTGGGTCACCTCCTCCTGAAGGATCAAAAAATGAAGTATTTAAATTTCGATCAGTTAATAGTATAGTAATAGCTCCGGCTAAAACAGGTAAAGATAATAGAAGTAAGATAGCTGTGATTAAAATTGATCATACGAGTAAAGGAATTTTATCAATAGAAAAATTTTTATGATGTATATTAAGAATTGTTGAAATTAGATTAATTGCTCCTAAAATTGAGGATATACCTGCAATATGAAGGGAAAAAATTGTTAAGTCTACAGAAGGACCATTATGAAAAATATTTGAAGCTAAGGGAGGATAAATAGTTCATCCTGTACCTGTACCATCATTAATAAAATTACTTAAAAGTAAAAGAGTAATTGAAGGAGGTAAGAGTCAAAATCTTATATTATTTATACGAGGATAAGCTATGTCTGGAGATCCTAGTATTAAAGGAATTAGAAAATTTCCAAATCCGCCAATTATAAATGGTATTACTATGAAAAAAATTATGATAAAAGCGTGATTAGTTACTAAAGAATTATAAATTTGATCATTATTGATTAATGAATTTGATGAGCCTAATTCTAAACGAATAATTATACTTATAGAAGATCCAATTATTCCTGCTCAAATAGCAAATAAGAAGTAAAGAATACCAATATCTTTATGATTTGTAGAATATAATCATTTATTCATATTTGATAAAAATTATAATAATTTAGTGTTATGTCTGAATAAGGTAATAAATTGTAAATTTATTTATGAAAATAAGTTTTCTAACACTAAGTATTTAATTTAAATATTATTTTATAGTTTAAATTAAAATATTAAATTGCAAATTTAAAGTAATTTTTAAAAAAAAATTAAAATATAAGATTTATAAAATAAATTTTTTTATATATTAAACTTTGAAGGTTTAAAGTTTTAAAATTAACTTAAAATCTTATAATTTAAAAAAAAAAAATTATTAAAGATAAAATTATTCTAAAATATAAAAGTAAAGGTAATTTTTTAAAATTAATAAAATTAAATTTTATAGAGAAATTATTAAAAAGTTTAGATTTAAATATAAATAAAAATATTGTTAAATTTATTAAATTAATATAAATATAGATTAAAATAAAAGAATTAAATATTATTAAAATAAAAATTAAATGTAAATTTGAATTTAAGATAAAAATAAAAATTCTTATTCATTTTATAAAAAAAATGATAAAGGGGGGATTCTTGCTAAATTGAATGAAAGTATTAGACAAATTAAATTTAAATTTAAGGAAGAAAAATTATTTAAAAAAAAATTAGATGATATTTTAAAATAATAAAAAAAAATACAAATAATAAATAAAATTAATCTATAAATAAATATATAAATTAATCAAAATAAATTTTTTAAAAAAATTAATAATAATATTCATCTAGTTTGATTAATTGAAGAGTACGTTAATAATATTTTAAAATTAAGTAAATTAATTATTTTAAAAGTAGAAATGAAAGAAGATGAAAGAATTATAAAGTATATAAATATAATATTTACTTCAATAATTGATAGTATATAAAAGGGAATAATTTTTGAATAGTTAATAAAATAAATAAAGTATCTCATGATATGAATAAAGAAATTAATGGCATTCATAGATGGAATGGAGGAATTCCTAGTTTTAATATTATAGAAATTAAAAAATTTAAATTAAAAAATCTATTATTATAAAAAAAAAAATATTAGTAATTAATGAAAAAATTAATATTAAAGATGCAATTACTTGAATAATATAGTATAGAAAAATAATTTTTTTATTAGTTAATTTTATACATAAATAACAGATAAATAAAAAATTATTAATTTCTATAAAAAATCATATTATAAATAAATCATAAAAAAATAAAGGAATAATAGCAAAATTAATTAAATTTCAAATAATAAAAAATTTATTAAATTATTAATTAGATGCCGCTCAGAGACCACCACAGCAGGATCCAAATAATGAGTAATATACAATAAGATCATTTATTTTATTACCCCACACATACACACACAGCAGAGAGGGTTTGGAGTCAAAAAATACTACGGGAGTGACGAACCGTGGGGTCCTTATCTCTGCTGTGACACATAAAGATTTTTGTTCACGGAGCTTTTCAAGGTCATTCAAAATTCACAAATAATGTCACCAACTAACAGATTTTGTAAAACCCTACTATGTTTGTTTCAAACATTTTTCAAAAAAATCAATACCTTCCGAGATTTGACTATTCGGCAACCCGAATTTTTCATGTTCGACTGGTTATAACTCGATAACTCGATAACTGTCCATTATTGAGCTTTGTGCCCATTACATCTTTTGTTCAGTAGGTCATAAGCTACAACATATGTAAAAACCAATTGATTTGACCGGGACAGATTTTCCATATGATTAGTGCGGGGTTCTTTAGATGGCGTTACTGGCCAACTTACTTATTTCGCGCATGCGCACTCCGTTTTGGCCAACACAAAATCGGAAGAGTTGCGCTACTGTATATACTGTGACCAGGGGCCGACCTACGGCAGAGAGCGGACTAGGAGAGCACACAGCAAACGAGCGAACGAGCAAACAGACGAGTACAGTGGTCACTACTGCCCTGGAAGCTGGAGCCGCTAGAGATACCGGCCGCCACCTTCACACGGCCTCCAAGGAGCCTGCTCGCTACCTGGGACATACGGCTAAGGAGGTACACGTCACCCTCCTATCCAGGAACGGTGCCAGCGCTCCTAACACCACCGGCGCTAACACCTCCCAGGAGCGGCGCTAAAAGAGGCGGCAGACAGGAACCGGCCACTCAGACGGACCGTCGCAGCCTGGTGCATCGCGGCACACAACATCGTCAGCCGCAGACACAGGAGCGGGCCACGCAGTCCTCCGACTCTGACTGGGAGGCCACGACCAAAACAACGGCCACGCAAACAGAGGCAATTCATCACAGAGCCTCCACGCGTCTCCGACGAGCTGCTTCAACACCAGCGAAGCCCAGGGTCTCGTCCGAGCAAGGACCCTTAAAATGGACTAGAACCACACCACACATCTCGTGGCGAGAAAACCTCGCCACGCGTAGGAGTCGCTATACGCGACGCAATCGGCCCTTTTCAGGGCCACATGTTGGGCCACAGAAGTTATGGTTCTATCTATTTTTAATTTAAAATTAAAATTTGGTTTGGGTTAGGTTATATCTTCCGGAAGTGGAGCCCCCCTGTAAGGGGGGGGGGGCGGAACCCACTGCGTCCACGCATACACTTTCCAATCCACACAAGAATTGTGGGATAGATCTCGCTTTGCGTAGAAAGTTGAACATATGTCAAGGTCAAAGTCATTGAAGGTGGGTACGTTAATCTAAATATTTATCTTCTTTTGTTAATAACTTTTTAATAAACAACGAGCGACGGCTAAAACCTCTTGGATGTTACTCAGGACAGTGATCTTGACAACATATGTCAAGGTCAAAGTCATTGGAGGTTGGTACGTTAATCTAAATATTTACCTTTAATATTTTGGATTTATATATAAATTTATCATTAATTTCCCAGATTTATAAAACAAACCGGTTATAAATTTTAAATGCAAACTTTAATAATAGCTGCTATAATGGTAATTATTCAGTTTAGCGTCCTCACCTCAAATATCGATGAAATTATGCTCATTCGATGCGTTTTTGCATAAAACGAAAGAATATAGCAGAAAAAAGCGTCGCTCTGCCCCGCGAAGCGAAATATTAATAGTTAAAGTTGACGATTATTTAGGTTACAAAACCTGTCATACCGACGAAATGCAGCGACATGAGTATGTTCTATGACCACATGCGAATCGAAATCAAGTACAAGTACTGCCTGAAGACATGTTTCGTTTTCACATTGATGCAATAATTTTCTTTATCAATATTTACATCATTATTACACTTATTACACTTCATTGTATATGTTAAAATAATTTGGTACATTAAAAAAAAATCTCATTTCGCGTTGTAAAGTATATGCGTAGACACAATGGGTTCCGCCCCCCCTACGGGGGGCTCCACTTCCGGAAGATATAATCTAACCCAAACCCAATTTTTGTTGCAAATTTAATGCAATTCTAATAGACCACGTTGCAATTTTGAAAATGAAACAAATTGGGTTTGGGTTAGGTTATATCTTCCGGAAGTGGAGCCCCCCCGTAGGGGGGGCGGAACCCACTGTGTTCACGCATATACTTTACAACACGAAGCGAGGTCAACCTTTTCCGTCTAATTATATGAATTGTATGACACGTTTTGTAACCTAAATAATCGTTAACTTTAACTATTAATATCTTGCTTCGCGGGGCAGAGCGACACTTTTTTCTGCTATATTCTTTCGTTTTATGCAAAAACGCATCGAATGAGCATAATTTCATCGATATTTGAGGTGAGGACCCTAAACTGAATAATTACCGCTATAATATTATAACAATAGTTACTATTAATATTAAATAATTAACTTATATTTATTTCAATACTTACTTAAGAAACGCCGTCGATTTTTGCACTAAAGTAACTAAGTACACAATGATGAAAGCAATAAAAATTATGCCAAACGAAGTGATAAATCTCGTAGTAACATAGTTTGTACTAAACGTAGTAACTCCATTATTCATTTGTTCATAAAAGTTGAGGATCGAATACAAGAAGAAATCGTAGTTACAACGTGACAACATGGCGGAGTACACGGTGAAAGGTGTACAGCGCGATGTAAGTATTTTATAATACAAGAATAAAAAATATTCTTCATTTTTAAAATTTCATTTTTTTTTCCAGATATCTATGGAGGACATAATAGTGGAGATAGAATCAGTGGTGGGCGCGCTGATGTGTCGCTAGCGCGCAGGCTAGCGCGAAGGTTTACACGCAGGATGGCGCGCAGGTTTACACACAAGCTGGCGCGCAGGCTTATACGCAGGCTGGCGCCCCAGACGGCATCAGCACATCAACTAGCGTTCCCGTTAACCCTGGCGTGGAGTGCGTGGATGCCCAGATCCGAAGCCTGGACCTGGACGGCCTGGACCTATTGAACAAAGGCCTAGATTTGTTGAACAAGGGCCCATTGGAAACCAGCAGGAGCATCCTGCCGGAGATGCTTTATGTAAGTAATCATAACCTTTTTAAACTCTTTTTTATTATTAACAAATACAATCATCAAGTGTAACGAGAAAAGTATTTGAGGTGAAGTGAGGGGGGGATTTAAGGCGGCAGAAGGCACGAATCAAACAACCATCCCTCCCGTGGCAGCGGCACTATCGTATCTGTGTAGGGCAGTGCTCGGAGATAGTTGCCCTTTTCGGGCCGATATGTGAAGCGACGCCTACGGTCCCCCCACTACCGCTCGAGGCTCGACGGCCGAGCCGCCGATCGCGCGCGTAACGCTATGCCTCAGGAGCGTCCCGAAAAAATATGCTGAGATTGTACCTGCCGTCAAATCGTTGTTTAAATTTGCTTTGCCAGATAATTTGTCTATTAGTAATATATTATATATGTTATAGTAATATACAAGGTGAGTTTTTTAACTTGAAACTGTAAAATATCTCGGAAAGTAAGCTTTATCGAAAAAAATGTTTCAAACAAAAGTTGAGAGAAGGAAGTCACGGGTCGCTCAGCGAAATGCAGGTGACCCTCGGTGACAAGTAGGATGTCACGGATCGCTCAGCGAAATGCAGGTGACCCTCGGTGACAAGTAGGAGGTGAGAGAAGAGACTTGAAGTAATGTTTTCGCGAAGGGGTTAAATTTATTATCCAAGAATCATTTCAGGAAAAGAAGAAAAAAAAGGAAAATAATTAAAAGAGATGGGAAAATTTAATGACTTACTATTTATTGAGAGCGTTGTTAAACTAAACCACCAATGGTTTGCGAGGGCGAGAAGATCTTGGCTGGTGCTGTCAGGTTGGATGGAGATCGCTGTGGTAATACAAGTGTATTAGTTTCTCAAGTTATATAAATATAACTCTGCACTGCACAACGCGTAGAAAAATGCGAGAATAGACATCGGATTTTGTATATTGATACGACAGAGCGATTGAAGCTTGCCGTCTATACAACTTGGAGTCGCGGAAAACGAATACTCGAGCCCGGAGCTGGCTACTAGCTAAGTAGTGAGTCGGTTGAAAAACAGAAACGAAGTGACTTTTCGAGCGAGGATTTCGCGTATCCCGGATTCTTAGCGTCTCCCCACGTACCCTCTCCATTAGGCAATCAGAGTTCTTTTTTAACAAATCAAATCTTTACTTTACCACTCTCATGAGTAGGAGGTGCTACCCTTCCAGAAGAAGGTCCAGAAATTGCGCCTATTGGTGTAGGCTTTTGTTTTTAGAAGTTAAGTGCAACCTATTGGAGAGTCCGTTATGATCGGCTAAGTTGACATTTTTATTATTCCCGCTGAAATTTATCTCAAACAGATAACGCAAGAGGGTGGTCTGGCAGGCGAGCACGCGCTGTCAAGTATCGCGACTTCTGCTTACGGATTTTGGTTTCATCCGTAAACCATCGTCCGTGTCCCTCTCCTTGTTCTTTGTTTTAAACCCTTAAGCCCGTTGCGCGGATCTTAGAGTTGAATATTTCATTCATCTGTTTGTTTTCCATACGCACATGGTCTAGATTTCTAGCGTTCGAGGCTCTCTTATCTTTGTTTAAAATTTTCAAATCTTTGACGTGGGTTTTAGTCCCGGAAGATTTATTGATCCGTCTCGAATTTTCAAATCTTTGACGTGGGTCTTAGTCCCGGAATATTTATTAATCCGTCTCATAGTTAAAAAATTGTATCGTTCTAAAAGATTAGTCTCGCCTGCTAGATATCTCCTTGTTTATTGTTTACGTCGTGTGCAGAAAGGTTCCAGAGCGTAATTTTTTATATCAGTGAAAGAGTTCTATGAAAGAAAAGAATCGTGGAGTCCACCGGATGTAACATTGTTTTTTTTAGGCAAGTAGCGGCTCGCCGTAGTTGTTTCAAGAGATACCATCATTAATTGCATTAAGCGACAGCGATTAGCGCGAGGTAAGCTGCTTTAATATATAAACTTGTATGTTAATGATAAAATTATTATTAATTCTCATTTTTTTAGCAACTCGCAGCGGCAGTAGCTCGCAAAGAAGGGAAGAAGGAATGAGTTAAAGAAAGAGTTATTTTTTTTTATTTACGTTTTATTTTTTATTTTTTTTGTAAATATTTAATTAAGTTACAATTTTGGGAAGAATTTATCGGACGAGCAAGTAAAGCACAATGAAGGGACAGACGATGAAAAAGCACGATGATCCACTAGCAATAAAAAAAGCTAAAAAATTAAAAGCGAAGAAACAAGAAGAGTGAGTAAATGTTTCAATTAATATACTTTCTAGTAGTTAACTAACAAAATAAATTTACTTGTTAAATCTTGGCACAATAACGGTTTAATAGATGTGTCCACGTACAAATATTTAAACATTACTAACGGCAATTTGCCACGATGTTACGGATTGCCCAAGATTCATAAAACTGGTTTTCCATTACGTATTATTGTATCGTCACTGAACAGCCCGTTGTATAATGTATCGAAGTTCATTCATGATATTTTACATAATTCTAATTTGCAACCTAAATCTCATATCAAAGATGGCTGGTCATTTGCTGCTGTTATGAAGGATAAACTTATTAATGATGACGAAATAATGATCTCACTTGACGTTACTGCATTATTTACTAATATTCCCAAAGAGTTAGTTTTGCGCGCTATCGAAAAACGTTGGAATGACATTGCTCCGAATACGAATTTTAACTTGCTTCAGTTTTTACATGCAGTGGAAATTGTTCTAGATTCGACTAGTTTTTCTTTTAATGGACAGTTTTATGAGTAGATCTTTGGCAGTCCTATGGGATCTCCTTTATCACCTATTTTGGCAGATATTGTGATGGATGATTTGGAGACACATTGTTTGAGTTTGTTAAGTTTTACTGTGCCTGTTTATTATAGATACGTGGATGATATCTTTGCCATCGTCCCACGTGCAAAGGTGGACGAGATTGAGTTAGTTTTCAACAGTTATCACCAACGCTTAAAATTCACGCATGAAATAGAGTCTGACTCATGTATTAACTTTTTGGACACCACTGTTATCCGTTTTAATGGAAAAATTTTAACTAATTGGTATAGAAAACCTACTTGTTCCAATAGATATATTAATTTTTATTCTAACCATCCTTTTAAATATAAAATGAACACCATTTTTAATCTCGTTGACCATGCTATTTTACTATCTGACGATCAGTTTCATGTTAAAAATATTGATGTCGTGAAACGGATTTTACTCAATAATTGTTTTCCGAGACACGTTATTAACCGTTATGTTGATAAGAGACTTGATTTTTTGAAACACCGTGGTGATGTTGTTCCGAGTACTGAGGAAAATAATGTAGACAAACCCTCTTACATTGCATTACCATTTGTTGAAGGTTTGAGTGACAATATCGGTCGGTTGTTTAAAAATATGGGTTTTACTGTTGTCTACAATATACCTAAAAAATTAAACTCATTGATTAAACGTGGTAAAGATGGACTGCCTATTAGCAATAGAACGGAAGTCGTTTATAAAATAAATTGCAAGGACTGTAGCGCTTCATATATTGGTCAAACGAAAAGACATTTAAGTACTCGCGTGAAGGAACATTTTAATAACATAAAAACGCACGCAAGTAATCTTTCCGTAATTAGTAAACACAAATTAGAATTTGATCATGACTTCGATTGGTCAACGCCTGATATTCTGCATACTGAAAAACATGTAAGAAAGAGAGAAATAGCTGAAATGTTTTTTATTAAAAAATATGACAACACTATTAACTCTCAAAAGGATACAGAGAATTTAAATAACATATACGATAGATTAATAAAGGTCGTTTAGTCTTTCTCAGTATCTTAAACAGAGAGGTTGACACAGTGTCATTATGACATAGCGACTTTTTTCTCTTTCAACTATAACGCAGGTACATAAATTTGTTTATTTTATTTTTATAACGTGATTGTCATTATTTAATATTGTAATTTTAGTTCACTTGATAAGGACCAAAACCATATGGTCGAAACGTTGTGATCACAATCAAACAATAAATTGCCAGTTGGGTCGGATATATATAAACACTCCTTTAATATACTTTCTCTTTTTCTCTTCTTTTTATTAATTCTATTTTTAACTTTTCCTAAATAGGAAGCTTGCACGAGAAGACAACAGGATTTTCGCATATCGCCTACTGTTGCTTGGTTAACCACGATTTGACTGATGAGCTCAATCTAAAGTTGCAAAGACTGGTAAACTGTGCTATTCGCTTCATCTTCGATCTCAGAAGGGATGAACACATGACCCCTTATCGTCACCAACTGAATTGGTTGTCGGTCAAGAATCGTAGACAGTACTTCTTAGGTATTTTCATGTATCGAATACGATATCTTGAAGTCGCGTCGTACCTTAGCGAGCTGTTTGTTCCACAAGATCCTGATTTGAGATGCTCGTCGAGGCTGCCTTCTTCCAAGTACTTCTCCATCCCTCTCCATCGCACAGTTGCGTATCGCAATTCTTTTAAGCTTTCTGCTATTTACTTTTGGCATTCTTTTCCTCTTCATATTACTACTGCTTCGTCTCTTGATTGTTTTATGCGCTCACTATTTAGCTACCTGTTAGTACTCGAGGTCAATGAATATTGAGGTTGTGGGGTTGGTTGGTTGGCTGGTTATTCCTGGTTATTTTTACTTATTTTTTTCCCATTTTTTCGTTTTTCTTATTCTTATTTTGTTTTTTATTTCATTTAATTTTTCTCTAGTTCCTATGTTTGTTTTTATTGTTTTATTTTTATTTTTCACTATACTCTCTTGCCAGTTTAATTTCTGTGGATGAATTATTTACTCACTCTTTCTTATTTATGCATCAAGTATTATAAGTATCCTTGTTCATTATATAATCTACTCACTTACCTTATATATTAATTAGTTATGTGTGCTACTTGTCCATTTTCATTTTTTCACTACATTCTCTGCGCTCGTTTATTTTCTTTTGATGTATAATTTACTCACTCTTTCTCGTTATGCCTCTGGTAGATATAAGTACTACTTGTTTATTAAATAATTTACTAACTAACTCTTGTTTTTACATCAATTAGTTATATGTATCACTTGTTCATTTGTATTCATTTGTTTTTATATATTTGCCTCATAGCTACTCTACGGCATTAATAAATAAATAAATAAATAAATAAATAAATCTCCCGCTCTTTTTTTCCCGCTCTATCTTTCCCCCTCTCTCTATCCATCTCCCTCTCTCTCCCTCTCTCTCTCTCTCTCTCTCTCTCTCCCGCTCTCTCTCATCTATTATAAATTTTTAAAATTATAATTTTATAAAAGAGTATACACAAAAGAATAATCATACGTGAGCGGTGTGAATGCCCCTTGAGGGACAAAATCGCTTTGCGTGTGTGCGTGTGAACATACGTACGTGAGTCTGAAACTTATCCTGAAGAAAAATGAAAATGTCATATTTCTGGTATTCGATTATCATATCTCAAGATTGACTGCACAAATCTTATTCAAACTGATCGCAATCGAAAGCTTGCATCCACATTGTATATTAAAAGTGCCGTTAGATTTTTGATTACGGCTTTAGTTCCTGAGGTATTTTAATCGAAAGTTTATTAAAACGATTATAAACATAAAACTCCGGATAAGCTACTTGGTAGCGCCGTGGCGCCTGTACATAGACAAAACTGTTGATAGCCAGTCAGTTTTCTTTTATGTACTTGGCGTCGCGACGCTACCGCGTCGCTTGATTATGCGGGAGTAGGCTTTCGTCGAAACTGTTAATCGGAAAATCGCGTTCGGTGACGTTCTCCGGTAACTCGGGCTCGCTTTCGCTCGAGTATTGCGTTTCTAAGTTTCTTCGTGCGTTATAAAAATTTTCTCGCGGTATTAGACTTACGCTAATCGCTCGTTGCGCTGGTTCGCTTAGTAACCACGATCAGTTCGCTATCGGTTTCGGTATGTTAGAACCTTCCGACATTCACGCAATTGTATTTATTAAATTTTCGGGCTTACAATAGTGTTATGCACCGATCGAAGTCGTGATCGAGATGGCGCTGTGAACATAACAGAAGAGAAGTTGGGAGAGTTATAAAACTAAAGGACTCTCTCTCTGCGCTCTCTTTGGTCTGTGTCAAATCTTCCGCGGTTACCGGTTCTTATTAAGTTAAAGTAATACAGCTATTACAAAACATTCGTTGTACTCGACCCTCGAATACACAACAATTGGCGACGAGTTACGGGATTGGAAGCACACGAAGTAAAGAGAACTGTGCGAAAGAAACAGTTTTAATGAAGAAAATGGCTACGCTGCACGGTGGAATGGCTGTTGGACAAATAGAGGAGTACCAGCCAAGCATAGATGCATCCTGGACACAATATATAGAAAGGTGGGACTTTCATTTTATTGCTAACGAAATAGTAAGTCCAGTAAAAAAGCGTACTATCCTTCTGAGTGTATGTGGGAAGGCGACATACGCACTCATACGCTCAGTAGTTATGCCGAAATCTCCGGCGGATTTGTCATTTGTGGAGATCGTGCAAAAGGTGGGGGAACATTTCACACCTAAACCTTCCGAAATCATACAAAGATTTAAATTCAACAAAAGAAGTCAAATAGCTTTTGAATCGGTCGCGGATTACGTTGCTGATTTGCGTCGATTTCCGGAACATTGTGGTTTTGGAAATACATTGGATAGCATGCTTCGAGATCGTTTAGTTTGCGGTATAGCAGATGAAGCAGTGCAACGACGTCTATTGGCGAAGACAGATTTATCTTTCCAGAAAGCGCTAGACATAGCAATAGTGGCGGAGACAGCTAAAAAGAATGTATTGGATCTGAGAACATCGTTCACGTCGGGAAATGCAGTTACGCATGGAGTCTGGAAAAACGATCGTAACAAGAAGAATACGATTCAACGGAAAACGACGAAAGCGACATCGAAGAAGCCATGTTTCAGATGTGGGGAAGCGTATGCGCCCAGTGAGTGCAGGTTCGTAACCGCGGAGTGCCGGTTTTGCAAGAAGAAGGGGCATATAGAGCGCGTGTGTCTCTTTAAAGGAAAACTGACTATAGGAAACAGCACGAGTACAAAAAAATCGGGAGAGGGCAGCACACATGCAGTAATGAACACGTCACGGGCATCGACACAGAGGGAAGTCGAATATCAAAACACAATACAAGAAGTGTTACCGTCTGAAATCTTTACAGTAGAAGTATATATTAACGAGAAACCACTCTCGTTCGAAGTAGACTCAGGTGCCACTTGCACTATCATAAGTGAGAAAACTTTTAAGAGATTATGGCCGACACGTCAACTCAAGTTTCAAAAGGAATCTATTACCTTACGAACGTGGACACGCCAGCAATTAGAGGTTAGAGGAACTTTCACTGCGAAGGTAGGATACAAAAATCAAATACACGAATTACCATTGATCGTGATAAAAGGGCAGGGAACAAGCTTATTAGGTATGAATTGGTTCAACGCTCTAGGAATTTCACTAAGGGGAATTCATCACATTCATGTAAAACAGGAAATACGTGAAGCAGTATTTGCAGAAGGACTAGGCTCATATACAGGAGCTCCAATTAACATAGAGATTAACGCGGACAGTAAACCAATATTTTTGAAAAGCAGAGCCGTCCCATACGCGTTTCGAGAGAAAGTAGATGAAGAATTACGAAGGTTAGAAACAGTTGATGTTTTAGAAGCAGTTCAACACTCGGATTGGGCCACGCCAATCGTATTGGTTTTAAAGAAGGACGGACATGTACGTTTATGTGGAGATTAGCGAGCTACCGTAAATAAAGCTATAAAAACGGACACATACCCATTGCCTACAGTAACGGAGTTATTAGCACAACTTGCAGGAGGTAAGCGATTCACAAAGCTAGATTTATCTGAAGCTTATTTGCAGCTGTCATAGACGAAGCAACATCAAAAATTCTTACAATAAATATCCCAAGAGAACTATTTCGAGTTAAAAGATTACCTTATGGAACCTTCAGCACCAAGCGTTTTTTAGAGAGTGATGGATACCGTCTTAACTGGTCTTACTTGAGTAGGTGCATATTTGGATGACCTACTCATAGCTGGAGAGTCTCAGGAGCAATTGACAGATAGAGAAAATAAAGCATTTGAGAGAATTTACAATGCAGGGTTACGTCTAAAGAAAAGTAAGTGCATACTTAACACAGACGCTGTAGAATATCTAGGTTATAGAGTAGATGCGGAAGGAGTACATTCAGTTACAGAGAAAGTGGAGGCCATACAAAAAGCTCCGGCCTCAAAAAATAAGGAAGAACTTCAGACTTTCTTAGGATTATTAAATTTTTATTCATGTTTTCTGCCACACAAAGCAACAGTGTTAAAACCATTACATAGATTATTGGATAAACAAACGAAATGGACATGGTCAGTAGCGCACAATAAGGCATTTTGTTCTGCAAAGAAGATGGTAATAGCATCTACTGTTTAACACATTACGATCCTGAGAAACCCCTCATTCTGGCATGTGATACATCACCGTACGGAGAAGGAGCTGTCCTTTCACATATAAATTCAGATGGTTCTGAGAAACCAATAGCTTTTGCATCAAGGACATTATCTAAAGCAGAAAGAAATTATTCACAGTTACAAAAGGAAGCGCTATCAATCATTTTCGGAGTTACAAAATTTCACGCATATGTATATGGTCGGAATTTTGCAATCTTAACAGATCATAAGCCACTTTTGGGTTTGTTTAACCCAGATAAATCAGTACCTCAGATAATGTCACCGCAATTACTTCGGTGGAGTTTAATTTTAGCAGCTTATACATACAAACTGAATTATAGAGAAGGGAAAATACATGCAAACGCAGATGCATTAAGTCGATTGCCGATGGAAACGCCGGAATTCAGTATTCCACTTTTAGGAGAAATAAAAATGTTGGAATCAACACAGGATATACCATTAAAAGCGAGAGACATCGGAAAAGGACACAAGTGCATCCAATACTATCCAGAGTACATCGATGGTTACTTCAAGGTTTCCCTGCAGAATAACAGGAGAATAAATTTGCACCTTTTATAAAACGTCAAATAGAATTGTCGGCGCACAGAAATTGTATGTTATGGGGATCACGTGTTGTAATTCCGGAATGTGCTAAAGAATCAGTACTCCAGATACTACACAATGCACATCCGGGAATAGTTAAAATGAAGGCGATAGCTCGTAGTTACGTTTGGTGGCCAGGAATGGACAAAGCCATTGAAACATATGTAAGTAAATGTGATCAATGTCAACTAATAAAAAATAATATGCCGCCGGTTCAAGGAAACACATGGTTATCTCCGGGAAAACCATGGATCCGTCTTCATGTTGATTTCGCAGGACCTTTCCACGGGAAAATACTTATGTTAATCGTAGACGCGTATACCAAATGGCTGGAAATTTTTCAGATGAGCAACTGTACGGCACAGGCTGTAATTACAAAATTACGAAATCTTTTTGCGACACATGGATTGCCACAGATCATAGTATCAGACAATGCAACAGTATTCACGTCAAATGAATATCTGTCTTTTCTTCAGAACAATGGGATAACAGCAATGTACAATGCACCATATCATCCCTCATCTAATGGACAAATCAAAAAATACGCGCAAACGGTAAAAACGACGTTAAAAATGATACCCAAAGAAGAGTGGGAGGTAGGACTTGCACGGTTTCTATTTACACAGCACACCACACCCAGTATGACAACAGGCACATCACCGGCAGAGCTAATAATGGGACGACGCCTACGAATAGCGTTAGACGGACTACATCCTGATAGTAAACAAGATACAACAACGCAAAAGAATATAAGAATAAAGAATAAAGATTCGGACATTTGAAGCGGAAGACTCAGTTTGGGCCAGAACTTATCTTATATCACCGAAATGGATAGCAGCCTGAATAGTAAAACTAGTTGGATGAGTAACATATGAGATCCGTACTATTGATGGGAAAAGTTGGATAAGACACATTGACCAATTACGGCCCCGAGCAGGAACAGCAATCGAAAAAACCGACGATGGAAACTGGGATGAGTTTCCTAGCACAGAACAAGCACAAGTTGCTGAGGCAGGACCAGAACAAACAGAAGAAGCACCAGAACAAGTATTGCAAAGATCCACTCGAACAAGGACGGCCCCAAAACGATACGGAGATTATACCGCTTATAATCTAGAGGGGAAGGAATTGTTATACAGGGTCAGTTTTTTAACTTGAAACTGTAAAATATCTCGGAACATAAGCTTTATCCAAAAAAATGTTTCAAACAAAAGTTGTAGGGTTCGCAGGGGGCCACATGATAAAAATATGGATTTGACCTTGAGTGACCTTTTCAATGTGAGATCAATGTGATCGACGTTTTCTTAAATGGACGCCCCCTTTTTTTATTACATATTCTTGTAGCTTATCTCGAGAACTTTTCAAAACACTATAATAAAGTATTTTTTCATTAAGTACTTTTTGAGTTATTTTATATCTTAATCTAACATATTTTGATATAAAAAATAAAATATTTCGTAAAATATTCAGTTTTCGATAATCTTACCGTAATACTTTTATGTACAGAATAATGAGACAAATCAATTAGTGCAAAAAAAAACAAATAATTGTTTAAAAAAATACATTGTAAATAATTACATACTTTTTTTAAAAAACAATTTTTTTTTATACTAATTGATTTTCTCATTATTCTGTACATAAAAGTATTACGGTAAGATTATCGAAAACTAAATATTTTACGAGATATTTTATCTTTTATTTCAAAATATGTCAGATTAAGATATAAAATAACTCAAAAAGTACTTAATGAAAAAATACTTTATTATAGTGTTTTGAAAAGCTCTCGAGATAAGCTACAAGAATATGTAATAAAAAAAGGGGGGTTCCATTTAAGAAAACGTCGATCACATTGTTCTCACCTTGGAAAGGTCACTCAAGGTCAAATCCATATTTTTATCATGTGGCTCCCTCCGAACCCTACAACTTTTGTTTGAAACATTTTTTTCGATAAAGCTTACTTTCCGAGATATTTTACAGTTTCAAGTTAAAAAACTCACCCTGTATATTACTATAACATATACATATATCACATCTACTTTTCTATACCTGATATTTAAATAACAACTTTTATTATCCGGATATAATCCTTAAAATAGAAACGCCAAGAATTATTTTATATCTCCTTCCTACCATACAATATTATTGTTATTATTATTACTTATTTACGAATCATTCCTTAGTGGAAAGACAAAGACGATCTTCGCGAGCGGCCACCAAATGTTCGCGGAATCGTCGCAATAGGCCGCTTAAGAAGGAATTGGCTCGAGCGTCCGCGAATTAATAATTTTTCTATCCTCATCATTCTACTCACACTTTTATTTCACGTAATTTTTCTAGAACTATTTATTGTAAATTTCCAACCGGAATTTAAATTTTAGTTTCCCCGTCTAATTCCGGTTGATGACCTCCGTATTTATTGTAACACCCGCGAGAACACAATTTTCCTTCACCTACACTCACGCACACGAAAACAAGTACACCTTGGAATTTAAGAAAATGTATTTTTATAAATAAGATTTTAAAAATCAAATTAAATGTTCCTTCGTTAAATATTATCTTTCTTTTCTTTTTAAATCATTCATTTTCAATTTATTTGAATAAATGCAAAGTTAAATTTTAAATTCGAGTAATTTATTAATCCGATCTCCTTCCTGTTAACCGAAATCGCACAAGGTCCCGTCCCGGGTAATAAGGATTCAGTTCCTTTACCAGAAAAGGGACCGCCGAGCGAACGGTCTTTCGATAGAGTAAGAGCGACCCTTCCGGTCGTTGACCTATCTGGGGCCCTGGTCTGTTCGTTCGACTCTAGGACACGCATCGTCTAGCGTTTGTCTAGAGGTAAGTAGGTTACGCCCTCCCGCTGACTTTTCCTTTATTTGAGTCTGGACGTAACAACAACATGAATACAATATTTTTAGCTCATCTTAATTATTATTATTCGCGTATAGATTTAATTAAATGTCAAAGCTTACCTTTTTCTCTTCTGTGCTTGCACTATTCGGTGCCTCGTTCTCCTTCTCCTTCTCTTCGTCCGAATCCGAAGATAGAGTAATCTGTTCATTTTTAAAGAAAGTCAGATTATTCAGGCAATTTAATGAATTGTTAATATAATTACAATAGTTATAAAAAAATAATATAAATAAGCTTACCTCTCCCAAATCCCTGCGCCTCTCCCAATGGACGATAGATTTTCTGTTCTCAGATAATGGTTGGCCTGTCCTTATCATCTGCAACAATTTATATTGGGACAGCCTTTGTATACCCAACGCGTTGGCCTGAAAAGAAAGATATTATTTTCATCGAGAAATGATAAGTATATGCCAAACGTATAAATGTCTACAACGAGATAAATGTACCTTTTTTAATTTCGTTTTTCCCGCCTTACTCCCAACCACAATATAGTTGACTTTGTGCGAGATTTTGCAAACTGTACGCCCACCATTGTCGCTTATTAATTTTACAACTTCTGCTCTCGCCATGTATTCCATGACACTGCTGATAAAAAACGTTAAGCCTCGAAGATTTTTTCCAGCATTCTGCAACAAATCAATGAAGCGATCGATTAAAGATTTTTATCCATTTTTTCAAAACAGGATTCCTTATGCCGTACATGCATTTCTTTACGGATGTAAGAGCCCGAGCACAGACTTTTGCATAAGCGCATAATCATAAGCATAAGGAAATTGATTGGTCCATTTCCTTATGCTTATGGTTATGCGCTTATGCAAAAGTCTGTCCTCGGGCCCTAAACCTTACCACTTTAGAGCCTGATTTTTTCTTTCTACGCAAGAACCCGTAGTAGGTAATCTAGGCCGTATCTAACTCACGGCTCCATGAGTGCGAGAGAGAGGTACCCATAAGAGAAAAAGAGATAGCGAACGCTTGTGGGCAAATTCGGGGGGGAGTTCGGCGGGGGGAAGCCGGGGGGCGGAGAATCAGGGGGGTACGTAGGAAGAGGGGGAAGCGTGGCGCCTAGAGTGCTCAAGAGATGGCGCTCAGCTCGATCGGCGCCACGCTTCCTCCTCGCCCTACGTACCCCCCTGGTCCTCCCCACCGGCTCACCCCGCCCAAACTCCATCCCACGGTTGCTAACAAAGTGTTCGCTGTCTCTCGTTCTCCAAGGGTACCTCTCTCTCGCACTCATGGAGCCGTGAGTTAGATACGGCCTACACAATTTCTTTCACTCGCGAGGAAGAGCGATCGACGCGCTGGCGTATCCACGATGACTGACCGTTTTACGGCGCGGCTAAGTTATTAAACCCTCTTCTATAATCTCCCGCGCGAAGCGTTTCTCCCGCGCGAAGCGTTTCTCCCGTCGCGACTCGACCTTGACGCGACCTATTCCTAAGGGGGGGGGGGCCACGGCGATCTCTCGCGCTGCTTTTAGCGCGCGATCCGCTCTCACGATTTTTAAGGGATGCGCGTTGCTTCTAGCGCGCGATCCGCGAGCGGATGCCGGGTATCCGGCGTCGAGGGAGACGGAGGATTATTGGGGGGCAGTCGAACGGAGAGAGGAATGATTAGCGGTGATACGAGCGCGCTTATTGCGTATCGGAGCTTGTTTTTCTTCGTTTTCCGCCCATACGAGCACGCTTATCGTGTTTCGGGGCGAGTTTTTTTCGTTTCTTGGCGACGACGCGCTTCCGGTGACGAGACGCGTCCGAGAGCGAATATTCAGCTTAGTTAATCGGAGCGCGTTATCGCCATTTTTTTCGTTATAAAAGGATGCCGCGACGATCTCGAGATATTAGTACGTTCGAGAATATTCGCGGTGCGATGAAGCGCGCACCGAGCGCTTTATCGAGATTAGCTGGAAAAGTGGTGAATATTCGAATTAGAAGTATCGAGGATATACAGAATTTGGAAATATCGAATTGTTTAAAGAAGGAATTAAGCGAATGTTATACAGAGGACTGTCTGTACTGTAGAGAAAAGATCGGCTTTGCGGAAGAGTTCGTGCGAGAGGCGAGCGAGGCGCGATTCGACGAGCCTTTCTCGAATGTCAGAGCCGATGGCTATTTGCTTTATCGCAATTGGAAACGGCGATACGGAGTTCCAAAATTTTCGTGGGAGGTGAATCACGTCGTGCATTGCTTCTATACATTCGGTTGCCGATTCGAGAACGGAAATTATTTCGTGGAGGATGTGAGATATTGCGTGGAATGCGCGCATAGATCGAGCTTCGTGAGAAGCGTATCGACGCATATGAAAAAATCGGTGTATAGCGAGAGAGTGCCCGCTTGTGATCTTATCGACGAAGTCTCCGACGTGTCGAATAATTGGTGCGGCGGCTGCGCGACGAGAGCTTTGTTCTACATCGAGGGTTACGATGAGGAAGAGACGTGGTTTATCAATAAAAGATCTTGGCTTTCGTTAAACGACGAGTGATGAATCGAGAAACGATGGAGGAGCGCGATCTTCTTAATAGCGCGCGGGATGTCTCGACGGTGGACGCGTATCGCGCGTGGGCGAGACGGTGCGACGAGTGTCTCGAATTTCTGCGGGAGGGGTGTCGAGGCGAGCGCCGGGGGAGATCCACCGGAGCGATCAATTCTCTGATCGCTCGAACCGTTCGATTGACGGGTGCGAGAGACGATCTGCGTCGACGTTTCGAACGCGTGGGAGGCGGCGTAGAGAGGCGCGAAGGATTCTCATGGTTTGAGATGGAGACAGCTTACTCTAGACGCATTTTAACCGGCGCGGTTATCAACTTCGATTATATCGAACCTTCGCGATTTCTCGAGGACGCTAGAGATACCGTGCTCGATAGAGTACGCGATGCTATAGATGAACATAACAGTGTTAAGGTCAATACCGTGTTTATCGGTGAGTTCGTTTCAGGCGACAAGATTGATATTATGTCTATCGCCACGAAGAATTATCCGCTTCTACCTCTTTCTGATTTTCAAGATTGGTACGGGAAGCGTGTGGTCGACGCTACTTTAGCTTTGCTGGAGGAGTTTCAAGAGCGTGATAGCGGATGGGCGTTATCGCGAATTCTAAATTTAACGTGAATGTGAATAAATATAATCCTATGCACGCTGGATGTCACGTCCAGATACCGCGAGAGATCGCGTTGAAGAGAGCGGTGGTTAACGTGCTATCTGTGGATAACGCGTGTTTCGCGTGGGCGGTAGTCGCCGCTTTATATCCGGTCGAGAAAAATACGGAAAGAAGCTTGCGGTATCCTCACTACTCGACGGTGCTGAATCTGGAGGGTATCGAGTTTCCCATGAGTTTAAATGGAATTACTAGATTCGAGCGTATTAACAACATATCTATTAATGTGTATACCGTTCGAGATAAGAAGGACGGGAAAAGTAGCTGCCGTATCGTTCCTCTGCGTCTCACTTGTAATAAGAAGGACAGACACGTTAATTTGCTGTATCTGAGCGATACGACGCAACGAGATAATACGGCGCATTTCGCATGGATTAAGAATTTGTCTCGACTCGTCGGATCGCAACTGAGTAATAGGCAACATAAAGCGCATATATGCGATCGGTGAGTACGAATTAAAAAATTTGTCGCGTAGTGTGGATAATATACGCGATTCAAAAAATTTGTTTTATGTCGCAGATGCATGCATTATTTTCGAACGAGCGATAAATTATCGGCTCACAGCGCGGACTGTGGAAGGATGAACGAGTGCGCTATAATTCTTCCTACTGAAGATGACAAATGGTTAGAGTTTCGCAATTACTGTAGAAAGGAGAGACTTCCATTCGTGGTGTACGCCGATCTCGAATGCGTGCTGGAGAAGAAAGAGGAGAAGAGAACGCCGAACACGTCTATCATTCAGCATCACAAAGTCTATAGCGCTGGTTATTACGCGCGATGCGCGTTCGATGATGCTGGCGCGACTTACAAAGCCTATCGCGGCGAGAATTGCGTATCGTGGTTCGTTAAAGAATTATACGATTTAGTGCTTCGCGCGAAAACTATTCTCAGTACCGATGCGCCTATCGCGGATCTTACACAGGACGAATGTGAGAGATTCATGAGCGCGACGCACTGTCGTGTATGCGAGAAACCGTTCGAATCGGAAGACGCTCGCGTGCGCGATCACTGTCATCTAACCGGACGGTATAGAGGTCCGGCACATTCGAATTGTAATTTAAATTATAAGGAGACTTACGTAATTCCCATATTCTTTCACAATTTATCAGGCTACGATGCGCATTTCATTATTAAAGATGTGGCTAACGCTTTTCCCGGCAGCATCGAGTTATTGCCGCTAACGAAGGAAATGTATATCTCTTTCACGAAGAACATTGAGGATGCGATGAACGAGGGATGGTTCGGGAAACGCCTGAAATTGCGCTTCGTGGATTCTTTCAAGTTTTTAAGCGCGAGTCTCGAAAAATTGGCGTCGTATCTTGACAAGAGCGAGCTGAAGATCGCGCGTTCGGAATTTTCCAATCTTGACGACGCTGATTTCGAGCTTCTCGCGCGAAAAGGTGTGTTTCCTAATGAGTACGTCGACGACATCGATAAATTACTGGAGACTCGTCTACCACCGCGCGAGGCTTTCCATAGTTCGCTAACCGGTGACGCGATATTCGAGAGCGATTACGCGCGCGCGATAAGAGTCTGGGAGCGATTTCGCGTCGAAATGTTGGGCGACTATAGCGATTTGTATTTAAAAACCGACGTTCTTTTATTAGCCGATGTCTTCGAAAATTTTCGCGACGCGTGTATGAGAAGTTATAATTTAGATCCCGCATACTATTACACGTTACCTGGATATTCGTGGGACACTATGTTAAAGCACACGGATATTCGATTCGAGTTATTAACCGATATCGATATGGTGATGTTCGTGGAACGCGGGATACGCGGCGGGCTAAGTCAATGCTCCAATAGATACGCGTGCGCTAATAACAAGTATTTGCAGACTTACGATCCTTCGGAACCGTCTTCTTATCTCATGTATTTCGATATAAATAATTTATACGGATGGGCGATGTGTCAATCTTTACCTTACGAAGATTTTCGATGGGTCGACGATGTCACGAGTATCAACTTAATGTCTGTGAGACCGAACTCGCCTATCGGTTACATTCTAGAGGTCGACCTTGCGTATCCGCCCAACCTTCACGATTCTCACGCTGACTTGCCATTCTGCCCGACGCGCGATAAGCCGCCCGAAAAGCGTGACGAGAAACTTCTCGCCACGCTGTGCGATAAGAGTCATTACGTAATATATTATCGCAATTTGCAGCAATGCATTCGGCACGGATTACATGTTACGAGGATACACAGAATATTACAATTCGCGCCATCTCCATGGTTGCGCGGATATATCGAATTAAACACGCGACTACGAATTAACGCGAAAAACGAGTTCGAGAAAAATCTTTACAAATTGATGAATAACGCCGTGTTCGGTAAGACTATGGAGAATGTGCGCAATCACTCGGACGTCCGGCTCGTGACTCGATGGGACGGGCGATACGGCGCGGAGGCGATGATCGCGAAGCCGAACTTTCATAGCAGAAGCGTCTTCGCGGAGAATCTCATAGCCGTGGAATTGCGCAAACTCGAGATTAAGTTTAACAAACCGGTTTACGTGGATATGTGTATTCTCGATGTGTCTAAGATTCGTTTATACGAATTTCACTATGAGTATATGCTACCGTTGTATCGAGATAAATGTAAAATAATGTATACCGATACGGATAGCCTAATTTATCGCATCGAGTGCGAGGATGTGTATGAAGATATGAAGCGCGACATTGACAGATTTGATACGAGCGATTACGCGGTGGACAACGCGTACGGTATGCCTCTAGCTAATAAGAAAATAACTGGTGCTATGAAGGATGAGAATGCCGGCGCGATTATGACGGAATTCGTCGGGCTTAGAGCGAAGATGTATGCGCTACGAGTCGAAGGTAGAGACGATACGAAAAGAATTAAGGGTGTTAAGAGCGGCGTCGTCGCGAGAACGATAACGTTCGAAGATTACGCGCGCTGTCTTCGAGGAAGAATCGAGATGAGGCGCGAACAATCTTGCATAAGATCTAAGTTACACGAGGTGTAGACGGTGTCGGAATTGAAAGTTGCGCTCAGCCCACATGATGATAAACGATATGTGATATCAGGAACTACGGATACTTTACCGTGGGGGCATTATAAAATACCGCGGTAAGGAGCGAGGAAAACGTTATATATCGAGAATGTAATAAATAATATTTGCGTTTAATATAGTTTATTTTAATATAGTTTATTTTAATATAGTTTATTTTAATAAAATACTCCGATAGCGCGATATAAGAGAATAACGAGCGCATGTCTCGCGAAAATCGTGAGAATATTTATAAACGAACGCGAGGATCGAACTCGCGAGATCGCGTTTTTTCGCGAGTGCTTTGTAATTTCGCGAGACGCGCGTTCGCCATTCTATTTACGACGCTCCCAGAGATGCATCTTAAAATGTTCAAACTTTCAAATTATTGTTAATATAAATGTAACACAGTTTAGTGTTAGCATAAACACAGTTTATTTTATAAATAATAAAGACTATTTTATAAATAATAAATTTTATTTTATAAATAATATATAATTAATAAAATATTCCGAGAGAAAAAATAGTAAAGATGGGATACGCGAAGGTACGAAATATTCGCGAAGAGACGCGCGAATTTTTTCAAGTATTTTTACATCGTAAAAAATTGTGATAGTTTCTTATCTGTTCTATTTTTAATAAATCTCGAGCTAGTTTTGACAAGTTGCTCTAGCCAAAGATTTATAGAATAGAGTAAATAAATCTTGGCGAGAGCAACTTGCCAAATCTGCATCGAGATTTATTAGAAACAAAACAGGTTGGAAACTTCCACAATCTATTTATTATGTTCTCGGAAACATTATATATATCGAACAACGCAAAAAAAGGTTAATGCGAGATACGACGTTCGCGTAATGGTGTGATAAAAGAATTTATATAGAGCGTGAGAAAGAGTCCGTATAAAGCGCGAAAGAGAAAACGCAGGACGCGGCGGCCGCGTAGCGACGCGAGAAAAAATCTGTATGGAGCGCGAGAGAGAACTCGTATGGAGCGCGAGAGAGAACCCGTATGGAACGCGATAATTTCGTGATAATTTTTATTTTTCTAACGAATAATTTTATTTAATATATGTAGTTGTATTTAATATATGTAGTTTTAATTAATAAAAATACATTTTTATCATAATACAGCCGTTTTATTTATCCAAGAATTGTGCGACTCGTCCATTCCCAGCCATTACACGTAAACTTCGTTGCCTCTTCGGCGCAGCGCCTTTTCCACGAGATACACGTTGGGATCGTTGACGCGCAGCAACTCGTGCTCGTAAAATCCTCCGGCGATCGGTTCGCCGCGCGAATCTTTCAGCAGATATTAGGTGTACAAATAAGTTTCCGCCGTTTTTTATCAAAAATTGGGCATTTACTGTGAAAGAACGGAACCTAATGTTTTATTTGAAGTATTGTCCATCGCTTGCCACTACTTTTTCCCATCTTTCTGGCAGCATACGGATACCGCGTCGGAAGAATGCTTCATCTTTTGAGGCTATCCACGAATCGACCCAATTTTTGGTATCTTCATATGATGTGAAGTGTTGCTCAGACAGGCCATGCGCCATCGATCTAAACATGTGGAAATCAGAAGGAGCAATGTCTGGTGAATACGGCGGGTGGGGTAAAACTTCCCAATTGAGTGTTTCCAAATAGGTTTTGACCGGCGCCGCAACATGTGGACGAGCATTATCATGCAGGAGAGTAACTTTGTCGTGTCTGGAGTAGTGGGCGCGCTTTTTCTAGAGTGCTCGATTCAATCTCATCAATTGTGTTCGGTAGACAGCCCCAGTAATGGTTTCGTTCGGTTTAAGCAACTCATAATACACGACACCAAGCTGATCCCACCAAATGCATAACAAGAGTTTTTTCCATGAATATTTGGCTTAGCTGTAGATGTTAAAGCATGGCCAGGTGGTCTCCATGATTTCTTGCTTTTTGGATTATCATAGTGGATCCATTTTTCATCACCAGTGACTATACGGTGCAGAAAACCCTTTCGTTTATGCCTGGCAAACAGCATTTCACATGTGAACAATCGGCGTTCAACGTTTCTCGGCGTCAGTTCATATGGAACCCAATTTCCTCTTTTGAATCAATCCCAATGATTTCAACCGATGTGAAATTGCTTGTTGAGTCACTCCCAATGTAACTGCAAGTTCTTCTTGCGTTTGGCACGAATCTTGATCCAATAATGCTTCCAATTCCGCGTCTTCATACACTTTCGGCCTTCCGCTACGTTCTTTGTCTTCGATGTCAAATTCACCGTTCTTAAACTTTTGAAACCACTCACGACAACTTCTCTCACTTAAGGCAGCTTCACCATATGCTTTTACAAGCAATCGATACGCCTCAGCTGCAGATTTCTTCAAATTGAAGAAGTAAATCAAAAGTTCCCGCAAATGACGCTTATTCGGCTCAAAACTCGACATTTTCGCACACAAAAGAATATATTATACTGATAAGAAATCACTAATATTTTAAGGTTATGTTATTGACTGATGTCCAATTTTACGATAAGGACGTTTTACATCTGACAATTTTAACCATAACTTACTGGTGCCGCCAACTTTTGTCAAACGGCGGAAACTTATTTGTACACCTAATACGTTACGGGATTAGTTCGTTGTATCTTGGCTATTCGAAAAATCTCGGTGGTCCAGTTAGGTGTGAAGCCTTTCTCGAAGATCGTCTTAAACTTGCTAACGCGTACTGGATCAGTTACTTTGAATTTAGCCGGAGTCGCGATTTTTATATTGCTGTATACCATATTTAAAAGATTATCGGTGATCGCTGGAGTCACGTCGACGGGTCTCATACCTATAGTGCGATGTTTTCGCGCGTTATATTCCTCGACGAGTCGAAGTAATTCGTCTATCCATTTATACGTTCCGCTTAGCGTGAAATATTTCCACATAGAATTTTTGAGTGTGCGATTAAATCGTTCGGCGATCGACGCTTTCATCACTGAGTAATGATTCATTTCGCGCTTTTCCACGAATTTTCTCACTTCAGCGTTGTAACGGGTGTACTTTTTATGAGCTCGCGGATTCGCTCGGTCGTGATCAGGGCTCGTAGAAAGTATTTGAGACACACGATATAAATAAATTTATAAAGAACTGTTAATTTATTAGGCTTCTATCGGTGCGGAAGAATAATACATAACGGCCCGCGGAGCGGGTGCGCGGCGGATAGTAATGCGTTATTGACGGGGCGCGGCTGTTATGAATTTCGCGATCTTTATAATGAGATTCGCTGTAGTATACGCGACGCTAATATAAACACGCCGGGTAGGCGGTGCGGGGCGCGTGGTCGGTTTGTTGTGACGGTGCGCGTGGTTCACAAAAACGTGTGAATCGGTTTAAATCGCCTCGTAGGATTTCTTATACGTATGCGGTGCTATTAATATCGCGTATTCCCAGATGTTATGGGATGCGTGCGATATCGAGAAATCTCGAACGGGCAGCGAACTCGCTGTCCCTTGTTTCGCACGCGGAGTACGGAGTTGACCGCCGGTGTTGAGAAAACTCAACGGGGTGGCGAACTCGCCAGCCCACGGTTCGGATGGTCGGAGCGGTCGGAAGTTAAATCGTTTTCTCGAGAACTCTCGAGAAAAGCGATCTTGGATTTTAACGGATCGTAAAGCGGTTCGGAAGCCGAGAATGCTCGGCGGAGGCTGCGTACTCGTCAACCTCGCGTTCCGTCGTATTTGCGATTTCTTCGGATCGGATCAGGAAAGTCTCGAGCGTACAGCTCGAGCGGATTCGGTTTCTGGTACGATTCTGGTAAATCTGGTGCCTGGATCTAAAAAGGCTGCCGTTATATACCCGAGCGATTAACGGTACCCGCGTCGTTCGCCCCCGGGTGGGGATAATGACGTATTGTTTTTCGGCAGGTAATTCGGTAATACGTCACCTCCCCTGGGCGAAACGACGCGGCGTTTCGGCGGGTGTCGCTCGGGCGTTCACGGCAGCGCTCGGCGGTATTCGGCTTTCCGAATCTCGGCGGCCGTATAACGGCCGTACGGTTGTTTATCGCACGGTGTATTTAATGTTTAAAAATGGGCGCTCGGCGCCTCTGCCCCTGCCCGGCCGATGTTCGCCGGGCGGCAGACTTCCGGCGGTCTACTGCCGGGTAACAATGAGTCATAATGGGGGGTGCATTGTTACATCACCCCCCCCGCCTACTGTGCCTGAATTTTGAGGCACTCGCTCGCTCTATTCCAGTTTTCGGCGGTAGCGCAGCTTTCCGGCGCTATCAAATCGCAAAGTCCATCGTCCTTGCGGCATCCGGACTTTATATCGCCGGGACACGTGTACCGCAAAATGCGGGATCGGCGCTATTAGTCCCGGCTCTAGTTCCACCATGATCGGAGGTGGCGGCGCAGGCCCTATCGGGACCAGGATTTCGGGGCATGGGGGGGCGGGTGGTGTTTCCCCCGTTGCTCGGTCCTCTGGTTCTGGCTCCTGGCCCGATGGCGACCTTGGTCGCTTGGCTGGCGGCCTCATCGGTGCCGGCGTCGTTCGTCGACGGATGCAGGCGGTTAGCGGCGGCGGCGGTGTGGCCAACATGGCCAGCTTCCGCTGGTTTGTCCTGTCGGATCGCTGGATGGCGGTGCCGACTTTCGGCGGCCTAGGTGGTGGTGGCGGTCGGACGATCGGCGGTGCTTCCAGCACGCCTGGGCCGTACGGCGGTTCGGGATCTCCCAGGATCTCGTTAATTTCTTTCAATATGTCTTCTTCGATGCTCATCTTAGAAGCTTCTGAGTTCGTGATCTTTCTGGTTTCGTTGGCTTTTGATTTTTCAGCTTGTGGTGGGGTTGTTTTCCTCGATGTCTTCTTCGTCTTCCCCGTCATTGTTTTCGTCATTATTGTTGTTATTGTCTTCCGGATCATCTGTTTCGTTGTTATTGTCGTCGGTGCTATTGTTTTTATTTTCGCCGGGAGCGGGTTTCAGGTCTTGAATGTGTATATGGCGATACCATTTCCCGCGTTTGCTCCGGAGATCGACGATTACCGGCGAAATGAACCGACGTACTTCGAGCGGCCCTATGAACTTCGGCGCGAGTTTTGCATTAAATGCGTTTGCTCTGTTGGACAGCGGGTAGTTCCGTTTCCAAACATATTCTCCTAGCTTTGGTCGCCATTCTCGCCGTCGTAGATCGTAATAGCGTTGTTGTCTCTGGAACCCTCTGGCCAAGTTGATGCGCACGACTTCTTCAGCGTCTCGTAGTTGTTGTCGGACGATGTCGGGTTCTGGGGCCTCCGTAGGTGTTGGGAGGGCGGGGGCGGGTGGTACTAATTCGCGACCGTGATTTAAATAGGCTGGCGTGTATCCGGTGGCGTCGTGCGTGGCGGTGTTGTACGCGAATTGCAACGCAGGGAGATGTTCGTCCCATCCGCGATGGTCGCGATCGACGTATTGCGCTATCATTGTTTTTATTGTTCGGTTCGTACGCTCCACCGGGTTACAATGAGGAGCGCGGACGGGCGCTGTGCGGTGTTCTACATTAAAAGCTTTAAGCCTTTCGGTTAGCGGTGCGGATTTGAATTGCGTCCCGTTGTCGGAGATAATAATATCGGGACGACCGTGTCGCAGGATTACGCGCTCCGTGATCTCGCGTGTTACGGCTGGTGCCGTGGCTTTTCTTAATGGCGCGAGTTCCACCCATTTTGAAAAACGGTCTTGCATGACCAACAGCCACACGTGACCGCGACGTGATCGTGGAAGTGGGCCTACAAGGTCGACTGTGACATGTGCCCACGGTCGTGTGACGTTGGTTGCATGCATATTTCCGGCCGGTTTCTGTTGCAACGGTTTATGTGCCAGACATTTCTGGCACTGTCGTACGTATCTGGTGATTTCGCGAAACATTCCGGGCCAGTAGAACTTCTCGGCGATGCGAGCGATAGTTTTCGCGACCCCCCCGTGTCCGGCTGTGGGAGCATCGTGGTATTGTCGGAGGATCTCTTCCCGTTGTTCGCGGGGTACGCACAGTTTCCACTGTTCGTCGGCGGATGTTTCTTTAAAATCTAGACTGTGGAGTAGATGTCGATAGAGTCCGTTGTTCGTGTTTCGGTAGTCCGGGTGCGCGGCAGGATCGCGCCGGATTTTATTTATCAATCGATTGTACCAGCGGCACCGTATTGCTTGCATTGCGTTTACTTCCGGTTTTCTCGAGAGCGCGTCGGCTACGCGGTTTAGCGCCCCTCTTCGGTACTTGATTTCGTAATCGAATTGCTGGAGCTCGAATAGCCAGCGGGCGAGTCGGCCAGTCGGAGTTTCTAGTTTTTGCAACCATCGTAAGGACTGATGGTCCGTGATGACGGTGAAGGCGTATCCTTCTAAATAATTTCGCATTTTCCGTATGCCCCAAACAACCGCGAGACACTCGAGCTCCGTGGCGCTATAATTTCTCTCGGCGCCGGATAGCGTGCGACTTGCGTAGGCGATGACGCGTTCGCCGTCCTCGTGATATTGTGTGAGGACGGCTCCGAGACCGCTGGTACTCGCATCGGTTTGCAAGAAAAACCGGCGGTTAAACTCCGGGCATGCAAGTACGGGTGCTGTGGTTAACGCGTATTTTAGCTGTCGGAACGCGGCGGCTTCCTCTTCCCCCCACGCCCAGCGAGCGTTTTTTTTGGTTAGTTGCGTAAGGGGTGCGGCTAGCGTTGAGAAATTCTGTATGAATCGTCGATACCACGATGCCATCCCGAGGAATTGTCGAATTTGTTTTACCGATCGGGGTTCGGCCCAATTCGCGACCGCGCTGACTTTTTCGGGGTCCGTGTGAATTCCGGTACGGTCGACAACGTGCCCCAGGTATTTTAGGTTGCCGACGCAGAATCGACATTTGTCGGGATTTAATCGTAGGCGAGCCTGACGCAGGCGACGGAATACTTCGGCGAGCAAGTCCAAATGTTCGTCGAACGTGCGGCTAATGATAATGATATCGTCTAGGTATACGAAGACGTTTGGTTCGAGCGCGGGACCGATGACGGTATCGAGCAGGCGCTGGAATGTTGCTGGGGCGGAGTGCAGTCCGAAGGGCATCACCCGGAATTGCATCAAGCCTTTTCCCGGTACTGTGAATGCCGTTATTGGTCGGCTTTCTGGCGCAAGGGGTACTTGCCAGTACCCACTTTTTAAATCGAGCGTCGTGAGATAGCGAGCGCCGCGTAATTTGTCCAGTGTGGCGGTGACTTGCGGTAGCGGGTAAGCATCTTTCTCAGTAACTTCATTGACTTTCCGGAAGTCAATGCAGAATCGGTGCTTCCCGTCTTTCTTCTTGACGACCACGATCGGCGAGCTCCACGCGCTTCGGGATGGCTCGATTACTCCGGCTTTCTCCATCTCCTCAACTTCTGCATCGATGATGGTTTGCATTGCCGGGTTGCGAGGTCGGTATCGCTGTTTGATGGGTGTTGTTTGATTCAACCGTATGTGGTGCTCGACCATTGGGGTCGGCCCCGTGACCGTCTCAAATTTCTGGAGTTCGTGTTTTAGGAAGTCCTTCAGGCGTTCTTCTTCTTCTTTTGTGCTGGTGGTCAGGCCGCTGGTTTTTCCGCAGTTCGGTTGGTGGTGTCGGGCTCGTAATTGTCGCGGCGGTGAGATCGCGAGCCCCAGGCGGCTCCATAAGTCGATACCAATGAGTGCGGCTTCTCGGAGAGTCGGCAGGATCCAGAAGTCGTGGACGTATGTACATCCTTGTATGTCTACCGCTAGGCGGGCTTTCCCGAGCGTCCGGGCGGCGGTGCCGTCGGCCATTTGCACCTGGCCGTTCTCCTTGTTGGGCCTGATGCCTAGCCTTTCCATTCTCTCGCTGGTTTCGGCATTAATGAACGAGATTTCTGAGCCCGAATCGAGTAGGGCTTCCACGGAATGTCCGTGGAGTGTAGCCGTAATATGTGGCCGAGGTGTATACTTCACGATCGTCTGGGCGCCCGGGGTTCGGCCGTGATACTCCCGGCGCGTCTGGCGTTTCCCGGCGGCGGATGACAGTTGCTAGTAAGGACTCCGTCCTTCCCGCACTGCGAGCAAAACCGTCGGGGTGCTTGCTTGCACTGAAACCGGGTGTGCCCTCGCTGTTTGCAGCGCCAACAGCACTCCTCCCGGTTATACGCGGTCGTTACGGTTGATGTCGCCGCGTTGTACAGTTTCCGGCTCGGTTGCTCCTGCTCGATCTGCTCGAATTCTGCAGCGTCGTCGTATAAGTTGTTCAGGTCGTGTACGTCCCGGCGTTTGACGTACTTCTTATACTCGGGCCGCATGTTCGTGTAAATTCGCGACAGTCGTTGGTCGCGCGTAAACCCCCCGGCTCGGCGTATGAGCGTCATCATTTCGTCTGCGTATGGCGCGAACTTTTCAGTCTCTCGCTGTTTTCGTTCGGCTATTTGTTGTTGGAGATCTTCGATGTATCGTGGGGGCAGATACCGCCTGCGGATGGCGTTGCAAAAGTCCCCCCACGTCCGCCAGTCTTCGCGATTATTTCGAGCCCATGCGACGGCGTCGCCTCGTAGGAGCTCGGACAGCCCCTTTAGTAATTGCTCGCCGGAGTATCCGTAGTCTGCGCGGAGGTCGTCTATGCGTTCCAGGAACGCAATTGGGTCGCGACCGTCGAATGGCCGTCCCCATTTCCGCAGCTGTTCTAACATTTGCGTGTTCGCGGGTTCGATTTCGCGCCTTTCGTCGCGGTCTTCGCTCGGAGGTGTGATCTCCATTCGCGGCGGCGTCCGCGTGTTCCGGGCGTCCGGGCCTTGTGCCCCGAATTCTTCCGGGTGCAAGTCGATGTAGTGGCATGTCCGGTGGCGGATTTCGTCGAGTGTACCGGTTGTGTCGATGCCATGCTGGGTGGCTACCGATATCAGGCGCTCTTTTGAGAGCGCGTACAGCCAAGTTTTCATAACGCTCGGTTATTCCCCACGCCGTTAGAGAGTAAAAAAAAATCGTGTGTCCCGGCTGGTCCTATCTGTTCGGGCGCCAATGTAACGGGTGTACTTTTTATGAGCTCGCGGATTCGCTCGGTCGTGATCAGGGCTCGTAGAAAGTATTTGAGACACACGATATAAATAAATTTATAAAGAACTGTTAATTTATTAGGCTTCTATCGGTGCGGAAGAATAATACATAACGGCCCCGCGGAGCGGGTGCGCGGCGGATAGTAATGCGTTATTGACGGGGCGCGGCTGTTATGAATTTCGCGATCTTTATAATGAGATTCGCTGTAGTATACGCGACGCTAATATAAACACGCCGGGTAGGCGGTGCGGGGCGCGTGGTCGGTTTGTTGTGACGGTGCGCGTGGTTCACAAAAACGTGTGAATCGGTTTAAATCGCCTCGTAGGATTTCTTATACGTATGCGGTGCTATTAATATCGCGTATTCCCAGATGTTATGGGATGCGTGCGATATCGAGAAATCTCGAACGGGCAGCGAACTCGCTGTCCCTTGTTTCGCACGCGGAGTACGGAGTTGACCGCCGGTGTTGAGAAAACTCAACGGGGTGGCGAACTCGCCAGCCCACGGTTCGGATGGTCGGAGCGGTCGGAAGTTAAATCGTTTTCTCGAGAACTCTCGAGAAAAGCGATCTTGGATTTTAACGGATCGTAAAGCGGTTCGGAAGCCGAGAATGCTCGGCGGAGGCTGCGTACTCGTCAACCTCGCGTTCCGTCGTATTTGCGATTTCTTCGGATCGGATCAGGAAAGTCTCGAGCGTACAGCTCGAGCGGATTCGGTTTCTGGTACGATTCTGGTAAATCTGGTGCCTGGATCTAAAAAGGCTGCCGTTATATACCCGAGCGATTAACGGTACCCGCGTCGTTCGCCCCCGGGTGGGGATAATGACGTATTGTTTTTCGGCAGGTAATTCGGTAATACGTCACCTCCCCTGGGCGAAACGACGCGGCGTTTCGGCGGGTGTCGCTCGGGCGTTCACGGCAGCGCTCGGCGGTATTCGGCTTTCCGAATCTCGGCGGCCGTATAACGGCCGTACGGTTGTTTATCGCACGGTGTATTTAATGTTTAAAAATGGGCGCTCGGCGCCTCTGCCCCTGCCCGGCCGATGTTCGCCGGGCGGCAGACTTCCGGCGGTCTACTGCCGGGTAACAATGAGTCATAATGGGGGGTGCATTGTTACAGCGTTATAGAATTCTTTTCCTTTGTCGGTCTGCAGATTTTTCGGATACCGCTTAGAGTCTCGCGCTATCTTAGATAACGCTCGTGTAACCTCGTTCGCGCTCTTGGTTTTAAGCGGTACGGCCCAAGCGTATTTGCTTAATGCGTCGATAACGGTGAGTATGTAGTTGTGGCCTTTGTTGAGTCTCGCGTAAGGACGCATCTCGACCACATCCGCCTGCCATAGGTCGTCGTACCCGTGTATCGCGACGCGACGACGCGAAAAGTTTCTTCTCGCGGGCGCGTGCAATTCCTCGACTAGTCTTCGTTTTTCGGCGCTCATAATTCTCTTCTCTTTCTCTCAAGGATGACGTTGGGCGGGATCTCTCTCTCGAGCGGCTCGCCACTCCGAGTGTCGCCGCTGGTCTCGCGAATCTTCGCTTGTTCCGTCACTCTCCCCGATATCTCGTCCGCGTCTCTCTTCAATCGCGATGTTGAATTTTCCAATTCTCGTATTTTCGCCGCAGAATTAGCCGCGGAATTCGCGGCGACGCGCGATTTTTGGGTTAGTTCCTGTATTATTTTCCCCTGATTGAACAGTATTTTATGATCGCTCGCGCTTTTCGTCGAAGACTCCACAGCGTTGAGCGATATTGTATTTTTTGCGGCATCGATTCGATCGCTTAAACCATTAATCCGTTTATCTAAGGCATCGATTCGTTTACCTATAGCGTTAGCGTTAGATTCTGTTCTCGAAACGGAATTTTCCACAGCGTCTATCCGTTTACTCAAAACGTCGTCGCGCGCTTCGATTTTGGAAACAAAACTCTCCGCGGCGTCTATTCGTTTACCCAGAGCGTTATCGAGCTGGGTGAGTCTCGTGAATAGTAGAATGACGCCTTTCCCTGCTTCGTCCGCGTCTTTTCTCAATTGCGATGTAATTCCTTCAACGTAGCTTTTGCTCGTCGCGTCGGCGTCCTCTTCCGGCTTAGCCAGACGCTTTATCTTGTGCTCTCTCGCGTCGTACTCGACGGAAGAGCTTAGACACAGCGCGTTATCGCGCACGTAATTTCGCAGAGATTCGATAGTCGGACGTAGTCTTCCGGTTCTCGCGTCATAGCCGCGGTTTTTTAAAGGCGTGCCGGATTTGCTCACGGACATCGCGAATTCCGCGCACGACTGCGGCGATCGTCGATGCGACGGTTTGATTTATACTATCGCTCCCGTTTCGCGAAGCTCCTCGATTATCGATAGAATCTCGTTTTCGTGAGCGTTGTTGCCAGCTCGACGCGAAGCGTCCAGCAATCGCAGACGATCCACTAATTCGTTTGGATCGTCCCAATGAATGTAATCGATTCTATCGTTTGTGACTCGCATGGTTGACGGTACGCGACCCGCACCCATCTTTTTTGCGCTGCTGCCGTGAATAAGCGGAGCGATAACGAACTTGTATTTGTATCCCTTATTTCCTAAAACAGATTTTTTAGCGTCATGGTTGTGTTTATGAGCGTTCGTTGTTAACAATATACTCTTGTATGTTAATTTATCCTTTTCCGTATATGGGAGACTATCAGGATTTTTCATGAAGATTAATTCGTATAAACCGGGGGTACCAATGTATTTAATTTCATCTATAAGTATGGAGTCATCCGCGTCTATATTGAATCGCCTATCGCCGAGCATCGCGCCTTTCGCGCTAATTTACACTCCGTAAACGTGATCGATCTCATTTAGCGCGTCTCCGGCGAGAAGAGCCCCAATGTATTTTCGTCCCAACGGTCCTAGCCGGCCGTGCAACATTTCGTAATCTTGAGAAATTCGCGAAGTTCGCTTAACAGGCGTTTCAAACGTTGAGTACGACTCGAGATTCTCAGGTTCGAACGTTTCCTCTTCAGTTTCGTCCCGCGCGAATGGATCTTTCTCGATAGGATACACGTTTGACGGAGTAGAAACGGCATCTAATCGTCGTCGCGCTCGTATTCGTTTCACTTTAGGTTTTTTCCAAGCGGGGGTCAACTCTTCCTTCTTCCATTTTTCCTCATTCCATTTTTCGTCGACGCTCGTCGTTACAGGCGAAGCGTCGATCGCGTCTCGCTTTATCATTTCGCGTTTAATCTCGTCTCGCTCGATCTCGTCTCGCTCGGCGCGCTCGGCGATGCGCCGCATCGGGTCGACGATTGGCTTAAAACAGCTCTCCATCGCGATCTCGTTCTTCATTTTGCCGGTCTTTAACGCTCTGTGTTTTTTACGAATCGATGCGCGCGTCTTAGCGATCTCTTTCGCCGTCTTCTCTCGTTCGCCGATATCCGTCGCAGCCATCGTGATTAATAAATCGGTTCTTCTCGCTCGCGGGAGGGAGAGCGATCGATGCGTTCGACGTATTCGCGACGACTGATCGCTCTATGATACGGCGAAATCGTTAAACCCTCGCCTATATCTGCCGGCGCTAAGCGCGCTATCTTTGTCGATTACTAGGAAACCATATTTATATCGCCAAATGCGCGGCATAGCGCGTGAAAATTCTCATATGACATATCCGTGTTCACGTGATCGTTGTATGCGTGACGCAAATTAGTGCCATCTTGCTTAAAAAGAATCAGCAGATTCGCGTTATCTCGAATCAAATGCTTTGGTATTTTAGCATACGTTTGGCACAGATAGAAGCAATCGATGTTCGAGTGTCGACCCATAGCGAAATACTCTCTAATAGTATTCTGTTTGTCGCACGCTACGTCGTCGAATACGAATATAGAATTCGGGAGCGTTTCGCTAGGTGAAATAGCATCAGAGTTATCGGAAAATGTGAAATAACCTATATCTTCCATCGGTGCCAATAAATTCTCTAAATACTGATATTTAGGCTGCTGCAATGACGCTTCGAGTAAACGTAAACGTTCTCGAAGCGTACGCCGTGCGGGCTCTCCAACAAACTTATCAGCGCGTTCGTTTTACCGCAATTAGAGGGACCGCAAATGAGGCAGCGAATAGCGCTCGGTAATAGACGACCGTGTCTGCGCGCTTCCTCAGACGGTCGCGCCCTACCATCGAGATTCGTCACCCTTATCGCGATCGGCTGCCGCACGAAGCGCATTCCTCTCGCCGCGCGCGTGCGCGGTACACTCGCGCGAGGCAGGGCGAGATCTTTTTATTTATATACGAATAGATCGCCGTCGATCGCGCAGTAGCGAATCGCGCGCGGTGAATCGAGATGTTTATTTTATTAATAGACGGTGACGATATTCTCGATTTCACCACCGATCAATTGCGGTTTATCCCGAAAGTAATTTTACTAAAACACTTCGGTCGCTATGTGGAACGATTGTGGGAGAAACTGCCCGAACATATAAGATTGGATCCGGAGGTGCGGCGCTACCGTCGATGCCTGGAGCATTACAATCGTCCCTGGCAACGAACGCACATCGACGGCCCGGCGCCGCTCGTTAAAGATTGCAGCGAATGCAATTCGCGAAGCAGCGGTACGGTGTAATCGGTGATATCAGCGGCGCCGGCTTATTGAATAGAGCGATAAACGCGCTCCCCTTCGAATTACATATACCCGGATATCAATTTTGTGGGCCAGGTACTCGTCTCGCGAAACGATTAGCGCGAGGCGATCGAGACATCAATCCTCTGGACGCGGCCTGCCGCGAGCACGATATCGCGTACTCGCGGAGCGGCGAGCTCACCGATCGACACACCGCTGACCGCGCGCTCGCTGAGAGAGCGCGCGAGCGCGTCGCGGCTAAAGACTCGACTCTCGGCGAGAGAGCCGCCGCGACGGCTGTATGGATAGCTATGAAATCGAAAACAAAACTTGGAATGGGCGCGACGAGGATCAAGAGAAAGAAGAGCAAAAAGAGGACGACCGCTACGAGGAAAAGAACGCTTCCGATAGCGAAACGCGGCGGCTTCTTGCCCCTGCTGCCGTTATTGGGAGCTCTCGGTTCTTTGGCTGGAGGAGCGGCGGGAATCGCGAAAGCGGTGCACGATCGCAAAGCGGCATGACGACAGTTGGAGGAATTGCAGCGTCACGATCGCGCAATGGAGGGTCGTGGTTTATACCTCGCACCGTACAAGCGCGGAAGTGGCGCGTCCATGACGAGAAAAAGAGGAAGAGCTAAAAAAAAACTTCGCGTAAACAGACGCTAGGAATTCTCCCATCCGTCGGAGCAACGACGAATGAACAGTTAAATCGCGCGGCGATACTCTCGCGCGTGCCTCACTTTAGAGGCGTGTTTATGCGCGACGCGCTTCCATCGCGGGCGCGCCGCGATGAGAGCGGCATCGTGAATTTAGACGACGCATCCGGCCCGGGTACTCATTGGGTGGCATATGCGAAAAAAGGGGGCGACGCGATCTATTACGACGGTTTCGGCAATCTTCGTCCTCCGCGAGAACTCGCGCGTTATCTCGGGCGCGATGCTAATATTCGATACAATCGTCACTCCGAGCAAACGCGCGATCAGAATATCTGTGGACAATTGAGTCTTCGATTTCTCCGGGGGGTCGATTGGAGGAATCGCGCGCCATAATATCAACCGTCGCTCGTCGATCGAGCGCAGTTCGATTACTCTCGTCAATCATGTCGCTAACTCTTACTCTTTCCGGACGAAGCAGCATTCTCGCGGCGAGTTACTTTCCGCCTCTGGATTTAAACGACGATGATTACGAGTTAGGTTTAACAAATTTCGAGACTTATAACACGATACCGAATGTAAATTCCACGAATAATAAATTTTACTTTGACGACAACGGCGAGGTTATCGCGATTCCAATGGGATCTTACGAGTTAAGCGCTATAAACGCGTATCTAAGAGCCGCGATTTATCGCAAACGACGAGTGAGAGAGGAGAGACGAGAGCGCGAAAACGAGGAATTGGAAACGAGCGATGACGATTATATATACAGTGTCGACGACGACTATTTCGAAGACTATGACAACGGTGATAAGAGTGAAAATTCTATAACGCTTCGCTTCGTAATGATAACACTATGAGAAGCGAGATTAAGTGCGCGTATCGAGTAAATTTCACAAAACCTGATAACATCGGTTCGCTACTGGGTTTCTCGTCTCGCGTGTTACAATCGAATAAATGGTACGCGTCTGATAAGCCGATAAATATTATGGCTATTAATCTCATTAGAGTAGAGTGTAATTTCACGACAGGAGCGTATCACAATGACAAATCCGCGCATACTATACACGAGTTCGCGCCTAATGTTCCACCCGGATATAAAGTGTCGGAGATCCCAGCGCAGATCATTTACCTCCCGATCATCGCGCGGACCATTACTGATATAAATGTGCGTGTCGTGGATCAGAACGGAAGATTAATCGATTTTCGCGGCGAGGAGATCACAGTTCGTCTGCACGTGCGGCGAAGACGATAGAGAGGTGCGCGATGCTCGTAGTGAACGGATCGAATGCGAGAAACGCGCCCATCGTCGCTATCGCGTCGCCCCTAGACGCGAAAAAGAGAAAGAAAAAGGGAGGAAGGTTAACCACCGCTAACGCGGCTTTCCTGCGCTCTTTGGGTTTCGTCGTACCAAGAACCGTTTCTCCGTAAAAATGAAATGTGCGACATTCTAAGCATCGGCAGGGAGCCGATCTTCGACGATCGTATCGTCAAGATTGAAACTCACACAAACAATCCTTACGCTAATACTATGTTTGGGAATAGCGACGAGATACGAATTCCTATACAACAGCAAGATCTGTACACATTACCATGTGATAGTTTTCTCTACATAGAAGGTAAACTCGAGTCTAAAGAGTCGCCGAGTGCGCAAGAGGAAACCGCGTCGGTGACGAGGCTAGTGAACAATTGCGCGGCGTTTATGTTCGAGGAGATTCGCTACGAACTCTACGGTGTGGAAATCGATCGAAGCAGAAATGTTGGGATAACGAGCACGATTAAGAATTACGCGTCGCTGTCAGTCGAAAAAGGCAAGATATTAAAGAACGCCGGATGGGACTTATCGGCGGTAACTCATTCATCGATCAACGATTTTAACTTTTGCGTATCTCTCAACATATTATTTGGTTTTTGTGAAGATTACAAGCGTGTCGTGATCAACGCGCGACACGAACTTATTCTAATACGAGCGCGTAATGATAATAACAATTGTATCATATCGCGCGAAACGCAAATGCCTAAAATCGTTTTATTAAAGATACAGTGACGAATGCCTCATATAGTGTTAAACGATATTAATAAATTAAGGTTATTGCGCACATTGGATAGCGGACGATATCTGAGCGTCGCTTTTCGCTCGTGGGATCTCTACGAGTTTCCGCTTCTACAGAGCACGACTAAACATTCGTGGGCTGTCAAAGCGGCGACGCAACTCGAAAAACCGCGATACGTTATCTTCGCGCTACAGTCCGGAAAGAAGAACGTTCTATCCGAGGAGCCTTCCCTATTCGACGATTGCAAACTAAGTAATGTCAAACTGTATCTTAATTCCGATTTTTATCCTTACGATGATATGAATTTAGATTTCGATAAGCGCAAAGTCGCAGTGCTATACGATATGTACTCGAAATTTCGAAGAACGTATTACGGATGCGACAATGACGAAGCGCTCTTAAATCTGAATAAATTTTTATTCTACGGCCCGCTCGTAGTCATCGACTGTTCACGACAAAACGAATCGATTAAAAGCGCCACCGTGGACGTTCGCATAGAGTTTGATTGCAAGGAGAATATTCCCTCTAATACCACAGCTTACTGTCTTATCATTCACGATCGAGTGGTGGAGTACAATCCGCTCACCAACGTTGTGCGCAGAATCGTATAAGCGCGATGATATTCAAAATATGAAGAGAGAATAATAGAGGCGCACACTTCGAATAGGGGGCCTCTGGTGGCTCAGGGAGTAGCGCGCCTGACTCACATCCCAGAGATCTCGGATTCGATTCCCGACTCGACCCTGGCCTGCGCTTTCCTATTTTTCCTTCCCTACCACCTCCCAAACAAATTCCTTCCTTCTCTCCTTCCCCAAGAGAACGTACTCACTGAAATTTATACTCTAATATAACCTGTTGTTGGCCCGAATATATTGATCTACCCCTGATCATATTGGCCATTTAAATATTAAGAAGAAGAAGAAGAAGACACTTCGAGTACCGCTAATAACAACGATGGACGCACCGATCTTCGTCGATCTTCAAGGTTACGTAGTTAACGAGAAATTCGTCGCGAAAGAAGTAGCCGTGTTAAGAAATGGCGTGGAATTGACGCATCACATCTTTCGCCCACCGATGTCTTGGGATCTGCTAACGAGAGCGGAAAAATCGCGAGCGTGTTGGTTGACATCTAATCATCATCAATTAAAGTGGAATGACGGACACGTGAATTACGGGTCGATGAAAATACTCATTCGGGACGCCGTATGCCGAGAATCTAGCCCCGATTCAACGATAAGAATCTACGTCAAAGGTCACGAGAAGAAAAAATGGCTGATTGAAATCTTAGGAAATGTTGCCGACGATCGCGACGTAGCCGTCTCCGTCGAGACTATTGACGCTGATTACGAGAATATCGAACGTTTGGAAACTCTAAGCGCTTCGCGGGGCTTCCGCTGCGGATATCACGCGAAGAATTGCGCGTTAGAGAACGCTTGTAAATTGCACGATTGGTGGTTCGAACGACGCGATCATTTGCGTAATATGTGCGATTGATTCTATATTATATTACTTTATATCTACTCGTTTGTATTATAAATTATATCGAATTATTGTATATTATGCATCATCATATATTATATAGCATATCGAGTCAATTATTTAATCTATAAATTTTATTATATTTTAAGCTTTATATAATGTATCGAATCTATTATCAATTATATAACCTATAAATTTAATTATATATAATGTACCGAGTCAATTATATAATTTATAAATTTAATCATTTATTTTAAGCTTTAATAAATGTATTCGTCATACTGTCGCAAAATACACGCTATACTAACGAACCGCGTTTTTCTTTTATCGCGGTCGCGTATCCTTTCCCACGATAATAGCTCACGCATCTCCTGTTTTATACAGATGTCCGTCAGAAAAGTGTTCGATTATCTGATTAGTGTTATTATAATAAAATTAAAATAAATCTATTTTATTTTAGTATTTTATATTATAAAATAAATTTATCTTTACATATTAAACGAATACTATTTTAGTATTTTATATTATAAAATAAATTTATATTATAAAATAAATTTATATTTATATATAAAACGAATACTATTTTTATCGCGAGCGCGTATCCTTCCGCGATAAGAGAGCGCCAACGCTTACTACGAAAGAAAGATAGCGCGAGAGCGAGAGGATATCGAAGAAGGAAAGAGAAGCGAAAAGAATCAACGCTTCGTTTAATATATAGCATTTATTCATAAAGAATCATATTTTACAAATGCGCAATACACGAAATAGATAAGTATAAGCAAAAATCAAATTTTATTAACGCGTAAAGTTACAGCTCGAAGAACGGCTGTGATTCGGGCTCGTAACCCTCTAATTGTACATTCGCTGGCGGTTCATTCTCGTCGCCCGTCGACGGTTCGGCCTCGTCCTCCATCGGCTGCGATTCGGGCTCCTCGCCGATTAATTGCGATTCGGGCTTCTCGTCGATCGGTCGCGATTCAGGCTCTTCGTCGATTGGCCGCGATTCGGGCTCCTCGCTGATTGGCCGCGATTCGGGCTCCTCGTCGATCGGTGACGCGGTAATTCGCCTATTCTCGTGTTCGTGAAGCCTGTCGATTAATTCAGGGATGGCGAAGTCGCGATCGCGAAACTCAAATTGCTCGGGGGCTAGCGCGACGTCGCGTCGGCGAGCGTCGCGCAACGCGCTGTGAACGTTTTGCGCCTGCGCGAGCATAGTCCTCGTCTGCGTCAATAAATCATAGAGCGATTCTCGCGCCGTTCTTATACAATCTTCTATCTGTTGTCTAAAGTAAAAAAGTAAAAGGATTATTAAAAATTATAATTTATTATAAAAAGTATTATAAAAATTTTAATCGAATACTTACATTGAACGCGCGATATCGATGTCTTCATCCAGCTGAAAGTTCAGTCTGAACAAATCCGGACTGTTCTCGATAACGCCTCGCGCCTCCTCGCGCAAATCCGAGGCGAGATCTCCCAAAACGTAAGCCTTTATTGCAATTAAATCGCCGTTCACATTAATATAATCGGCCGCGTTAATTATCTGCTCGATTCGTTCCATATCGAGCAGTTCGCGACTGATTTTAATTCTCGTTATTTCGCACCTCGCCACTTTGCTCTTATACCGTTTCGCGCTTCGTCGACTCGTCACTTCACTATTTCGCGAGCGAGAATACTTTGACGCTTCTCGAAACGATCTCGCGTTTATAAGGATCGACGCGCGGATGCCGCGATACGAGCGGAGATAAACGAGTAATAAAAATAGATTATAGAGGAAAATATATAACAAAGAATAATGCGATAAGAGAGACTCGAGCGCCCGCTAAATAACGCGCATCCCGGATACGCGATAAATGTTTATCGTCGCCGGAAAGGGTACGTTTCTCTAATCGCTCGTCAAGTGTCCTTCTTAGAGGATAAACGAATAATAAAAATAGAAATAATAAAAAAAGTAAAACCGCGAGAGGAACTCGAGCGTCCGCTAGATAACGCACATCCCGGACGCTCGGCCGATATTCGCTCGTCGTCGAAAGGGCGCGTCCCTCTAATTGAGGCGGACCGCGACTCTTTTTCGAACGAATCGCATTTGCCCCTCCCCCACCCGCGCCGAATTCGCCGACGATAAAAATAGGCATCTTGCCGAACGCGCGAATCAATCGCGCCCAGCGTCTCTCGATAGTTTCACGCGTCTTTCCCCGCTCCGCGCGATGACTAACGCGAAGACGGTTCTTCTCGTCTTAGCGTCGCCGCGACGGCCGCCGCGCCCGTTGATTCGGAAAAGGCCGAGGCGCTTCGCTTCCTGCGCGCGTACGGTTTTCTAAAGGACAACGGAGAATCGCTATCATCCGATAACGCGACATCTCTGCGTCGCGCTTTGTCGCTGTTTCAGGAATACTATCAATTATCAGGAAACGGCGAGTTAGACGCAGTTACGCTTAGCTTTATGCGCAAATCGCGATGCGGTCTCGCGGATATTCCCGATCGCACGTATAGCCCGATCGCGCGAAAATGGCCGAAAACGCGTCTCACGTGGAATTTTCATGTAGCTAGCGAGGAACTCTCGCGAACGGCCGAAGCGGCGTTCGCGTTATGGGCGGTGAATTCGTCGCTAACCTTCGCGCGCGACCCGCTGCGACCAGATATATTGATATCGTATCGAACAGGCGCGCACACTTATGCGAATCGCAGGAATATAGGCATTTGCCCAGCGACCTTCGACGGTCCCGGGGGAGCCCTAGCTCACGCGTTCTTTCCCTCTGGAATGACCGATTTCGCGTCAGAGGTACACGTTGACGATTCAGAACCGTGGCACGTATATCTAAATAAAAATCCTCCCAACACGCATCATTTGTTGCAAACGCTGACGCACGAGATTGGCCACGCTTTGGGTCTACAACATAGCATGCGCAACGACTCGATAATGTTTCCGTATATACCCGATATCGAGAATCAATTTCCGGTTAAGCTGAGCATAGAGGATATTCTGGCTATACAGAATCTGTACGGGTCTCACGACGACGGAAACTATCCAACGGCCACTCCCGCAACTACCGCGGCGCCCGCTACGACGAGTGTCGCGCCAATTGACCCGCGCGCGCGGATCTCTGCGCTTTACGGCGTGTGGACGCCGCGCTGATAATGAATCACCGATTATATATAGCTAATCGCCGTAATGTGTGGTCAATCGACGTAATCGACAAACGCTACGGTAGGCCCATGACGCTCACGGATTACGCGGCGTTTTTCCCAGCGAATTTCACGCGCCTATCCGCCACGTATCGAAGACCCTCGGGCGATCTCGCGCTATTCGCGGACGATTCGATCTACCTCGCGGAATATCCTAGCCTTAAGCTAAAATCGGGTTGGCCGAGATATCTCCACGATATCGGACTTCCTCGAAATGTTAAGATTAACGCTGCGATAAACACGCACACGGGACGAACCTACGCGATCTACGACGACGACAAGGTAGCGGAGATTGACGAGTGCTGCATGATAGTCATTAGACACGCTCGATTAAAAGATATATTTCCCGGAATACCGCCCGCGATAATGTCAGCCTTTCGATATATCGACGGCAATCTATATTTTTTCGCCAAACGTCAATTTTACGCCTTTAACGAATTTACGAATATCGTAACTTCGGCGGGTCCTTTCGATTTACACGCGCTCGGTATCGAGTGTCCTACGGATGGGCTGCTAAGACAATTGCGCGATCTCCTCAATCGCGTTTATCGTCTCAGCGACGCGACCGAGAGAGAGAGAATCGACGAGGTGGACGATTAGAGCGACTCTGCCGTCATTTTTAAAAAATAGAATATAAGAGAGGACGCGCGCGAAAAAGGAAGAAGAAATCTCTACGCGAGTATATAAAGACCATCCATTAGTTAAGCGCTTCATTGTCGACGGAGAACGCCGAAGCCTACGAACGAAAAAAAACGAGCGATAATGTACGCGACAATGGGTGGGCCACCGCAACAGCAGCACTCATTTGACAATCGATCGAGGCTAACCGAGCGAGACCGCGAGGATAGCGCGGGATACGCTAAAAGAGCTAAACAGGACAATGGGTAAGACTATTAAATGTTTATTCGAACTAATAATCCGCTAGCGTCGTTTCTCTTATCACCCGCATCCATTTTCAGACGAGATCGCGACCGAACGCCTAGATGTGACGCGGATGTTTCGATTGTGCGGCCGCTCAGAATCTTAGGAAGACGCTATCCATTGATCAAAACTGCGTACAAACATCTCGAAGTCAGCGTTAATGTTAGTCGACCCTCTTTTGTGGAAATCGTCCTTGGAGATTGCCACGGAAAGGAGATCTCGCTAACGCTGGATATGTGGAAGGAACTGCTCGATCTACGATCTACACTTCTATCATATTTTCGCTCCGACAACCGCGATGAGGCGCGTCCTCCAGCGCCGATATATATCGAACAGTTAACGCTGCGATTCGATAAACTCAACAATCTCAGAATACTCCGTCTCGAAACACCCAAAGTTCGTCTGGCCGTATCGAAGAGCACCGTTCTAACTATATTAAATCTAGAACTTTGCGTTAACCGCATCGTTACATCTTTAAGCGGTTTAAGCGCGCATGTGGATAACAAGCTGACTCGTTTTCTCGATATCGCGGCAGGCGCTCACGATTCGGCGCTTATTCCCGCGATGATACGCGATAACGAGAACTTCGACCGCAACGATATCGTCGATTGCGAGCTGCAGGCTCTGTTCTTCGGAGAATCGTGATACGCTTATTCGCATACTCGTATTATCACATTATTAATATATTAAAAATATTGTAAAAGGAAACAATAAAAACGCTCTTCCTCTCGCGCGAAAAAACAATCTCTCTTTATTCCACGACCTTTCAACGATTCGCTATCTCGCTCTTCCTCTCGAGCGAAAAAACAACTTTATTCCACGACCTTTCAACGATTCGCTATCTCGCTCGAGCGATAAGCGCGCTCGTATCGCCGTTAACCGTTCCTCTATCCGTCTCTCTCGACGCCAGATACCCGCGTCCGCTCGCGGATCGCGCGCTAGAAGTGACGCGCGTCCCTTAAGAATCATGATAGCGGATCGCGCGCTAGAATCGGTGCGAGAGATCGCCGTCGCCACCTTAAGGAACGAGTCGCGTCAAGGTCGAGTCGCGCCATGGTCAAATCGCGCCGGGAGAAACCGCGACCTCAATCGAGTCGAGCGTCATCTCCCAGGCGATCTCGTTGATTTTGTTGGGCGTCTAGATAGGCCGGCGCTAACTCATTTTCATGAGAGCGAGAGAGTTGGATAGAGATAGAAAAGGATGGAGATATGAGTTAGAACAGTTTGTTGTCACCGAGGGGGACGCGCGGACAGGGGGGAGAGGAGGGGGGTACGTAGGGCGAGTCGGTAAGCGCGACCCCCGATCGAGCCGAGCGCCATCTCACGGGCAATTTTAGCGATTCATACTCGCTCCTTCCCGTGACGTCACGCGCTCAATACTTGTGTAACAATGCACCCCCCATTGTTACCCGGCAGTAGACCGCCGGAAGTCTGCCGCCCGGCGAACACCAGCCGGGCAGGGGCAGAGGCGCCGAGCGCCCATTTTTAAACGACTGTAGGACCGTTACACGACCGCGAAAAGCTCGGAAAACCGAGCACCGCCGAGAGCTGCCGTAAACGCCCAAGCGACACCCGCCGAAACGCCGCGCCGTTTCGCCCAGGGGAGATGACGTGTTTACCGTTAATTACCTGCCGAAAAACAACACGTCATTATCCCCACCCGGGGGCAAACGACGCGGTTACCGTTAGACGCTTGGGTATATAACGGCAGCCTTTTTAGATCCCGGCACCAGAATCGCACCAGAAACTGAATCCGCTCGAGCTGTACGCTCGAGACTTTCCTGATCCGATCCGAATCATTCGCAAACACGACGGAACGTGGGGTTGACGAGTTCGCAGCCTCCGCCGAGCATTCTCGGCTTCCAAACCGCTTTACGATCCTTCGCAATCCGCGACCGCTTCTCTCGAGAGTTCTCGAGAAATGGTCTAACTTCGGACCGACCCGACCATACGGACCGTGGGCTGGCGAGTTCGCCACCCCGTTGAGTTTCCTTAACTCCGTTGGTCAATCCATACTCCGCGTGCGAACAAGGGACAGCGAGTTCGCTGCCCGTTCGAGATTTCTCGATATCGCACGCATCCCACAACATCTGGGAATACGCGACATAAACATTTCCGCATACCGTAGACGCATAAGAAACTGTCTCACAGGTTTAAATCGACTCACGCGTTTTTGTGAACCACGCGCCGTCACAACAAACCGACCACGCGCCACGCGCTGTCTACCTGGCATGTTTATATCCGCTTTGCGTATATTACACCGCATCTCATTGTTAAATTCGCGCAATTCATAATAACCGCCCGTTGCACATTACTATCCGCCGCGCGCCCGCTCCGCGGGGCATTTCTGTATTCTTAACCAGCGCCGATAGAAGCCAAATAAAGTAATATTCTTTTATATTTTATTTAAATCGTGTGTCTCACCACTTTCTACGAGCCCTGATCGCGACCGAGCGAATCCGCGAGCTCACGAAAGTAACCCCGTTACACCTGTATATCGTTAAAGAATCGACGAGTATTACTTGACGTATAATAGAGAAGAATTATTAGATATAAGATAAATTATTATATTAAATAAACTGCAGTAGCTTTATTAAAATTGGGGGAGGGGCTCCACCCCTCCCCCAACCCCCTCCCCAACTGCACCCGTACCACGTCCCGGCGGCTGCGTGCCAAAGAATTATGGGGTACCTCGGGTACCACCTCGCTTCGCGTTGTTAAGTAAATGCGTGGACACAGTCGGTTTCGCCCCCCCTGCGGGGTTTCACCACCTCCGGAAGATATAACCTAACCCAAACCTATATCACGTTTCAAACTAAAGTAGATGCCTAAAGTAGTGATTAATCTGATGGGATTTCTCGACGTTGCCCGACTCTCACCGTGTATGTTTCTTTGTTAGTTTACTTGTGTATGTAAATTTTTGGTTTTTCTTTTTTTAATTACAAAATTTATTTTTATTCTAAATTATATTTATTTTTTTTCTTATTTATTTATTTGTACATATATTGATACATATATTTATTTATTTTTTAACGCCGCCGCCTCGCGGTCCTCCTTTTTTTTTGTAACGGAGGGGAAATGCCTTTACGCATACCCCGCCTCGATGGGGTTCGAGGCGGGGTTATGTGGAACTACCCCCGGCCTAATCAAACGGCCGGGGACTACCCACTAAAACTCCTCCGGGTGGCCTATCTCGGGCGTTTCAGAGGGCCTCTCTGGAAACTGGCATATGCACTACATCAGAGGGGCCCTCCGCCCACGAGCCATGCCCTCTGGGGGAGGAGTTTTGCCTCCCCCAGTGTCCTGTTATAGGGACTTCAGCTCATATCAGCGAGAGGGGGACCACCGCCCCTCTCGCTTCTCTCCGGTGTTATCACGGGGAGAGCGTGGCCGGGCCCAGGTACCCCACCTGGGCTCCGACCACCGGGCCCGGCCCCAGGTGAGACGTCCGCGACGGAACAGCGGACGTCCCCCGGGTTCGCCGGGACCCTGCGCATACGCAGGGGGAGTTCTGTGGGGCCGGGTCCGATCACGGCCCAGCCCCCTCCTCCCGCGCGCGCCTCCCCTTGTCTGGGGCGGATCTCCGGAGTCGCCGCGGGCCAATGTGGCCCCGGCCCCCGTCAACCCTCCCCGGGGGGTCCTTGAGGCACGACGGCGTGTCGTGCCACTATGGCCAGGGGTCGTGAGGGGCCCGCGGGTCCTGCCCGTAAAGGGCTCTTCCCGCGTCTCCCCCCCGGTTCCCCCGGCTGCCCCACCTCGGCCGCGAGCTCTCCGGCGTCCTCCGGGGAGTCGCTCCCGCTCTCTTTCGGCCTCCTCCTTCTGCAGCATTACTGCTTCACAGAAGGAGACCGCCCTCCAGGACTCCTCGCTCTCGAGCATGACCGCTACGATGCTCGAGAGCGAGAAGTCAGTTTCGCCTATTATTTGGACGAGGACACGACGCTCCTCCGCCCACGCTGGACAAATTTCCCGCGTGTGCTGCGCCGTGTCCTCGTCCCCACCGCAATGGTGGCAGCGCGCGCTGTCCTCTTTCCCGATGCGACACAGGTATGAGCCGAAGCATCCATGGCCCGTGAACACCTGCGTCGCACGGTACGACATCTCGCCACCGGCCCGATCGGCCCATTTGACCAAATGGGGCCGAATGGCCTCGACGACGCGCCTCCCTATGTATCTCGGGGGTCGGAGAGATGTTCGTCCCACCTCTCCAAAGCGCGTCGCCTGGCTTGGAGTCTCACGGCGGCCTTGACCCTTGGGGTCAACGCCACGCCTAGCCCGCCGAGCTTCCGCGTACGCCTGTACACGTGGACGTACATATCGGCGTAGAGCTCGACGGGCAGCGTCCCCGCCAATAATGTGGCCGCCGTGTGTGACACCGTCCTGTAACCGCGGACAACCCTGATGGCCACCCTCCGAAAAACTCGGCGCAGCAACATCTTGCTGCGCCTTTTGGTCATCAGGGCGTCCGCCCACACCGGTGATCCGTAAAGGGCCACCGCCCGGACGGTGTTCGCGTATAGGCGGCGCACTCGGCCATCCGGGCCCCCAAGATTGGGCAAGAGTCGGCTCAGGCTAATAGCCACCGACTCCGCCCTGGGGGCCAGGCGCTCAAAGTGTCCGCCAAAACTCCAAGCCGCGTCCAGGCAGAGACCGAGGTATTTTAATCGGTCCCCCACCCGGACGGAGATGTCACCTACCGTGACATAGGCCTCGGCGTGGGGAGCCCCATGCTTCCCCCTCTTTTTTTTATGCATGAATAGCGCCTCGGTCTTTTGAGGCGCTACCTGCAGGCCCATGCCACGGATTGCGCGGACAACACACGCTACCCCGACATTGGCGGCAGAAACCGCGTCCCCCAAGCTCTTTCCCACGGCTAACAGCAAAGTGTCGTCCGCATAGCAGACGACGCTGCAGCCGGGGGGGGGGAGAGCAATACCCAGCACCCTGTTGTACGCGAGGTTCCACAGAGTGGGGCCCAGCACGGACCCCTGTGGAACCCCGCAGTACACGTCCCTTCTGCGCAGGAGTACCCTGTTGTCAGGGTACTCCAGCCACCTGTCCCGGAAGTAACTCCTCAGGACCTCCACCATGTAGGGGGGGAGGCCAAAGGTGTTAGCGGCCTCCCCCACCATACTCCAGGGCAGGGTGTTGAAGGCGTTGCGGATGTCCAAGGACACCGCAAGCACCACCCTGCTCTTTTTCATGATGGACTCCGCGAGGGACCGCACGCGCAAGATTGCGTCCACGGTCAATCGCCCCCCGCGGAATCCATACTGGTCTCGGTGGAGGTCCATCCTTCCTCGGGACAGGTGTTGGACGAGGCGGTTCGCCAACACTCTCCAAGAGCTTTCCCGCCTCGTCCAACAGGCATATTGGCCTGTAGGCAGAAGGGACGCTGCCGGGTTTGCTCCCCTTCGGGATGAGGACCAGTCTGGCCTTTACCTATGCCGGGGGGAACACACCTTCCCTGAGGCAGCTGTTAAACAGCCGCCTCAGGCGCCCGGACAGTTGGGCCAAAGCCAGGACCCAGACCCGGCCGGGGATCCCATCGGGGCCCGGGGCCTTATTGCCCCGGAGTCTCAACCGACGGATCACACCGGCCATCTCGTCCTCTGAAACCTCCAAGTCCTCAGACCATGGGATGGCCGCCTCTTGGCAGCCACCCGCGTCGAAGGAGGGCCCTCTGATGGAAAGAGGGCCTCCAACACACCTTCGAGGACCTGGGGTTCCAGGGACTCCGTCACGGGGGGCGCCCAAGATCTAAGCTTGTTCATGACAAGCCTGTATGGGCGCCCCCATGGGTCTGCGTCCAAGGAGCGCAGGAGTTCATCCCACGCTCTGGCCTTGGCCCGCCTGATCGCGGCGCTGAGGGCGTTCCTAGCGGTACGGAACCCCTCATACGCCTCCGCCGTCCTCTCGGCGTCGGAGCGACGCCGAGCCCGCGTGAAGCGGCGCCTGGCTGCGACGGAGAGTCGTCTGAGTTCGGCGATCTCCTCGCACCACCAGTACGCCGCCCTTCGCGGGCTCGGGGCATTGCGAAGTCGCACGCATCGCGCAACGCGCCCCGAAACCAGTTCACCTCTTCGGTGATCCCCTGCCCTTCCACCCCGGGACACGGCCAGTCTGCCGCGAGGACGGCTGCGATCAGCCTGACCGGGCTCAACTTTTTGAGGGCCCATCTCCTTGGCCGGGCATCTCCCCGGTCTTGGGAGCGGCCGAGCATCCCGTGGCGGGTGGTGTTAAGGACCACCTCTATATAGAGGTGGTCCGAGAGCGTCTCGCACTCCGCCACCCGCCAACTTACGATCATACGTGCGGCGGAGGGGGTGGCCCACGTCAGATCCAGGACCGACTCCCACCGCACTAGGGTGCTTCTCGACCCCGTGTTTATGAGACGCAGGCCGAGTGCCGCCGCCCAATCCTACAGGGCCTCGCCCCTGGCGTCTGTGAACCGGGAACCCCAACGCGTCGATTTTGCGTTGAAGTCCCCGGATGGCAGGGGCCACTATGATTGGACGGGGCATCTGTCGGCGGAAACAGGCCGACACCCCGTCCAAAAACGCCTCATACTGGGCGAGGCCCACGTTCGGGGAGATGTAACACCCCAGCACTGAGATGGGCCCCCATCCGACCACCACAACTCCCGCCCCGGCCTCAACCGGTGTGCAAGGCGGGAGTGTGGGGTCACTCCTCCACGTGATCGCGACGGAGCCTGTCCGGTCGCCAATCCAACATGGACCGGCTTCCGGAACTTGATATGGCTCCGCCGCGATCCCCAATCCGAAACCACGCTCAGCCAGGCTATGTAGGAAGAGATCCTGCGTCCGGCGAGCGTGGTTCAGATTGGACTGCAGTATACCCAGGGGCATTTGTTTATTTGCCCCCGGGTTCCGCCATCACTACCTCCGCTAAGGAAGCGGGGGGTGTGGCGGCTGCAGGCCGGGCCCTCGGGGGCCTTTTTTCCTTGGGGGCCTCCGTCGGGGTCCCCCTATCCTCCGCCCCGCGCTTGCGGGTGTCGGAGAACGCCGCAGTGATCTCGGCCAGACTAACTGGCCGAGGCACTTTCGCGGCCCCTGTCGCCGGGAGAGCCTCCCGCCGTTTGTCCGGTTGCCTTTTAGGGGGGGGGTGCACTTGGCACTACCCACCCTATGGTCGGCCGGACGACCAAGTCCCGCGCAGACCGGGCACCTGACTTTTTCGGCGCAATTACGCGCCAGGTGCCCCGGTCCGCCGCATCTATAGCAGCAACCCCGGCGACCGATGGGGCTGCTGCAGTGCTGCTGGACGTGCCCTTTCTCAAAGCATCTGAAGCATTGGAGCGGGCGCTTGTCCAGCAGTTCTGCTTGTGCCCGGGACCATCCTATTTGGATGGCCCGGGCTGCCGCTATTTTATTAGCGGCCGTCAATGGGCACTGTACCCAGACAGTGCCCAGGCTGCGGGTTGGGAACTTAACATCCCCAACCCGCACATCCGCCGCCTCGCAGCCCCCCGCCCCAGAGACGTCCGCCGCGATATCGGCGGCCGCGAGGGATCGGTCGAGGCCACGGAGCCTCAGCTCCGCCTTTCTAATGGGTCGGGCGAGACGGACCCCCTCGTCGCCGGCAAACACACGGCGGAGGTCGGCGTAGAGGGCATCAGCCCTCTGTGTCGCCGTTGGCCCATTTTTCTCGCCCGACCCCGTGAGCTCCACAACCATGGCCCCCGTGGCGGCCTCACGGACCCGGAGGGAGTCTATTCCCAATTTCGGGAGGTCGATCTCCCTCCGGGCCATGGTCATGGTCTCTTGGTACGCCCCGTCGGCGCAGGTTATGGTAACCGCTGCCGATCGGGGCGCTCTACGCCTTGAGGCGTCCCCTCCTGGACGCCTCTTAGGCTGCTGCCTCTGCTGCCGTCCCCCAGCGCGCTGGGTGGACGGCGCCGCCCTTGCGGCACTCTTCCTGGCCGGGGGTTGGGCCGCTTGTGCGGCCTTCGCCCGAGCCGTCCGCTCCCTCCGCCCCACGACCTTCGATTCATCCTGGCTAGGGGCATGCGGGGCCGGGGGGGGAGCCCTTGGTCCCGTGGAGCCGGTCGAGTGGCATCGGGAGGCGGTATTTTTGCCCGCCCTCCCGCCCCCGCCGGCGCGTCACGCGGAGCAGTGGGTGGGGGCGGTGGGGGCCTCGTGCCCCCCTCTCCTCCCGCACCACGTCCCCCTTTCTTCTACCTCCTCTTCTTCCCCTGTCCCGGCGCCGAGGCGCCGGCAGAGGGCAGAGGTGGGAAAGCCCTCCCGAGCGGAAGACCGGCCGTCGAAGCGGGCCTATGTGGTCCGCCCCGGCCTATCGCCGCCCGTAAGTCGACGAGGGCAGCGATTTGCTCGGTATACCAATCGTACCAAGCTCGCTCACTCTCGCCGACGACTCCTGGCGGGTAGCTCTTGGGGAGCGGCGCAGAGGTGCCCCTCAAAGGGGGCCTCATCGCCGCATTACCCCGGCCACCCGCCAACATTGGGGACCTAAGTCCCCCCCCCTGAGGACGTTGGGGACCCTTGTTCCTTGACCCCCCCAGGATACGTTGGGGACACAGGTCCCGTATCCCCCTTACTCAACGTTGGGGACCTCTGTCCCTTCCCCCCGGCCGGGTGCTCCACCCTCACTGGAGCATCCAGCACCTCCACCGACTTCACCCGAGGCACTCCCGCTTTTTGCGGGGGGACTTCTCGGGCGAGCCGGGGAGGGCCAACTGAAGGGAGGGTTTGGCGCGTCGGACCGCCTCCAACTCCCCTCTGAGCTCACGGACCTCCTTTTGGAGGTCCGCATTGCGGTCTCCGAGGGACTTCATGTCCCTACGAAGAGCCGCGAGCTCTCCTTCTCCTTCAATCCGTTGGGCTCTCTCCGCCAAGGTGCTGGACGCCACCCTCACCAGGGCCGCGGCCTCCCTCAGCTTCCTCTGGAGAGAGCCCTTTAGATTCCCGGAGCAGGCGGCTATCCGGTCTATGGCTGCCGCCTGCTCCAGGCTGCGCGCCGCAATGTCCGGGGTGGGAACCTGTCCCACCTCGTCTGCGCACTGTGCCTCGTAGGCCCGTAGGTCCCTACTAGGCGTAGGGAGGGGAGCGTCCTCCGATAGGGCCTTCCTGGCCCCTCGCTCCCTCTCCCTCTCCTACTTGAGGGCGGCCTGCCCCTCGCGCTTCTCGCGGAGGCCGACAAACTCACCCGTGGTGGGCGGTCTCCCTCGTCCCCTTTTTTTGGGAGGTCGTCCTCTCCCATAGCGTCATCCCCATCGGGAGACGCGTACTCCTCAGTGTCCTCGCTGACCAGCGAGGCCCTTGAGGAGGAGACGGGGGTGGTACGTTTACTCCCCCCCCCGTGACGAATCCTCCGCCCTCTCGTCCGAGCGGGTGAGGCTCTTGCCCCGACCCGCTTCGCCCCGGTTATAGGGGTGCGCCCTCGCGGCCGAGACCGAACGCGACCGGAGCATCGACTTTGATGAAGCCGGGCCCGGCCAGTCGACCCTCCGCGCGACCACCCTCACCTCTCTATCCACGGCGATAGTACGCTCGTCAGCGGTGCTCGTCGGCAACACCCCTGGTGGCCCGTCGTATGATGACGACGAGGGGGGAACCGGGACTGTATCCCCCCCACGCCGGTCGCTGCGGGATCCGAAGCCCGCTGCGGCAGTAAACTTCTTATCTTTACTTGTACCTTCCATTTTGTATCAAGAGAGATGGTTTGATTTCGGTGTTTCCTTCACCTAGGTCGGTTGGCTTCACCACACCTGACGAGCCCGACCTGCCCGGGATTTTTTACTGAGGTTACCTACCTCACCACCCCACTCGATCCCACATCCCCACCCCAGACACACACCCCACCCCCCTTACCCATAAAACCCCAACCCACCCCACCCTTCCCCGATACCCACCCATACCCGCACTCACCCCCCTCAAGCCCACACAATCCCCCAGAAAACTCCCAAAAACCCCCCGATAACCCCCACAATACCCCAAACCATTCCACACCATTCACCCAAAATAAATAAAAATAATACCTATTCACACGACGATCGAGTTGTTTGGTGCATTCTTAGACCCCTTCCAAAAATGGAAGGGGAGCCCCTTCACCACGACAAGATGGTGCACCATCGGAGGGGCTCGCGGTCCTCCTGCTCCTCTTCCTTCTCATCGTCGTCGTCGTCGTCACCCATCCTCTCGCCGCCATCCTCGTCGTCCTCCTGGCCAAGAAGTGGCCCCCTTGCCACGTCCTGTGCACGCGTTGGCCCAAAAAGTTGGGCTACTTCCTCCTCTGTAAATCCGGAGGGGAGACGCGAATCGTCCGAAAACAACGTCGTGTTCTACGACTGCATTATTTCCAGATCTAGAGGATCCATGACCATTTTCTGAAACATAAAATTTGTTTAAATTCTTCATCCAGTTATTATCGTCAATATACATGTTAATGCTTACGTCTAGATAGGTGAGGCTATCCCTCCACTTAATCATGTCTCTCCTCTCTTCGTGCCATTTCCGCCGACGTCTTTCGCAGTCGCTGCACCTCTGCTCGATCATCGCGACGTCGGAACAATCCGATCCGCAGAACGACGACGCCGACGACGAGGAGAAGGAGAAGGAGGAGTATTCCTCCTTTACAATCTCGTCGATTAATTTTTTTTCTCATCCATCTGCAGACAGAACAAAAATTATTTTCTAAGATTCGCGATTCGTTATTTGGTTTACTTCAAGGTCCCGCGACTCGTAAACGGTGATAGATATGGGCCTAGTTTACACCGACATATTTTGATAAGCAGCAAGTAGTAAGTTTCACAGCGGAGGTCCTTTGATATACTTCTCGTCGATATGTTCGTGAAAATAGCCCTTTTTGCAACTTTAATTGCAAATTTCTCAAAATTCTGACGTGATGGAAAAATTTCACAACCGAATTCGTGTTCAGCGTCCAAAAACCTATAAGAAACGGATTGTCCGGTTCGGGAGCGTCCCGTTTGACCACGTTGATATTGACCACGGTCCCGATTGACCACAGTCTCGATTGACCACGTTGATATTTACCACGGTTCCGATTGACCACGGTCCCGATTGACCACGGTTCAAATTGACCACGGACCCGATTGACCACGTTGATTTTGACCACGGTCCCGATTGACCACATTGATATTGACCACGGTCCCGATTGACCACTGTCCTGATTGACCACAGTCCCGATTGACCACGTTGATATTTACCACAGTTCCGATTGACCACGGTCCCGATTGACCACGGTTCAAATTGACCACGGTCCCGATAGACACGTTGATATTGACCACGTTAATATTGACCACGGTCCCGATTGACCACGTTGATATTGACCACAGTCCCGATTGACCACGTTGAGATTGACCACGTTGATATTGACCACGGTCCCGATTGACCACAGTCCCGATTGACCACGTTGATATTGACAACGGTCCCGATTGACCACGTTGAGATTGACCACGTTGAGATTGACCACGTTGATATTGACCACGGTCCCGATTGACCATGTTGATATTGACCATGGTCCCGATTGACCACGAATCAATACATGTCGTTACTAGGGCATGTTCTTTGCAAGTTGTAAAGCGAGGTCCATTGTGCCTGACTGGCGGTGGGGGTGCGGGAGAGGGGCCGAAGGCCCCCCCTTGCACCCCCCGCATGTATGTGCGTGTGTATGTGTGTGTGTTACATGGTTTTTCAATCGAGACCGTTGTCAATATAAACGTGATTAATCGGGACCATGGTCAATATTAACGTGGTCAATATCAACGTGATCAATCGGGACCGTGGTCAATATTAACGTGGTCAATATCAACGTGGTCAATCGGGACCGTGGTCAATATCAACGTGGTCAATCGGGACCGTGGTCAATATTAACGTGGTCAATATTAACGTGGTCAATATCAACGTGGTCAATCGGGACTGTGGTCAATCAGAACCATGGTAAATATCAACGTGGTCAATCGGGACTGTGGTCAATCGGGACCGTGGTCAATCAGGACCGTGGTCAATATCAACGTGGTCAATCGCAACGTGATCAATCTCAACGTGGTCAATTGGGACCGTGGTCAATATTAACGTGGTCAAACGGGTGCCACTCGTCCGGTTCCGGTGCTCGAAAAAAAATTATTTTTTGTTGAACAGTGTTATGAACACATCCAACAAAGAGTCTGATGAAGCCGTGTGAAAAATAGCATCGGAAGGCATAATATGGAGAGATTGCGAATAAGTCCAGTCGCGCAAATATTTAGATTCGAAAGAGTGACGTAACAGATTACAATTTAAGTCGCCCGGGATAATGATGTTCTGATAGTCATGTGAGAACTGATTAAAGAAGAAAGAAAAATCATCTGAGAGAGAGAGAGAGCGGGAGAAAGAGAGAGAGAGAGAGAGAGCGGGAAAGAGAGAGAACGGGAGAGAGAGAGAACGGGAGACAGAGAGAGAGCGGGAGAGAGTGAGGAGGGGAGGGAGAGCGGAAAAGAGAGAAAGAGGGAAAGAGGGAGAGGGCGCGGGACAAAGAGAGAGAGAGAAACCTTCATTTATTGAGCGCTCTGGAACGAGTCCCCTCAAGCGGAAAAACAATACATGGAAAAGTAGTGGACAATAATAGAATACAAGCTTTGTACGTGCAGTGTAAGTACAAGTAAGTGTGTGTAAAGTGTAGATGTGTATGAAAGTGTGTAAAAATGAGTAATGTAAAATGGAAAAAGAAATGAAATGGAAAATAAAAAATGAAAAAGGTATGCCAGAGAGAGAGAGATGCCAGAATGTCAAGGACAAGAATCATGACCTTATTACCTGTTAGTTAACAGACGAGCAAACGCGCATAAAGCTCTTGCTTGAAATCATTTAAAGTCTTCGCGTTCCTTACGGACAAGGGGAGATCATTCCACAGCCTGATCGAAGTTACTCTAAAAGAACGTTTGAACAGCTCAGTCCTGCATAGTGGCTGAATCAGAGTGTCATTCGAAGCCCTTGTCGTTCGGTCTGATGTTAAAACCCTTTCATTAAAATTGCAGTGCAAAAGTCCAGGCTGTCCAGTCCGGAGTATCCTGAACAATAAACATTCTACGAAGTAAGTTCTCCTAGAATCAATCTTGAGCCACCGAAGCCTCTCGTAGTAGTGCGTAATATGCATGTCTGCCTTCACATTAAAAATAAATCTAATACAGAAATTTATGGCTCTGTAGAATTTTAGGTTATACTCGGCCGTCATGTCCGTGTACGCTGCACAGCAATAGTCAACGTGTGGGTAGATTAACGAGATTACAAGCTTGGATCTCAGAGCTTCAGGTAACAGGTGCTTGCAGAGCTTTAGCTGGTACAGTACCGAGTGAATCTTGTTCGTCATGATGGTGACCTGCCTCTCCCATGACAGAGTGTTCATGATCGTTACTCCGAGGTACTTAATGGATGTTGAGTATTGTACCGTAGACTTATCTATTTTTATCTCTGGAAGAGTAGTTAGATCGATAGCCCTGATGTAACCCAATGTTCCCATGACTATACCCTGCGTCTTATCTGAGTTCAAAATGAGCCTGTTGGTAGCCAAGAATAGCATTAATATCCTCATTAACCATCCGGATAGCATCAGGCAGGTCCTTAGGAACACAGTTGATGTAGGCTTGGAGGTCGTCGGCGTAAAAAATATATTTACAGTGCTTGAGCACACGCCCGAAGTCAGACAAGTATAATGTGAATAGTAAAGGGCCCAGAACTGAGCCCTGAGGCACTCCAGCCCCGACGCGAGACAGACGAAACTACACCCTTCGCCCCGTCCTTGACAGCCTTAGTCCGCTCCGTCAGATAAGAATGTATCCACCGTACGGTACTATCCGAGAAATTCAATCTCTTCAGTTTTTTTATTAAAAGGAAGTGATCCATCCTGTCGAAAGCCTTCGAGAAGTCGAAGAAAACTGACACGGTAACCATCCTTCGGTCAGCTGCATGTCTAACCTCGTCCAGCATCCGAATCAAACATATCTGAGTTGAATTGTTGTTCCTATAGGCAGACTGACACGGATCATGAAGGCCAGAGTCCTCGAGATACTCGCAGATCTGATCACAGATTACACGCTCAAACGCCTTCGACAAAGTAGGAAGAATCGAGATCGGCCGATGGTGTTGCACTGATGTCGGATTCTGATCTTGGGAATCGGACAGATAAGAGCCGATTTCCATTGCTTCGGAAAGACTCCATAGTCAGAGAGAAGTTGAATAAATGCTCTACACTAGGCAGTGCACTATTCATCGTGAGTTTCAGTAGTCTCAACAAAATGCCGTCAATACCAACTGCATTAGATTTGGCTCTAGCGATTACCCTTGCGATAGTCAACGGCATGACATATTTCCAATGAAGACCTTTGTCATTGAACTCTCCCGTGAGTATGTCCTCAAGAGAATTACCGCACTCCAAATCCGGGTGTTCCTCACAGTGCCCAAAAAACTCATTGAGCTCCTCAACAGCATGCGAGAGGGGCGGAGAGGTGCTCTTGGCCTTGATGAGTCCAAAATGCCTCAGTCTGTTCCAAACCTCGTTCGCACTGCCCGCACGGTTAAAGGTATCAACGTAAAAGGCGCTCTTGGCAGATCGCACAAGACTCTGTGTCTCATTGCGCAGTTGCTTGAACCGGTTGTAGTTGTGGTCAGTTCTGTATCTCCTCCAAGCTCTTCTGGCCATATCTCTTCTGCGCATAGCTGCGCGAATATCCTCTGTCAACCATGGGGCAGGCAAGTTCTTAAAGTACCGTCGCTTTAATGGTACATGTGAGTTAAATATGTCCAGCAATTTAGCGTTGAAGACTTCGATCTTTTCCTCCATATCATCTGAAACCAGTAGGTCAGTCCAGTCAATGCCATTAATATCAGACTGAAAGGCGGTTACATCAAAACCGCGCCAGTCTCTGCAGTCAACGAGCTTAGCCCGACGACGCTGCAGTTTGATTCCGTATTTGACATAAATAATCATGTGCTGATAGGAATGCAACTCCATGTTGGCCATGACCCATGAGCTTGTCAACATCATCAATGATGCACAGATCCAGTAATGTGCTAGAGTTCCTCAGGTGATGTGTGGACAAAAACGGAACGAGGTATAGGCTCGACGCGGAGATGAAGGTACCCAACTGCTGACTATCGAAGGTAGATTGGTTCATGTCGGCATTGAAATCACCAAGAATCAATGAGTGCCTATAATCCACTTGAAACTCCAAAAATTGCTGAAAAAACTCATTCAGATAGCCAGTGTTTGGTGGACGGTATACCACAGCCAGCAAGAGCTTAGACATATCGTCAAATGATATTTCCGCTATTATAAATTCGGGTTTGGCAGTGAGGGACTCAGCAGAGCTACACAGAGCGCGAGAGAGAGAAAGCGTATATTTATTTAAGCGCTCTGGGACAATGTCTCCTCAAGCGCACCCAGATAAAAAGAGACAGTTAAAATATATACATTAAAATATAAACATAATTTTACATTTGAATATGCTCTCGTATGTATGTGTTTAAAAGTGTGTACGCGATATAGTGAAAAATATGTACGTATGTACGAGTGTATGAGTATGCTTGTGTTTGTGTTTATATTTGTGCGTACAAATGAAAGTGCATTTGATACATTTCCGTGTTGGTGTGTATGTGTGTGTGCAAATGTGTGTGCTTGTGTGTATGTACGAGAGCTGTATGATAAGTACCCGTATTAGGGAAGGAAACGCATTTTCTTTTTAATTTTTTTTATTTATTTCTCAACATAATCTCCTTTCAGCTCGATACCCTTAGTCCAGCGATATTCCAACTTTTTTATGCCATCCAAAAAATATAATTTGTCGAACTCTGCGCTCTTCATCAAAAACTGATGTTCGGCCACGCTTGAATTCATTGAACCAATATCTGATGGTAGTCATCGAAGGTGCATGGTCCTTATAAACGGCATGCAACTTCACTTTGATTCCTCACACGTCTTCCCATCCAAAAAAAGGAATCGAATCACTGACCGATATTGCTCTTTTTCCATGGTTGCAAACAAACACAAACTTGCCCACTTTCAACAGCTATCAAAACAAAACTACTCGATAAATCTGTCTGAAATTTTGACAGACGTCGTTCGAAAGATGGCGTTAAACGATGGTATACAGATTTTGAGTTAGTGGCGCTATCAGTCGTTAAACACGGGTACTTATCATACAGCCCTCGTATGCGCGACATGAATATCTATGAAAATAAACTAAATAAGATATTATCACGGTAACGTAGTATTCAAAAGATGCTCATACAGTTTATTCTTGAAGTCATCGATCGATTTCACGCAACGGACGCTATGCGGCAGGTTATTCCACAACTTGGCAGCACTGTGTCTAAAAGAACGCTTAAAAATCTCCGTTCTGCATAAGGGCAAAGAGAGAAGATCATTAGAAGCCTTAGTGGTTCTCGATGTCACGGCCGATTTGAAGGTGAAACTACTATATAAGAGACTCGGCTGCCGAGTATGAATAATATTATAAAACAGGCATCCCACAAAATATTTTCTTCTGGCACCGATCTTGAGCCAGTGCAGTTTACGATAGAGTGGCGTTAGATGTTCGACCCAGAGAGAGAGAGAGAGCGGGAGAGAGAGCGGGATAGAAAGCGGGAGAGAGAGAGCGGGAGAAAGGAAGCGGGAGAGAGAGAGCGGGAGAGAGAGAGCGGGAGATTGATTAATTGATTGATCTTTATTAGCTTTCTCAGCTATTTGTAATACAAATCTAGTTTACATTTAATTACAATATACTCCTTTAACATTCGCTTAAACGGCACAATTCTTTCATTCTGCTTAAATTCAGCTGGCAAGGCGTTATACATTTGCACTCCTTCGTAAAACATACTCTTTTGCGTACTCCTTGTTCTGCGATATTTTATTGCAATATCCCCAGGTTGTCGTGTTTGTCTTTCACTCTCATTTCCCACTATTTCTTATCTATTTCTTAAGAGGATGCCGGAGCGACGGGCGAACTCCGACGGGTGAACGCCTTCATCTAAGTGTAACTAAAAGTATCGATATATTACCAACGCTTTATAGTTACATTACCGATATCATTATGTAGAGTAATTGTCAAGGATATGTGCATACTTTGGAAAGAGCAATAAAATACAAGCTTTTCGCTATGTGTTAAATATGTAGAGACAGAAAATATGTTGGATTTCTACTCTATTTCTGTTCTATCGTTTCGTAGAAGCAACGACTTTACATAGATATCTCTTTATGTCGCATACATATTTTGAATACAAAAATCTATAATATTGCTCATATTATCTCTTTCGATTTTATCATAATGTATATATATATATATATATATATATATATATATATATATATGTGACACATTGCGATGACTTTTCCTACCGTCTCGCGGCTGAGCGATAAACGCGGCCGCCGACTCGTTCTCTCCGTCGCGCGGGTGTAAATTGCGCCGACGAACAGGAGCTAATTCGCCGAACGGGAGATGCGGAATGGTCGTTGACAAAAACGGGAAAACGGAGAAAAAGATCCACGCGCCAGGTGGGAACGGGATGTTAGGAGTTCCGCGCGTACCGTGACGAGATCCGAGAGATAATCGCGAGAATCGAACTTGGGCGCCAGATACGATCTTTCACGTATCAATTCGCGAAACACGAAATAAGCGCGAAATAAACGCGAAAGAAATTTGTCGGAATTCGCCACGGGCTGACTAGCTTGCCTACCGGTAGAGGGGCAGGGCGAGTGTTGATCGAACGCGAGAAAATGTACAAGAGACGACAAGTACGTAAATGACAAACACAACTGGAAAGAAACTCTTAAATTAAACAGAGAAATTAACAGATTTATTAGAATAGCGGGAGCCGCAGCTCCTCGAGAATAGTAATGATAAACCACGCGGATATACGGCGGCGGTAAAAGAAACGCGGCTGCAAGACTGGGTGTTAGACGCGGGGCGCGAAACCCCGTAATGTGGACGCCGAGACCGACCCGTTAGATCGGCCGGAATGTTTGCTCGGCTTGAATTACGCCTCGCACTGCGCAGAAATTGAATATTGCGTTCTTCTATATTTCGGGCGCAAGACCGAATCAATTCTCGATATCGCCTCGCCAACGGCGATCTTATCGCCCGCTATTACCGCGAAATTATCAATACGCAACTTAAGATTAACAGGCAATTATTACAACGCGGATATGCTTCGATTTCGGACGGACATATTACGCAGAATCGAATGCTCGGCACACACACGCACGCAATTCATGCAAGAATCGCGAGGAAATTCTCACCAAAACGCGCTCACAATTTCGAGACGCGGTGCTTTACAGCCGATATAATACGTCGAATTTACGCGATTCACACTCTCACGTAACCCATATAACAATCGCGAAGGAAAGTTGCACCGGACGTGCACGCACAGTTTAGACGCGAAGATTCACAAACGAAAGACAAAAATAATATAACAAATTGACGCGAATCACACTCACACTCAAACGACCGACATACAGTACGAACGAGTCTTAAACGCTAGACGTGCGAGAACCAACGCAAATATACTCTACGGATTCCGAATCTCCAGAGAAACGACACACGGTTTATTAGAAACGCGAGGTAATGTCTCGATCCGCGGAAACCGATACTTTCGAGGCTCCGGGGCTCGAATCGTTTGACGACGTGGCCGTGACGCGAAAATCTACACCAAAGAATCGGGCTTAGCCCGTACACCAAAGTACGAATTCACGGCGACGACGACAGAACGAAACGATTCCGGGCGCGATCGCGAGTGGCTAATTTGGCGGAGGATAACCTCACCGGTACTTTTCCTCTCGGGGTGGTCGTCCGGGGTCGGCGACGCTGACGTCCTCTCGTCCGGACTTCTCCGCCGGTAGCCGGAATCCTCTCCTTCCGCTCTCGCCACAACGCTCTCGTCCTCTCAGCCACAAAATTATTCGCTCTCGATCTCACACGCTCGCTATTGACTCGCAGGCTCGCACCAGTCTGATCCTGGATCGTCGCGATCCAGAATCGATACCTGTGGGCCCGCCGGGGCTGCGCAGACGGGATGCGTATTATCGCGACCAATCACGCGTTATCACGCGCTGCGGCTGGCGGGCGGCGCGCTCACGGTCGTAACGGGGGTGCGCGCGCCCCCGGTATTACAAACAATAATTCGCTGGGGCCCTTTCCGCGGGGCCGTCGCAAAGTCTAGGGCGAACGGCTTGGCCGGAAGTATCGCTGCCACCCCTCTTTTCGTCTTTTCCGGGGCCGTGACACGCCATCGGGTGCAGGATTGCAGTCCCTCCGCGGACTGCAATCCTGCAGGATTTTCTCGCTGTCCCGTGCGTCGCGCATCACGTGTGCGGGTCCTGATCCTATCGTGACGTAGCCAGACGTTAGATGCTTTGAATTCCCGGATTGCTGGCTCCTTGCCCCTCTAAGGTCGTCCTGGATCGCCGATTGTATTTTCCGTGATGTTTCAGCGACTTTCCGCTCGTTCTTCCGATGAGACTCCCAACTCAAATCATCATACAAAAAGATATAATAAACGGAATTAATATTAAGCTCGAAATCTTAATTAATGACGCCTTTCTGGAGGTAACGGTACGGTTCTCGCAATTATTCGACTGGCGCGGCCCTTTAGCCCGCGCTTTTTCGATCGGAGAGGGACTCGGCGGACGCGCGCGAGACGGCAACGTCACAACATATACCCAGCAAACATCGAATATATCTGCCATATAACATAGATGTAACATGTGTACTTATTATGTACATGTTATATGTATAACAATCATATCTTGGTTTGCTGGGTTACAATTTATGCAGTACAGTTCGAGAAAATTGAACTAAAATATATTATATATGGATGTAAATATATTATACATATAATTTTGAATACGATGATAAATCTTTATCATCGACAGTATATCGGTATAATCGATATGATTGAGGACTAATGAGTAATATATAAACTTCTTCACTATAAATGTGAATGTTTATATATTCTTATGACATAAGTATGCACATATTAAAATTTACATTTATATAAATATTTATAAATGCAAACACATAAATACTCTGTTCGCAAAACATTGCAACAAAATTTTATGATTGTTACAATATTTTGGATATTTATAATATAGAAAGGGCTCCTCCATCGCCCATTTTCGTGAGAACGCAACCAAAATATTTTATTTATTGTTTTCATATCTGCGATTATAATTTGCAAGCGAGATTGTGGCATCTTTTTTCTGGCCAATATTGTTACGAGTATCAGGATCGATTTTTTTTAATCATAATTTCTTATCATTTTAAAAAAGGCAGCAGTTTATTGCTTGCTATAATATTACAAAACCGTTTCCTCATACACTTTACATCCTTGGAATATTTTTTCTCATAAGGATTGCCTCCTAATAACGAAGATGTATATATTTTTTCTCTTTAGCTACCAACTTGTATATATACAGCCTAATAGACTATTAAATACGCGAAATTTGGTGCCATCAAAAAAAGAAAAAATACATCGCCAGGAATCACAATAATAATTCCTTCCAATAATTTGTAAGCTTTTATTACTATATATGATTGGTTGTGATCATATGAAGGAATACCAGATATTGCACACTTAGTGTTTAATTCCAAAAACAAAATTTTAGTTGCTTTATATTTTCGTGAATATGAATTTTAACTGTATTTTAATAAATGGAACTGAATTTGTATTTATCGAACTATATATGTTGTTGTTCCAAGTAATTTTTCGTTTAAATGCAAAGTCATTTAGTTGATCGAAATCAAGATTTATCTGACACAAAAAAATTTATTTGCATTCAACACGAATAAGTTCGCATACCAAAAAATATTGCATTACAGTACCTGTATATATTTTCACTGAACTCTCAACTTTGTTGGTTCAAATAGTGTTTTGTTTACAATAGTAATAAATTATTTTGTGTCATCATAGTAATGTTTAGTTGAACGTATCGGACTAAATATTTTAGTCGGATGAAACACATTTTGCGTTTTTCAACAAACTTTTTTTCTCAGTGTATTACAATTATGATTAACAATATGTTATACATGGATCAATTCTTTCGATTATAAATGCAAACAATTTTAACGTACGTGGTGTGCGTATATCGCTGGCGCTCAGCAATTCTGTCGACTCACTTAATTTGATCTTTTTTACGGTTCCTGCCGTGTATGACTTGTTTCAAAGGATTTATGTTGTTCGTAACCGTGCTGCATTGGTCGGACGGATCACCGTGAGCCACGAGATTCAAGACGCAACTGTTATTTTGTTGACATCGATTATTTACATTGTCTATATTGATTTCGCGTGATATTGTTGACCGGACTTATTGTGTTGTTTGTTTGTAGGTCGACTAATATTTATTAAAATTTAAACCTATCTGACGGATTTCTTATATTAGTGTACTGTTATGCCTAATTATGTAAACGGGAGTATTTTAAAAAAACAATTAAAATCACGCACAACTTAATTAGAGTTCTGATATTAAATAAATTAATTTAAGTCGTGTGAAGTAAAATAAATAAATTAGTTTAGAATTATGTTTGTAAATATATAAAGTTAAAGTCGTATGAAATAAAATAAAATAAAGTTAATTTAGAGTTATGATTTTAAATCAATTAAGTTGAGTCATATGAGGTAAAATAAATAAAATAATTTAGAACTGTGTTTTAAATAAATAAGTTAAAGTCGTATGAAGTGAAATAAATGAGTTAATTTAGAATTAAGATTTAAAAAAAAATTAAGTCGTGTGAAGTAAAATAAATGAATTGGGTTGAGAATAATATTGGAAAGGTACCCATCAAAACGATTTAAATTTTTGGTAGATTCTCCACCAGCGTGAGGTATGCGTGAAGTAGATTCTCCGTATCGCTTTGTAAATTTAGACTGTTAGTTTGTCTTTTAATGAATATCATCTCCGACATCAAGCGCTTGCCATATATGCGTTCTTCCTCTAACACCTCCACCTCATCCCATGCGAACTCATGGTTATTGAGCCTGTGGTCCGTGATGACCGAATGTTGTGCAGTGTTTTTTCTAATGTGATTCTTATGTTCGGCGATTCTAGTTTTCAGGAGTCTACTTGTTTGTCCAACGTACGAGGCGTTGCAGTCCTTGCATGTTATTTTGTAGACGACATTGTTACGCATTTCGTTGTGTAATTTGTCCTTCTGTACACGGATGAATTTTTTCAGTTTGTTTAAGCCTGTATATGATATTTTGGTTTGCACGTCACGGACCACAGGCCGGAATTGTTCAGAGAATAATGGAATGTACGGGATGTTAAAATAATGTGTGCGATTGTTGCTTGCACTATCTGTTGGAATCGTAGTTTGAGTTGTGTCAATCTGTTTGTTGTTTGTTATGATTAGTGTTTTTATGCGTTCTTGTAACGTGGAAAAAATAAGAGACAATGGATACCCGTTTTTGAGTAAAATATTCACCACGAGTTCGAGGTTTTTTTGGTGGAAGCGCGGGTAGGAGAGTCGGAAGGATCTATCCATGAGGCTTATGGCAGTGCCTTTTTTCTGGCAGAGAGGGTGCCAAGACTCAAAGTTTAAGTATCTGCCTGAATATGTAGGTTTGTGATACCAGTCAAAGTTGATAATATTGTTTTCTAAAATAATGGTTGTGTCCAAAAAGTTTAGTCTGTTCCATAGCCCTCCTTCAGCGCCATATTGCAAACGTTTAACTTATTTCACCCTAGACTGCAGTTCACTATAATTGTAATAGATGCTGAAGAAGGTCCAAACCACAGGACCGAAACGTACAAAAACATATCGAACAAAATTATAATCGCGCAATGATTTCGGCGCTACGCTCTCAATAAGCCCTTCCTTCCGCGTTATACTTGGATATCAGAGCGTCATTTCACTAATTAATATTTAAATTTACGCTGAAGATGGCCCAAATAATGGGAATGAAACGTATGCTATTTATTGATTATTAACATTATAATAAACTATTTTTGCGCCCCAACTAGTGCACGTAGTTTACATTGCCGTTCTTATTGTATTTCATTTATTTTCTAGTTATATTCTTGAAAGTCTATCTGTTGTATAATTATCTATAATTCATATATGTGCAGTTTACACATGATATAATATACTGAACCACTCAATAATTATTACACACACATATGCATATGTATGTTACATGTGTATGTATGGGATATGTGCATGCGATAAAATATACATGAGCATATATGTACATATATGTATGTGTAATAATTAGTACGTGGTTTAGTATATTATATCATATGTAAATTACACATTATGTAAATATATAAATTGCAAATAATTATAATATAAAAAATTAGACTCAAAAATATAAGTATGTAATTATAATATAATGAATTAGGCATTAATATATGTGTATAAATTTATATAGTACGTAGTTATGTATGCATGTAGAAATATTAATATTCTAATATTTTTTTCAGCGTATAAATGAAGCAGTAAGGCGGGCGATGAATAAAGAAAAAAAAAGAAATACAAACAGATGCGGCGTTATCTGCCCGCATCGTCCGCACCATCCAGATACGTGGCCGCCTCATCCGCACCATCCAGATACGTGGCCGCCTCATCCGCACCACCTGGATATGTGCTCGCATCGTCCGCACTACCCGGATATGTGCCCGCATCATCCGCACCACCCGGATATGTGCCCGCATCGTCCGCACCATGCGGATACATGCCCGCGTCGTCCGCACCAGGCGGATACGTGCCCATTTCATCCGCACCACCCGGATATGTGCCCGCATCGTCCACACCATCCGGACACATACATTTTTTTAAATTTTATCTTTTTTTTTAAATTTAATTTTTGTTTAATTTTTATTTTATATTGTTTGAGATATTTGTTTTTATTTAATACTTTCTATTTTTTGTTTTTTATTTCGCTTTTTTTCTTTTTTTTTTAGTTTTATATTTAGTAATTTTAAGTATAATTATAAGTTTTATATTTAATATAATTAGTTTTATTTGTAGTTTTATATTTAGTATAATTAGTTTTATTTGTAGTTTTATATTCAGTAATTTTAAGTATAAGTATTATTTTTAGTTTTATTTAGTTATCGCACGCACGCACGCGCGCACGCACGCAGGCACACATATTGTATAAAACCTACACGTAAACCCACAAATAAAATAAAATTTCTTTTTAAAATATATTTAATTTATTTAAATTCCTTATTCCCATCCTAACATTCTTATCCTTATTTTATAGCATTGTCATCAAAATAATAAACAAAAAAATTATATACAAAATTATATCACATTTTTCGCTTATTTGTTTAGACGTTCAGTCATGCTGTTTTCTCTCTCTCTCTTTCTCTCTCTTTTTCTCTCTCTTTCTTTCTCTTTCTCTGCTTGTTCTTTATTGTATTTATTCATTCCCATTATTATATTTTTTTATTTGCTTGATTTTTATTCTTTCTATTTTTGTTTTCCTACACGATAATAAATTAATTTATTTATCTTTATTTTATAGAGCATAGATAAAACATTGTGTATTTTATAAAAAAAGTATTATACATGTGTATGTGTGTATTTTTGTATGTCATGTGTTGTATTTAACTATAATAAAATAAAAAAAGAAAATAACTTATATTGTATATCTCATTTATGCTGTATAAAATAAAAATAAATTTATTTATTTATTTATTTATTTACGTATAAAGAGATAAGAATAAAATGGAAGAATAAATGTTGAACAAATACAAAAATATAATAATGGGAATGACAGAATAATGAATAAACAAAAGGAGAGAGAAAGAGAGAGAGAGAGAGAATAGAATAGAATAGAATCAACATTTATTCAGCGCTCCGGGATAGAAACCCCTTAAGCGCACAGCACTATATACAGTATGAAAATGTGACAAAATAAATAATGATCATTTACAAAAATAAAAAGAAAGAAAGAATTAAATAATACAAATCGATAAATAATATAGTGTTAAAGAGTGAGTAAACGAGTGTGTACAGGTGTATGTTCTAGTATGTGAGTGAGTGTGTGTGTGTGAGTGAGTGTGTGTGTGTGAGTGTGTATGTGTGTGGGTATGAGAGAATGCGTGCAGATTGGTGTGTATAATCAAGTATGTATACATGAGGTGACGATGCGAACAAGGCATGAGTAAGATTATAGCGCAGAAACATGTGAGAACTGAGTTCAGTTGCCGCCACAGAGCAGATAATCGAAAAACTTGATCTTAAATTCGTTACGCGTAGAACAAGATCGAACGTCGCTCGGTATTTCATTCCACAGCCGCGGGGCACAACATCTGAACGATCGCCTAAAGAGTTCCATACGACACGGAGGTAAAGCGAGCAGGTCGCTAGACGCCCTCGTATTTCGCTCAGATACGACATTACGAAACGTGAAAGTGTTGAAAAGGTCATAGGGTCGTTTCGATTGCAAGATATTGAAAGTTAGACAGCCAACAAAATACTTTCGTCTAGCGTTTGTCTTCAGCCAACCTAATTCGATGGAGTGATATGCTTATCCCGTTTAGCCCTACAGACGAATCTGACACTCGCGTTATATGCCCGTTGAAGCTTTAGATTGAGCTCACCCGTGATATCCGTAAGAATCGTGCAGCAATAATCAATTAACGGAAAAATCAAAGTAGTGACCAGACGTGCGCGCAAAGATTGAGTAAAAAGATGCCCACATAGCTTTAGTTGATATAACGCGGCGTTAACTTTGGAAACAGTCTTGGCTACTTGCTTATCCCACGATAGTGTTTGAGATATAGTGACGCCTAGATAAACCACAGACTCCTTATACGGAACGATAGTATTATCCACTGATATTCCGGGTAGATCTTCAAATACAATATTGTTGATGTATCTCGCAGTTCCAAGAATCATGGAAGTTGTTTTGTTAGCATTCAACGTGAGCTGATTATTATCTGCCCATCTCACAACGTTTTCTATATCTTCATTCACCCTGCGTATCCCACTCTGCAGGTCACAAGGTTCTGCATGCAGATAAATTAGCAGATCGTCAGCGTAAAAGTTATAGTTGCAGTGCTCCAATATCCCGCGAAAATCAGATAGGTAGAGGACAAATAGCAGAGGTCCCAGGACAGATCCCTGAGGCACACCCCTCGTAACCAACCTCATAGGAGATTTGTCGCCAGTAACAGGATCACGCACGGCCTGCCGTCTTCCGTCTAAGTAGGCACACAGCCATCTCAACGCCTCGCAGGAAAAGTTGAGCTGTCTCAGTTTGTGTATGAGAATGCGATGATTAACATTGTCAAAGGCTTTCGTGAAATCGAAGAACACTGCGATGGTTACTTTTCTTCGATCAGCCGCATGCCGTATTTCATCCATTACCCTTATTAATGCAGTCTGTGTTGAAAAGCCTCTCCTGTATGCAGTCTGCTATGGATCAAACAGATTGAAAGTCTCGAGGTGATGGGTGATCTGCTCCGCAGCAATGCGCTCGAGCGCTTTAGAAAGCAAACATAAAATTGATATTGGTCTGTAATGTTGAAGATTGGTAGGGCATTTGACCTTTGGTAACGGACAGATTAGGGCGGATTTCCAAGTATCCGGATATACACTGTTGGAGATGCAGTAATTATATATGTGCGTGACAAAAGGCAGTATGCACGGCAAGGCTAGTGAAATCAGTTTCGAGATCAGCCCGTCTATCCCCACAGCTCCAGATTTGTTTCGTGCCAGCGCTCTGGCTACCATCTGAGTTTCGATGTTGTGCCAGTAGAACTTAGTGTCGTCATAAAATTGGTCACCCAGGTGGACATTATCAAGAACCTCCTCTGCTCTCGCATTATGCAAGAAGTGATCATTCAGCTCTTCAGTTGAGAAGAGGAGCTTCAAGTTCGAGGATTTAGGCTTGATGAGGCCAAGATGTCGCAGTTTTTTCCAAATGTCGTTGGGATCTTTTATGTTGTGAAAGGCACTGCAATAACAATCGCGTTTGGCATCGCGCACAGCCACCTGTACGCCGTTTCTCAGAGTCTTATACGCTGAGTAATTGGCAGTAGTTCTACGCCTCCTCCATACCCTTCTCGCTCTATCCCTCTCTCTCATCGCAGCCCTAATGTCCTCAGTTAGCCAGGGCGCTGGAAGATGCCTGGGTTTGATATTCTTAAGCGGAGCATGCTTGTCATAGCATTCCAAAAGGAAGTTATTTAATATACAGATCTTGTGATTCACATCTTGAGCGCACAGAAGTGAGTTCCAATCACGCGATGAGAGATCGTTGCGGAAGTCATCCACGCTGAAGGAGCGGAAATCCCTCACTCTAATAGCTCGCCTCTGGTGGCGCTCAATCCTAATATTGTATTTAATGCTGATCAGATCGTGGTTAGAAAGGAAGCATACATCCTGCTGTCCAAAAGAAACTAGCTTCTCATCATTATCAATTATGCATAAATCCAAGGTCGAGAGAGAGAGAGAGAGAGATCTTTTTGTTGATTATAGATATCAACAAATCCTTTTCCACAATTAAGGTATACATAATAACGGAGAGTTTAACATTTCATATGAAAAGTAAAAAAAAAATGAGAAAATTACAGTTTTGTTATCGGCTTCTGCCGTCAACATTTACTTAATATAACAAATTTTGTAATCTGCACGTGCCTAATGAGTAAACCCCGCACTCGGCATTTCATCAAAGAGTATAAGTGAACTTAGAGAAGTGAGTTTAGAAGCTTTATAAAAAAGATTTTACGATGCAACACTTTCGTGCATATGTGTGTGTGCGAGATCGAGGCTCAAGAGTAAAACAGAGCAGTAGATTAGTTGCGTGATGTCGCGATAGACGGAGCTGCAATCTTACATGACAAGGACAGACATAATCGTACTATCTTTGTCTCTTTCATGCGTGTGAGAGTAATATACATGTACGCACTAACATTATTGCAGTATCTTTTCTCTCTCGATCATACGCTCTGTCTCTTTCTAATCGCTCGCTCGCTATGTATTACGTATCGCTTAGCTTCATGCTCCTCGCATATTCACTTACGCGTTCACTCGCGCTTCTCTCTCTCTCTCTCTCTTTCTTTCTTTCTGCTCGTTCATTATTGTATTCTTTTATTCCCATTATTATATTCTTTTATTTGCTCAACTTTTATTCTTTATATTCTCGTCTCCCTACATGAAAATAAATAAATTTATTTATAATGGGAATGAAAAAATACAATAAAGAACAAGCAGAGAAAGAGAGAGTGAGAACGAATGAGGTGCAAGCGAGATAGCTAACATGAAAGACTTCCGAAGTCTCGCTCGCGAGGCTTGCTTTATCTATAATCTCTCGCGTTATATATCATTACTGTAAAATTTTTGTTTTTTGCGCTTATTGTTCCGAAAATAATTACAATGATTTAATGATATTTTACCAATTAAAATGATACCAAACACGAAATCGAATAATTTTTAATCAATTATCTAATTAAAATTATGATTACTTATTTCATTAAAAATAATCCGATTTATGTCATATTTAGTGTCATTTTAATCGCAAAAATGTAATTAATCCATTACAATTATTTTCAGATATATAAAATGCGAAATACAGAGATTTTATTTTCTATAATAAGATGACATATACACGTCAAAGATTACAGATAAAGGGAGCCTGGCGAGCGAGACTTCGGAATTCTTTGATGTTTGTCATCTCGGTTGCTCCTTCATTCTTTCTTGCTCTTGCTTTTATCGATTCTTCAGCATCGGGGATCTTTCCTTATGTACAAAATATAAACATTTTATAAAATAAAAACTGGAACTTACATTTTGGATGTTATTAGTATGAATATAATTATAATGGATTAATGAGATTCTTGCGATAAAAATGATACTAAAAATGATGGGAAGAGTTACTAGATCTAATCCAGTCTTTGTTTGCGATTTTCCTGTTACTTGCGATATTTGATACTCGAGGGCTGGTCTCGGCTGCCTTGTATTCTCCTCGTCTTCTTCTTCATCCTCGTTTTGCGTTTTATTTTTTCTTCGTTGCCCATTCGTGTTATTACGATTTTGTGGCTTTTTATCTTCGTTTGATTTCGTCCGGTTAGATTGTACTATCCCAGGGCGTCCGTGTAGACTCCAGCATTCATCTCGACCATGACCTGATTTTTTGCAGTAGGTACAATGTTTTTCGAGTATATTTATTCTTGACTGTCCCTGTGGTTTCGGCAAAGAGAATCGGTTTGAATATCTGCTTGTTCGGCATTCTCGTCCGTGATGTCCTAGTTTTCCGCATTTATGGCATTGTGATACTTTATTTCGCGCTGCTTGCGAAATTGTATAATCGGGCTTATGTTGCGATGCATGTTCTAATGGACCCTTGACTTTCTCTTCCGCATTGGCTCCTGCGATTGCTTCTTGAAGCGTTGAGTAATGCTGTGCTCGCACCACCAATTTGATATCGTCGTGGAGACCTATTTGGAAATTTTGCAGAGCTTACTGTTGTATAGTTTCAAGTATAATGTGTTTTAGTTCGCTGCCGTAATCTTGGCCTTCGATCATGGATTCATATAATTCCATGGCCAAATTGTCGGCGCGAAGCCCGTATGCTCTGGCGTTCTCGCCGGCTTTTTGTTTTAAGGAGTTAAACTCAATTTGCAAGTGAGTTGATAATGCTCTTCTTGCTTAAATAGCAGATTTCGAGTTCTCTTTTAAACTGTCCGAAACTGTTTATATTTCGCGTTTCAAAGTCTACCATAGCTTTTCCCTTTAGCTTCGTGCAAAGTATTGCTTCTAATAATGTTTTTTCATCTGCGGGATTAATATTTTTTATCGCGTATGAACATGCGCTTAAAAATTCTTTAAGTTTAGCTTGTGAATTTCCGTCAAATTCCGGAATCATATCTCTTGCTTCTTTTAATCGTAAATGACCGTTTAAAGGTGCCGATTGATTTCGAACATCGTTAAGTGTTCGTCCGTATGTGACATCAAGATTAGTGTCATTCGGTATCGTTCGCGTTCTATTTAAATCTTCCCGATTTGCGCGTAGATCGTGTATTTACTCATGTAATTCTCTTATTTCTTCTCGCATTTCTCGAACGATTTGCACGATTTCGATTATCAGTGCATTGCTCGGATCTTCGAGTGGACGTCCGGCGTCTTCATAATCCGCGGCAGCGTTATTTCTAGCCTGTGCTCGCAAATGTTCTATTTCCCTATCAACGTCGTCGGGGGGGGGGGGGGGGCAGTTGACGGTAATGGATTACGTTGCATGTTTTCTTCGTTATTTGCTTCGAAAATGCTACTATCGTATGATACGGGAGAGTAATTTCTCCTAACGGCAACGCGTTCGACGGATGTACGATTTACATCAAGTCCGTCTACTTCTATTATGTTATTATTATTATTAAGAGGGAGTGTTTTCCGCTGCTTGATTTATTTCTAGCTCGCGAGATCCTATTCGGGTCAATTTTCACCTGAAAAATGATTGTCTAAATTTCTCCGTACGTTATCGCGAATGTCGCGGGCCGCTCCTTCGATTACTTGTACGGGGGTTACTAAGCCGAATCTATTTGCTAGTCGCGCTGGTACGCTTAAAAATCGCGGTCGGTGGAACGCAACTCTTTTCGGTTGTGCCGACATTCACGCTGTTTTATTGTACAATTTTTTGACTTACAGTATAACGATGATACGCATTCTTCTTTCGCTTACTCGTTGCTTCTGCACGGTCAGCGGTTGTGGCTGGATCGCTCGGCGGTGCACGTTGCTGTAGGTCAGCGTCGGTGAGTTTTCCGTTGCACGGACGGCGTCCTCGGTTTGCTACGATCGGCTAGTTGCTGGGCGTTACGTTGGATTGCTCCTTTCTTTGCGCTTCAGCTTTTTGTCACGGTTCTTCTTCCGGATCTTTCAGATACTGACGTTTTTTTTTCTTTTTTTTCGCACTTGGTGCTGATTTGCTCAACTCGTCAATTGATTTTTGTTACCGATTGTATCTCGAAATAGTTGGGCGTATCCCACTATTTTCTTATTTATTCCTTTAGCTGGACCAATCCCACCGCTGCCACCAATTTTGTTGTGCCTCTCCGGGTACAATGGGATTTTTAGGGATGATCCAAGGGTCGTCTTAGGAGTTGGGACTCCGAGTGTCGAGAAACACGAGGCAGAGATTCCGTGCAAAAAGATTTATTTGTACAGCTTACGTATCGTAGAGTTCGGTTTGGTGATGCTTCGGCGATGTAACAATGTCGGCGTTTACAGAATCTCACAGTTTCTTTAAGTATACGCGTCACCACTTAGTTTCGGAATACGGCCCCGAGGTACTCGTTATCTCTCTTTTTATGGTCCGAAAGTAGGTGATTTTTCGGTACTAGGTCGCGATGTCTTAATTGCATATTGCAACGAATTGCATATCTTGCATTTAATCGCGGTTTTGGGAGCGTGCGCAACAGCTTACGAAGTGCTGAATTTGCACTGTGCTCCTTTTTTACTTTTATAGGTCGTAATTACGTTATTCGATTTCGAGTTACGACAGTACCATCAAGTACAACGCGCCGGTATTACGTATAAATGTACGTATAAATGTGCCCTCGGGCACATTTAGTGGTACATTTATCGAGAATGGCATAAATGTGCTATAAATGTGGTTCAGAATACGATTTTCATTATAAAGTTGCGCATTTAAGCTAAAAATGGCGATCTGCCTCTAAATGTGCTGCTAAATGTGCGCTCAGAATACCGGCACATTTATCGTGTCATCTAAGGTACATTTAGAGGCACATCTAAAGATAGATGTGAGCTCAGAATACGGGCCATAAAGTCTGTATTGAAAGATGAAGTGCAGATAACAAAATATACATTTGATATAAATGAAAGCTGTGTTGAATGACTTCAATACACAGTTCGTTTATTTATTGATGTAATTTAACGAACAATTTAGATGATCGGTACATTCGTACGTTTTGTCGTTTGACAGAAAACTTTTATAGAGTAAACCGAGATTTATTTCGTCGATAGAAACAATTTGTTGAAAAAATCCTACATTGAGTTGAAGCAACTGAATTTTCATTATAGGAATCGGACACATGACGCGTCCACCAAAATATAAAGTGAAAGTAACTAAATACCCGTTCAGTATAAATAATTATCTTATTAAACGAATAAAATATGCGATCAGCATGTTTATTAATTGGGATTAAAGAACAAAATTCTGCATTGATTTAAATAAGCTTGTCGTTCAATTAGTAAAGATTCAATTTACCAAAATGGAGAATTTGTCAAAAGAACGTAATATTTAGGTTGAACAATGCAATTTTTATTCGAAGAACTAAATAATATATTAAGCTGGTAGGATAGTTTTGTTCTTTTCAACAATTCATTTAGCTGATTCAACTAAGGACATTTTACTAATATGGAGGAACTTTCGTAGAGTAATAGAATAATTTTGTAGCAACAATATTAACTATATGTTGGAAGAACTAAAAAGTACAATATAAAGATGTAGACGATATATATAAAAATATTTTTATTCATTAATTGTATAATTTATTAAACAGTTTTGAAAACAAAAATTGAACACAAATTCGTATAAATTAAAGTACGTTTTTCTAGATACATTTAATTATATCTATTCGCATGAAATATATAAATTACCATCGCTCATCATGTGAACATTTTGCGGAACATAAGAGAATAAATCTTCTAGCCTAATGAATCTCCAAACAGGTTTCTTAATTACTTGAAATGCGCAGTAATGCTTGTTAATAGTTTTAGTATGAAATTCTGTACATATAAATGATATTCGGCGCATATTATTAATAGTCATGTAATGTATTTTGCCAAAGATAATAATATTGTCTTTCATATGCATAACTATAGCCATATCTTTATGATAAGTAATGCCGTTCATTTTTACCCAAGTGTCGAGTATATATTCGCATTGGATGTTCCATGGGAGTGTATTTTTGAAATCAAAATAATCAGGCAGATCAATTAATTCTTGACGTAGTGTAGACCCCAAACTTAATCGATCAAAAAATCCTTTTTCACTAAGAAATCTATGTGACAGAATAAGTTGATGTTTTAGTGCTAAAGTGTACGGGCAATTTTTGCGGGATCTTATGGCCTTCGCATTCTCTTTGAATTGCTTGTGCTTTGCTTCGAAACGAAAGCAAGATAAATGTTTGAGTGGTCCTAATTTTCTCAATAACCGGGGGTAATGTACGATGAAATGATGTTTAGGTTTCAATGGCTCCGCAAAAACTTCCATATATAACGAATGATGTTCTGATATTAAAGTTTCAAGGAGTTGAGTTATTGCAGAAGTAAATGATAAATCCATTATGATATTTATAATTTCCCGCAACACGAGGAAAACTTCCCAAACGGTATTATTTACGGACACCAGGTCGCCGATCAAAATACCAAGATGTTCAATTAAAAAAACCATTTCTGATGCTGAAATGATTAAATTTTGTGCATTAAGAGCGTTGCTAGATATTGAGATTGGTATGTTTTATCCAAAATTTCGACCACAATCGAAATGCTGTAAGCGGGCATTAAAAATTTCAAGTGAAAAAAAATGTTCTCTATTTATCAAAAAGTTCAAGATTTTAGCTATTTCGTATCTACATATTCCTTCGAATAAATCATGCATTGGATCAAGACTTGCATTTGTTATAATATGAAATTTCGGGATTTCATTAAAAACACATTTTGTTTTCACTCCCGTGGAGCAATCTTCACAGTCTTTTAGATAATTTTGTTTGGTCCATAGCATTTGAGCATTTTCTTCCACTTGTTTTCGGCTCTCAATTTTGTTCGCTGTACATATTCTACACACATTTTGTGTGTTAAAGCTTGTTGCGAAGCCACAAATATCGTTTAAAGCTAGGTTGTCACCAATGATCGCTAACAGGGAAAAATAAATCGTTTGTTGCTGGTCATCCACATTTACAGTTAATCCATGTTTCCCAAGATCTGTTACTTGATCGATAATATTACGAAATATTTTCATATTACCGGCAGTTTTGTGAGCTTTCGTATAGTGAAGTTGAGCAAGAAATATATTTTCCAACATACTGCTAAATTACACGGAATACATCCTAAAGAAAAATAGACGGCACCGAGTTTTCGTATATTAGCGTGTGAACCGAAAGGATTATTGATCTCAACATCGTCAAAGTATAATATCAACGGAAATATGGTTCTTCCCGCAAATTGAGGTTCAGTTTGCTCTGCCACAATTCACCTTGAACATTTGAAATTACTGGTTCACTAGATTTACATTCTTCAATGTGTTTTAAAATTGAAGATAAAACGTTTGGTATTTCTAAAAATTTTTTTAGCACCATTTTCATCGGTATCACTTGGATTTCTGCGTTTGAAATAACAGTTTTGCGTTTTCCCCCGATAAAGAGAGGACTTATGGATGCATGAATTCTGAGCGATTGTGGTTTTATCAAAATATTTGCATTTTCAAAATATTTTAAACTATGATTATCGGATTTAAAATTATCAAAACCGTGTTGCAATATTGTTAACATCTTGGTGAGATCTGAAAGGGCCTGTTTATAATCTTTAGAATTACACTTTTGCTTCAAAATCGGTATAAAAGTCAAATCATACAAAATCTTTAATTTATCAATCAAAGTAGAAACAAACGATCGTGTGAGACTAAATTCCGAGTAAAGTTGTGAAACGAATGATGAGATTTCTTTTTGTACTATACATTCAAAAGCTTCGATATTGAAAATTGCAGGCTCGTGAAATGAACATTCCGATTGTGGGGATTGAATAATTCTATTTAAAGATATAAAGTAAGGACAACTCAAACTTTCCAATTCTGTAAGGTCAGGAAAATTATTTTCAGGATTTCTATTCTGACCGATTCGTTGCCGAATTTCTAACCGAATTTTGCCAAACGACCCAAAATGCCTCGAAAAAAAGTGTTTTTTATAATAAAAACTGTTAAAAATTCTTGTACATCTTTCATAGCGACAGTAGCAGGCTGACAATATTAAAGTCTTATGGCGCAGTTTGACGTGTTTAGTAAGACAAGTTTCAGAATATAGTTTTGTTTCGCAAAATGGACACGGAATCATTTCCGGAATCATTTCAACTATCTTCTTAAACGAAAAGATTACAACGAAATAATAACAAAACTTTTTTTGCACGGAAGCTTTATTTTACAATATCTTCCCAAAAAACTAAAAGTCGAAACAAAAACACACAAAATAAAATTTTTTTTGCGGACTCTTTTGAGGATTATTCTATCAACCTTACGATTAAAACCCAAACAATAAAAAACAAAACTTTTTTTCAACAAGTTCTTTTCAGCATTATTCCAATAAACTCAAAATTGTAACGAAACGATAAGAAACAAAAATTTTTATCACATGGAGATTTTTTAAAATATTATCCTCTTCAAAAACTAAAAATTGAATAAAACAATAAACAAAAACAATAAACAAGAACTTGTCTTATTTGATAAAAAAATGAAATAAAATAATGGAAAGAATTTGTTTGCGTCTATGGCTACGTGTTTTTATCTTGAAGTGCCAACATATCACTTAATGTTTCCGTTATATTCGGAGTCATTTTATCCAAACTATTTCTATAGCCGTATAAAATTATTTGAAATAGCAACCATATGTGAGCGCTTTCTATCGGGTATTCAACGTCAAAGACTTGAAAAATTTTAAAACATAAGTCTATAGCTTTTAGGACTAACGATACATTGTACAAGGTGTCATCAACTGATATAAAGACATCAGAAATATCCGCGTTGGATAGGCCGACAGCGATGATAAAAGGCTGCAATGTAATCCCTAGATCCACGGCTGCTTTTCTTTTTTCTTCTTGTATTTTCGTGATATCTGCTATTAACTGCAAAATATTATATATATTATATATATATATATATATATATATATATATATATATATATATATACAGGGTGCGGCATTTATAGTGACGCGGGCATATTTTTCGGAAACGAAGTGAAATATCAAAAAATATTTTAGACAAAAGTTGCATGGTTTTAAGGGGGCCACATGATAAAAATATGAATTTGACCTTAAGTGGTCTTCTCAAGGTGAGGTCAATGTGGTCGATGTTTTCTTAAATGGAACCCCCCTTTTTTATTACATATTCTTGTAGCTTATCTCGAAAAGTTTTCAAAACACTATAATAAAATATTTTTTCATTAAGTACTTTTTAAATTATTTTATATTTTAATCTGACATATTTTGATATAAAAAATACAATATCTCATAAAATATTTAGTTTTCGATAATCTTACTGTAATACTTTTATGTTCAGAATAATGGGACAAATCAATTAGTATAAAAAAAAATTGTTTTTAAGAAAAAGTATGTAATTATTTACAATGTATTTTTTTAAACAATTATTTGTTTTTCTCTTTACACTAATTGATTTGTGTGCGAAAATGTACATATATTATGATTCACATATATTACATGAAAATAATATATATATATATATTCATAAACGGTAACATGTATACGTCTTAATGCGACCCGGGCACGCCAAGTTTTTATACTTTGCTTTGGTGTAAGTTTGTTTTATGCGACTTAGAGTTTACGAAAAATTTTCTTTCGAATTACACATCCTGTAAGATATACTTTGCAAATCAAAGGAATTTTAATCGCACTTAACATCAACAATATGATTTGATATTATAGTATATAACACCCTTAATAAACTCTACAATAGTGTAATTTGTGATATACAATATTCAAAATTGTTGAACTTATTTTGAAAATCAGGTTTCTGTTAATAAAAATAAAATGCATTTTAATTTCATAGAAACCCGTGAATCTGTAAGTGAATCTGTCTATAACATTTCTATAAATACAAGATTGATTTTATGACAAATACTTTTTCAAATTACAAATCCTTATAAACTGAATTGCTTCTAAATACTTGGCTAGTTAACTATTGATTTCATTTAGTTTTTATTTTTAAACTTTTTTTGCGTACAAGTTGGGACTTTTTTATATACTTGCCGTATTTTTTTTAACCTTTGTAAGGCTTTTTAGTTGAATTTGACGGATCTTCCATCCACACTATTCACGAATTATAAACGAATCGCGAATACGCGCATAGTCTGGCGCTAGCTTTAAAGGCTACGCACAATAAAAGGAATAAGGAACAGGGAATACAGAACAGAGAACGTGTGTACATGTAATGCGCAGAGTATTCCACTATGGTTGCTCTCTGTTCTATATTCCCTGTTTCTTATTCCTCTTATTGTGCGCAATCCCTTATTGCCATTAATTATTAATTATTAATTATTAATTATTAATTATTTAGTCTGAATACGTTAATACGTTAAATATTGTTTTTAATTTTGTATTTAAGTAAAATTCTATGCAGTATTTGGTTAGGTTTTTTTATGTTCAATATTATTAGGTGTACAAATAAGTTTCCGCCGTTTGACAAAAGTTGGCGCCACCAGTAAGTTATGGTTAAAATTGTCAGATGTAAAACGTCCTTATCGTAAGATTGGACATCAGTCAATAACATAACCTTAAAATATTAGTGATTTTTTATCAGTATAATATATTCTTTTGTGTGCGAAAATGTCGAGTTTTGAGCCGAATAAGCGTCATTTGCGGGAACTTTTGATTTACTTCTTCAATTTGAAGAAATCTGCAGCTGAGGCGTATCGATTGCTTGTAGAAGCATATGGTGAGGCTGCCTTAAGTGAGAGAAGTTGTCGTGAGTGGTTTCAAAAGTTTAAGAACGGTGAATTTGACATCGAAGACAAAGAACGTAGCGGAAGGCCGAAAGTGTATGAAGACGCGGAATTGGAAGCATTATTGGATCAAGATTCGTGCCAAACGCAAGAAGAACTTGCACTTACATTGGGAGTGACTCAACAAGCAATTTCACATCGGTTGAAATCATTGGGATTGATTCAAAAACAAGGAAATTGGGTTCCATATGAACTGGCGCCGAGAAACGTTGAACGCCGATTGTTCACATGTGAAATGCTGCTTGCCAGGCATAAGCGAAAGGGTTTTCTGCACCGTATAGTCACTGGTGATGAAAAATGGATCCACTATGATAATCCAAAAAGGAATAAATCATGGGGACCACCTGGCCATGCTTCAACATCTACAGCTAAGCCAAATATTCATGGAAAAAAACTCTTGTTATGCATTTGGTGGGATCAGCTTGGTGTCATGTATTATGAGTTGGAAAGCTCTCGACATAAGCTATAAAAATATGCAATAAAAAATGGAGGGTTCCATTTAAGAAAATATCTATCACATTGACTTGGCCTTGAAAAGGTCACTCAAGGTCAAGTCCATATTTTCATCATGTGTCCCCCTCTGAACCCTACAACTTTTGTATAAAACATTTTTTTCCATCTTGCTTACTTTACGAGATATTTGCGTGCGTTGATTAAAATGACTCACCTTGTATATATGCGTACTAACATGAGGCATTTCCTTTGTCTTAAATGCCGCCGTCCATTTCTTTAAGAATTCGATTTTTAATCCAATTTTAGATATCATTTCTTTGATGAGTTCTGGGGTAAGATCAGATAAATTTTCGTCACTAATTATATTTTCTAAAAATTGAAAACATACGTGTCCATCGTTTCAAAGATTATAAGAAAATTAATACAATAAACAAAATAAAAATTTGGTAAACGAACTCGAATGTTTAGTTGATTGCAAGATAGTATCGTTCAGGTGAGCAAGCTTTTTGATTGTTGTGTGTTTGTGTATGTGTGTATGACAAAATATTTTGTTTTTCTACTTTTCACTGTAACATTTTATCTAAGAACGCGCACAGATAGAATCATAATGTCGAAAATATTTTACTGAAATGTTCGACATTTATTACAATGAAAAACAAAAATATTCATCCGTATTTTTTGAACTAAATAGTAAAACACGGTGCGCTCCTTTCTATGCTTCTTTGTGCGTTGTCCGTTTCTTTCTACGACTTAAAGCACAAGCTTAAAGTTGCTATAAACAACCATCGCGAGAATTATGTACCGTATCGACATCAGTTTTTTGTGCCGCTGTAATATAACGATATATTCGATACCTCGATTTGAAAGAAATGGTGCTTGCAACTACGCATATACGTCATACTATATATTTACGTTTTCTAACATATGTATAAGTATTTTATGCAAAGGAAAAAACAGTAATCAAAACGTTATTAGAATCACAATGAACTTTGGTTAAAACGCAAGTATTTTTTGATGTTTTGCTTAAACATTATTTCTTACGTTGTCGATTGCCGCATGGTTTACAGAAATCGTTGTGTTGACAATACGCAAATAAAGTGTGAAAAACTATTGTTGCATAAATGAATGAAATAAAAGACCTACAGTTACAATTTTCGAAATATGTATAAGCCAGTTTCGTATAAAGAAAGAGATATAACGTTTCAAACAAACATTATATATAAATATAATGAATAATTAAAAACAAAAATTATACATACCTTCCAATATTTTTAAGATATTCGATTCCACGGAATCTTTCATCCCCCACGAATGAATAATATTTGTCATGATTTTTCTATCACTTGACACAATTTATCAATTTGTAACGGGGTTACTTTTCGCGAGCGCGCGCAGATGAACTCGGTCGGGATCAGGGCTCGTGAAAAGGTGAGATACACGACAAGCTTGAGTTATACGGTAGCGTCTTTATTCGCCTCTTTCGGCAATGGTCTATTTACAATATGTTTCGTGAAGCTAGCGCGCGGCGGATAAGTGCCGGTCTACAATAGGTGATTTAAGCTTTAAGCCTTAAGAAATTGACTAATCACAGTCGAGTATTCTCCTCATACTTGATTGTGATTGGTCAATTTCTTAAGGTTTAAGGCTTAAATCACCTATTGTAGACCGGCACTAATGCAACGCGTTAGATGCAATTCGCGTTCGTTAGTCGGTGCGCGATGTTCGATGTATCGAACCGCTTAAGATATTCGGCGGCGAACGGCGAGGCCGTGTTTATTTTGACGGCGCGGGAAACGCGCAAGAAACAGGGCGCGGTCGATCGGCGCGTGTACGGCAAGGCCATGTTTATTTTGACGGAGCGCGAAATGCGCAAGAAACAGGGCGCGGTCGATCGGCGCGTATACGGCAAGGCCGTGTTTATTTTGACGGCGCGCGGAATTATATCGGGTGATGTGATTCCGTATCTCAGCGCGATTATAATTGCTGGATCACGGTAAAACCGTGTCGGTGCGTTCGCGTGTTCTTATCCGCGTATTCCCAGGTGTGCGGGAGGAGACGGCCGGAGATCGAGGATCCTCGATCGGGCGGAGAACTCTCCGTCCCTGTTTCCGTACGCGGATAGAGGATGGCTATCTGGAGTCGAGAAGCCTCGACGGAGCGGCGAACTCGCCGGCTCACGGTCCGTTTAGCGGTAGCGGTCAGATCTTAGACCGAATCTTAGATAGCGGCGAACTCTCCGCTTTCGTTCGATGAGATCGGACTTTCGATAGGATTTCGCAGGCGGCGAGGAGACCGAGAATGCTCGGCGGAGACTGCGTACGCGTCAATCTCACGTTCCTTCGTTTTTATGCGAGTTGCTAGGATCGGTTCTGGTATCGGCTCGGAGCGTACTGCTCGAGAGGATTCAGGAATCGTTCTGGTAATGAAATGCCGAAATGCTGCCTTTTTATACCCGAGGGTCTAACGGTAATTGCGTCGTTCGCCCCCGGGTGGGGATAACGACGCGTTGTTTTCGGCGGGTAATTATTACGGTAAACGCGTCGCTTCCCCTGGGCGAAACGACGCGGCGTTTCGGCGGGTAACGCTCGGGATCTTCCGGCAGCATTCGGCTGTGCTCGGTTTTCCGTCTAACGGCGTAACGGCGGCCGTATAACGGCCGTGCGGTTGTTTTACGCAACGACGATGATTATAGTATTAAAAAGGGCGCTCGGCGCCTCTACCAGTGCCCGGCTGGTGTTCGCCGGGCGGCAGACTTCCGGCTGGACTTGTCGGGTAACGATGGGGGGTGCATCGTTACAAATTAACACACAATTTAATATCACAATAATAAAGAAACGACGTCTTCCTCTTGCGACGAATACTTTTGAACTTGTTTGAACAAGTGGATTACCAGTGATGCCAGATCACGGTCTCTAGCAACCGCCTGCAACACGCACACAACTACGAAGCGACCGTGCCCGTGTGAGTTCGGCGCTTTGGCTGACCAATGAGCTCGGCTATCGAGGAGAGCGGACTATGACGCGTTCCACTTAACGACCGTAACGCTCGCGAGCATCATCTGTCTTTATTTAACTTTCGGCGAACAACAAGGATGAAATGATACCGTGAGCGTTGTGGTCGTTAAGTGAAACGCGCTCATCTTCCGTTTTACTGTTACCGAGCCGGCAATAGCAGACGATACCATCGACAAAGCAAACTTTTCTAATCGAGTAAGACGCGCGATTAGAATATTAGAGATTGTAATGCGTGTTGGAGATCTGCTTTTTGCAAATTTTTTTTTCGTTTTTTTCCATTTCTTTCCAACAATGTACAGTTAAATAAATTATTACATAATGCTTTTTTGGCTAAAAACTATTATTTTATATTTATCAAAAATATATTCGCATTTGTTAAACTAATAACTAGAAAAAATACTAATTTGTTATTGTCAATAGAAAAGTGAAATCACTTAACAATTTTGTGAAGAAATGCGAATTTACCATATGCAAATATTTTAAATAAATATATCTTTTTTCCACCGAATGCATTATCAAATTTACTCGATTGACCGCTATTATAAACAAATATAAAAAAAGAAAAAAGTTGCAAGAAGCAATTTTCAAATACGAGATCTTTAATATTTTAGCCACTCGTCTTACTTGTTTAGCCACGCTACTTGGTATATATCTCTATCGACTTAAAAGATTGCACATGTGTAAAGTTTTTAATTATTTCTTTTTAACTATTATATATTAACAAGAGTTACACTGTACAGCGAAGAATACACCGTAATATATTACCAATTTGGTCAAATATCAGAACCCATTTCTGTGACACAAAAACCATAATTCAAAGTATTGAAATTATGACTTATAATAAGTGAAATGTTCTACATATGTATTGTATTTCAAGATAATGCACATAAAATCATTTAGCAAAATTTTCTCAAATACAAAGTGCATGATAAATGTAATATATTAAACTAACTATTCCGCAGCTTTTAATCCACAAATTATATTTGTCTGATTAATATTTTGTGTTGTAGACATAACGCTGTTATGTTATATTGGCAGAATGAAGAATAAGAAAATAATATTTATATGAGACTAACGAATGCATAAAAATACTGAAAATTTTGATTCGAGTTAAAACTTAAAATAAAAAAATACATTTATGATTTCGTATAATTCTCAATTTGCATTTTTTATTTATAGTATTTATTATTTTATTTTTTTTATATAATTGATAACTAAACATTGCACATTTCATGTAAATTTAATTGATAAATGTAGTACTAGATGGGCTTATTTCGATCGTTAATATCAATGACAATTAATTTACTACTATACATTTTATTTTTAAAGAAAAATATATTATTTTTTTTAAATCAAGAAAAAAATTATTAAAATTTTCTCTTATTATATAACAATTTATTTCATATCACATCAATGGTGACAGGTTACGTATTGGGGATTCCTAATTTTTCGATAGCCTGCATTGCACATACAGACCGTAGTTCGAATCTATATGCTTATGCATTGCACAGTGATCAATATTTAACAAAATTCAAACGGTTGAACTGCAGTTTCGTTTAGTCAAAGGAAACACATCAAATAGTTGACGTTATACGATAATGATGTGATATTTAATCATGCTTTTTAGTCGTTTATTAAGAAAAATAATATTGATTTTCAACTAAATCATGTATCAATCAACTAAATTTTTATTTGACCTAGAAATTTTAACAAACAATTAATTTATTTGATTTTTGATTGCGTTTGATTCATCCATCAAGAAATTTTTTAAGATATACAAAACTTTTTGTTATTTAAAAAAATTGAAATTGACGAAATCTGCCGTTTGTTTCAACAAAAATTTTATCGTATCTAACTTAACCGTTTGATTGAAAATACACAATATTTATCAATCTTCACGGCATTGTTTAATCAGTTCGATACTTGAAATTTAAACAAATATATTACCTGAGTAACTAAATGGCACACAAAAACAAATAAATGCTATTAGTATTTCGAACAAAATAATTTGATTAAATTGGTTTAGTTAATTCTTGATTAAAAATTGTTGATCGTTGACATAAGTGAATTATACTTTTTTTAATGGAACTTGATAATTGTTAAATCAACCATTAGATCAAACAACTATACAAATTTAGTCCGTACAAACGCGTACAACCAATTTTTTTTCTCAGTGTAGATGCTGAAGGTCCAAACCACAGGACCGAAACGTACAATAAACGTATCAAACGAAATTATAATCGCGCAATGATTACGCTCTCAATAAGCCCTTCCTTCCGCGTTATACTTAAATATTAATAATCAATAAAAAATAAACAGTCTAGTACAAAATTAACAAATAATAAAGTATATGTAAAAATTAACGAATACAATGAAAAGCAATGAATACATGACACTAAATCACAAAAAGCCATCAAGTCAATATAAAAGTAGTGTAAATAAAAATATTGATAGTAAATAAAAATCTTTCATAGCAAATAAAAATATTTGAAATGAGGGACTGTTACGTCCGGTGGACTCCACGATTCTTTTCTTTCACGTAATATTAAACGCCTACGCTCTGGAACTCTTTGCACTATAAACAATAAACTAAAGGAATATCTAGCAGGCGAGACTAATATTTCAAAGTCTAAACCATGCGTGATAAATATTCGAACAAAGGTCCCCTAGAAGACCAACGGCCTTGGGCCCGTATTCTGAGCTCACATCTATCTTTAGATGTACCTCTAAATGTACACGATAAATGTGGCGGTATTCTGAGCGCACATTTAGCGGCACATTTAGAGGCAGACCGCCATTTTTAGCTTAAATGCGCAACTTTATAGTGAAAATCGTATTCTGAACCACATTTATAGCACATTTAAGCCATTCTCGATAAATGTACCACTAAATGTGTCCGAGGGCACATTTATACGTACATTTATACGTAATACCGGTGCGTTGTACTTGATGGTACGTAAGTTTGATTAATCTATCACTGTTATACAATTGATTTCATTAATAAAATTATTACAGATCAAGTTTCTGTAAATAATAAAAATATTTATATAAAAATAATAATAATATTTGGTTAATTCTGAAATTTCTTCTAAAAGTATAGTAATGTATAAAATGCATTGAAGGGTGCATTTCGTTTAACACTATTTTCACTTCGAAGAATTAATTAGGCAGAAGAATCTTGTACTTCGAAGCGAAACTAGCTTCAAACGGAGCACACTTCAAATACAATCATGGATGTGTTTGACGATATTGATCATGCAATCGAAGTTCGAGAAGTAAATGCAGTACGTGATCGTGGTCTGCGAATATTTCGAAATAGAATAGACCCTTTTAAAATTTATAATGATCGCGAGTTTCGACAAAGATATCGATTAAGTAAAGAATGTGTGCGTTTCATGATCTCGTTAGTAGAAGATAGGTTATTTTCAATTTCTATTAGAAGAAATATCTTAACACCAGCTCTTCAAGTCCTCATCGCCTTACGCTATTATGCTAAAGGATGTTATCAAGCCGAATTGGGTAAGTCTTTTTCATAACTAATCGTGTTATTTATTATATAATTATTATTATTATATAATTAATATTAATAATATTAATAATTAATATTATATAATTATTATTATATATATAATTATTGTTATATATATATAATTATAATTATATGTATATATAATAATTATTATATAATTAATATGTAAATATATTTCTGAAGAAAACTAAAAAACATTCTTATTGCAGGAGATCTGCATGGTGTATCACAGCCAACAGTGTCCAAGATTATTGCTTCAGTATCACGAGTTCTGGCAGGACTGCTGCCAGAATTTATTAAATTTCCACCACGGATAGAAACCCTTCAACAGGAATTTTATAACGTAGCTCGTTTTCCTATGGTTGTGGGGTGTATTGATTGTACTCACGTATCAATCAAATGCCCCAGCCAGGAACAAGCTGCGTTATATATAAATCCGAAGGGTTTCTATTCGTTAAACATCCAGGTGGTTTGTAATGCTGAACGACATATCTTGGACATTGTTGCTCGATGGAGAGGCAGCGTCCATGATGCGCGTATATGGGATTCATGTTCCCTCAAGGATGAATTTGAGGTAATGATTATATTAATTGAGTATAAGTAACGTATTACACACATTCATACGTAAAATCGTTATATAATTATATAACTACATACATGTATAATAATCGCTATATGAGAATATATATTACTATGTGTAAATGGTTAACATATAAAGCGGTGTAACATATAAAGCATTATATAAATTTATTAATAATTAATAATTACTATATACTTCTAATTTTACAGGCAGGTAGGATAAAAGGTATCTTGCTTGGAGATTCCGGGTACCCTTGCAAGCCATATTTTTTGACTCCTATCCTGAATCCCCGTGATCCTTCTGAGGAGCGTTACAACGCATCCCATGTACGGACCCGGATCATTGTGGAACGCTGCTTTGGTGAATGGAAGGGCATGTTCCGTGCTCTACGGAATAGCATGCAGATTTCTTTGCCCACAGCAAAAGCAGCCATTATAGCAATGGCTGTTTTATATAACATTCGACACAAATTTAAGGATAACAATCCATATGGTATATAATATATACGCTATTTTTAAATAAATGATTTGATATTAAAAATATTAGAAGACAAATTATTTTATTTTTTAGATGCAGATTCAGATGAGGATTTGGACGACGAAGAGGATGACCATGTTACAATGAATTCTGAAGTAGAACCAGTGCAGCATTGCCATAATCTCTTTCGTCAAGAGTTTGTGCAACAATATTTCTCTTAACAGAAAAAGAATATAATTTTTCTTCTTCTATAGATAACAGGACATGTGATATCTTTTTCTTAATTGATATCTTTATCGAAACTTACGATCATTATAAATTTCAAAAATCTATTCTGTTTCGAAACTTTTATGTCCATCATTATTATATTACGTATTGTATTTACTTTCCGAAATTACGTAGTATTTGATATATAATGTACATGTTAATGTCAATATAATAACTTATTGATATAAGTACATGTTAATTTTATGTATTTAAATTTATTTTGTACCTATTCAATGTTCTATTAATTTTAGCTCAATAGTTTTTAGTTTTAATAATATTATTAGTAATTTTACTATTATTAGTTTAGAACTATTATTAATTTTAGTATTATCAATATCATTTAAATTTTATTTGTAATTTCAATTATATGTATATATATATGTATATATATATATAAGAATAGTATAATTTAATACAAGTATAAGTATAATTTAATATATAAAAAAAGTTAATATTTTAAAATTATTATTAATTATGATTATTAAAAAATTAATAGTTTTTTAAAGTTATATATATATATATATATATATATATATATAACCTAAAAAAAACTTTTAAAAAATTACTTTTTTCATTAACATTAGCATAATCATAATTAATAATAATTTTAAAATTTAACTTTTTCTTATATATTAAATTATACATTTTTTAAATTTTTATGTGCGAGGATGTAATAATTTAATTAATAAATAATATAATTTAATAATTACTATTAAACTAACTAAATAGTAAATGGATAAATAAACAATAAAAAAGCATTATGTTTTTATATATCACAATAAATATATATTTAAACATTTTTTATAAAAATATAAATGTAAATTTAACATTTTATTATAATAATATTATATATATATATATACAACATTTTTTATTGAAATAACATATAAAGTTTTATTATATATTATATTAAATATATATTATATTAAATATATATTATATTTATTAATTTACTTAAATATTAACTTATCGCAAGAAGAAAGAAATACATATCATAAAGAATTACACAGTTTTCAGATAAAAGTGACAATACAATTAGAAATATGGCAAAACGCAGAAATGAAAGAATAAATAGAACAGCAAGTGACAGCAAAGAAAATATTTTCCTTTTTAAAGAGGGAGTTCCGAAACAAATCGACCATGAAGTATTAGAATTTATAATAATAATTTCTTATTAATTTTGAGGTCTAAAAATCAGTTATCTTGATATTTTTTAATTCGTAATAATAATTCTTTCATCTGTAAGTCGTGTGCTTCTTGTTTTTGTTTTTGTTCTGCCAATATGGATTGTATCTTTGCTTCATGTTTTAATTTCAGGAACTCCATGGTCTTATTATGCTTTTCTTTCTGCAACTCCAATAGAGCCTCTTCATATGCAGTCATTTCTTTTTTCCTTTTCTTTGATACAGGCTCATTAAACTTTTCTTCTGGTCTGACCAAAGAAGAAGGTCCTGCTATCGGCTCTTCACGGATGCTTTTTAAAGTGCCATCCTCCAAAAGTACAAAAGTTCTAGAAAGAATATTATTATTTGCTTAATAATAAAAATTAATATTTTGCTTTTTTTAGATTTAAATTTATATATATATATATAACATTTTGTAAATCTTACCCAGTTGCAGAATCCAAAATCAATTCAGCATCATCAAGTTGTTGATCCTTGAGTTTCTATAACAAATAAACAAAATTATATGTATTAAATTGTTTTATCGTATTTGCATCGTAGAAGATATATTTAAATATATAAATATGTTTAAGTGAAAGCCTATTAAAATATAATTTTTATGTATGTATATATATATATATATATATATATATATAATATAAATAATAAATGAAAAATAAATATATACATAATAAAAATTATTTACAAATTATATTAAAAATAATTTACACACACGCTATTATATAAATAATTGATACACATGCTTATACACAACATATATACACACACGCTTTCACACACCACACGCAACGGATATACAGAGTGTTCCGGAACAACCTTCCGTCCGTGAAATGACGTATTCCTGATACAATTCTAAGACGATTTTTCCTTTACCAAAATTTGAATTGAAGCGTAATTTTTGAGTTATAAGCAAAAGTAGTTAGCAAATCACGCGTCGAGTACAGAAGGCAGGCAGGAGCGGCACGGCGCACCGCGAGCGCCCGGCACAGCTGACCGTCTGATTACTACCGCATGAGTCGCTAACTATTTTATCTTAAAACATAAAATTATGCTTTAAATAAAATTTTGGTAAAGAAGAAAATATCTCAGAATTATGTCCAGAATACGTGTTTCTTAAAATAACGTCACTTTAACAAAAGTTGTTGCGGATCGCCGGCCGTCGGACACTGCAATCAGCTGATTGCTAACGCGATGTGTGTATGGCGGAGTGTATGTGCGTAAAAGAGAGAGAGAGAGAGAGAGAGAGAGAGAGAGAGAGAGAGAGAGTGTGAGGAAGGGAAGCAGGGAGAGACGTTTATACACACGCACGCACATACGCATACACTTTTTTCTCGCTCTCTTTCTCTCTTTTACACAACACTCATACACTCTCTCATTCAGTCACTCACTCATTCACTCACTTACTCACTCACCTGTTCACTCACCTGCTCACTCACAGCGAATCTTCATGTTACGTATTGTTAACTGCTGCACGGTTATTATTATTTAGCGACGGACCGCGGAGACTGCGCGACCACATTGTTACGTTGCCTAGCTCCGCCGAGAAACGCGACATGTACCCGACATGTAGCGACATGCAAGTTACGACGTGCGCGTGGCGCGTGATCGATGCGAGATAAGACGAACGATCTTCTAAAACCTTCGCATTGCGAATGCGGTAGAAAACATGAAACGTATAATTTAAAAAAATTAATTATTTATCATAATTAGTAACTATTTCTAATTATAATAAATAATTATTATTTTAAAAAGCATGTATTATACATTATTACGTTTTCGAAATTATTGCATTTACGATGCGAAGGTTTCAGTCAATCGCAAGGTCGCAAGAATAATGTAATTAATAAATTACATTTGGGAAAATTTATTTTTATTATGCTCAAATCAGATTTTCCAACGTTAAAATATATTGGTCGCTCTGAAAAGAGCGAATTGTTTAAAAAAAATTTTAGAGCAAATGCTCGAAATGCGCGCCGTCCATTCTAACGCAAGCTCTCATGGAGGCGCGGAGGGGGTCAATACCCCCTCCGCGCCTCCCGCGACAAATAGCGCAATTCGAGTAATGACACGCGACACATGACACCCGCTATTCGTCGCGGGAGGCGCGGTGGGGGTATTGACCCCCCGCGAGGATCGTATAAATAAGATGAAGCGATCGATATTAGAATCAATAATCTCTCGATCATTAGCGATTATTAATAAGCGCGAATAAGATATGGCAGCGTACACAAGTCACGAATATTACGACATGCTAATGACATTTGGCGAGTGTCACGGGCAGCAGAATCATGCTGCAAGAAGATACGCCGAATTGTTTCCAAACCGAAAACATCCATCGGGTCATGTCATACTTGCAGCAGCTCAAAGACTGTACGATACTGGCAGTGTCCTGCCGAACAAACAGGACACTGGGAGAGATCGTTACATTAGAAATGTACGGAACACGGAGAGAGTCGTACGTGCTTTCGAGGATAATCCCGAAACGAGCATTCGGGTAGTTGCTCGAGAAAATGACTTATCTTGTACAACCGTACAAAGAATATTAAAAGAAGAAAAGTTGCACGCGTTTCATTATACACGCGTGCAACATTTACGACCAGCAGATTACCCCGCAAGACGAACGTTTTGCGAAAATTTTCTGCGAAATATCGATCGAGATCCTAAATATTCCTCTCGTGTGATATTCAGCGATGAATCGCTATTCACACAGGAAGGAATTTTTAATGTGCATAATATGCACTTTTGGAGCGAGGAAAATCCCCATGTCACACGACTTCGAAATTTTCAAACCCGTTGGAAGATTAATGTGTGGGCTGGAATAATGGGCACTGAAATACTTGGTCCAGTTATTCTTCCAGATGTTTTAACTGGAAGAAGTTACGTCGATTTTTTAACAGAAAATCTACCAGATTTTCTAGAAGATGTGCCATTATTTGAAAGAAACGAAATTATCTTTCAACAAGACGGTGCTGGGCCGCACAACGCCAGGATCGTTTCGAATTATTTAAACGAGCATTTTCCCGGACGCTGGATGGGTCGGTACGGCCCGATACGTTGGCCCGCAAGATCTCCGGATTTCAACCCCCTTGATTTTTTCCTATGGGGATATTGTAAGGAAGTAATTTATAAAACGCTTCCTGAAAATATCGAAGAGCTAGAGACAAGATTACGACATTCTATTTGGGATATCGACGAAGAAATAATGCAGAACGTCGAAAGAAATTTATTAAAACGCATGAGAGCTTGCGTTAGAATGGACGGCGGGCATTTCGAGCATTTGCTCTAAAATTTTTTTTTAAACAATCCGCTCTTTTCAGAGCGACCAATATATTTTAACGTTGGAACATCTGATTTGAGCAGAATAAAAATAAATTTTCCCAAATGTAATTTATTAATTACATTATTCTTGCGATCTTGCGATTGTCTGAAACCTTCGCATCGTAAATGCAATAATTTCGAAAACGTAATAATGTATAATACATGCTTTTTAAAATAATAATTATTTATTATAATTAGAAATAGTTATTAATTATGATAAATAATTAATTTTTTTACATACGTCATTATACGTTTCATGTTTTCTACCGCATTCGCAATGCGAAGGTTTTAGAAGATCGTTCGTCTTATCTCGCATCGATCACGCGCCACGCGCACGTCGTAACTTACATGTCGGGTACATGTCGCGTTTCTCGGCGGCGCTAGGCAACGTAACAATGTGGTCGCGCAGTCTCCGCGGTCCGTCGCTAAATAATAATAACCGTGCAGCAGTTAACAATACGTAACATGAAGATTCGCTGTGAGTGAGCAGGTGAGTGAACAGGTGAGTGAGTAAGTGAGTGAATGAGTGAGTGACTGAATGAGAGAGTGTATGAGTGTTGTGTAAAAGAGAGAAAGAGAGCGAGAAAAAAGTGTATGCGTATGTGCGTGCGTGTGTATAAACGTCTCTCCCTGCTTCCCTTCCTCACTCTCTCTCTCTCTCTCTCTCTCTCTCTCTCTCTCTCTCTCTCTCTCTTTTTTTTTACGCACATACACTCCGCCATACACACATCGCGTTAGCAATCAGCTGATTGCAGTGTCCGACGGCCGGCGATCCGCAACAACTTTTGTTAAAGTGACGTTATTTTAAGAAACACGTATTCTTGACATAATTCTGAGATATTTTCTTCTTTACCAAAATTTTATTTAAAGCATAATTTTATGTTTTAAGATAAAATAGTTAGCGACTCATGCGGTGGTAATCAGACGGTCAGGTGTGCCGGGCGCTCGCGGCGCGCCGCGCCGCTCCTGCCTGCCTTCTGTACTCGACGCGTGATTTGCTAACTATTTTTGCTTATAACTCAAAAATTACGCTTCAATTCAAATTTTGGTAAAGGAAAAATCGTCTTAGAATTGTATCAGGAATACGTCATTTCACGGACGGAAGGTTATTCCGGAACACCCTGTATACAACTGAAAATGTAAAAGGACCCCGCACTAATTACATGAGAAATTGGCCATCGGTTAAATTGGCTGGAATTTTTTTATGTTATAGTTCTCATCATTCCGAACAAAAAACCTAATGGTCAAAAAGTCCGTCTATGCATAGTTTTCGAGATATATTTTTTTAAACATTAAAAAAACGATTATTTTGCATGTATGTCTCGATAAGCGTTGGGCTGTATTATCTTCACTCTGTATGCATGGATTGAATACATGTATGCTCGCATGTATGTTGGCATGAATTTGTATCACATGTATAAACATACTTGCATGAATATACAGGGTGTCCAAAAAAATGGGGAATACCCCTATCATACTTCAACGTTCGAAATGGGTGAAAAATTCTTTCATCATTCAGAGAGATCAAGGAATGTATCGGATGTTTCGTTTCACGATGTTGGAGGGATGTACCCAATGTACAGAATAGATCGGGGAAGGTCGGAAAAGATTAACTTAGGTAGAGTCTGGCGATGGAAATCGGAAATAGCCTGAATCCTTCCAAACTAAGCTTCAGAAAGAATAGACAATAATCAAAAATCATCAGAGTTCTTCGAAAATAATCACTCAGTATGAGAACTGCTGGAAAAATTGATCGGGAATCATTAAAAATACTCGGAAATCATTTAAAACAGTCGAAGATGACCAAACATGATCCTTCATCCTCGGAACATCCGAAAATAATCGAAAATTATCTGATATCATCGTCATTGGCAGAGATCCCCGTGATTCGTCTCCAAAAACCATTGAAAATAATCAGCAATTATCGAAGTTCCGCGGAAGTAATCACCCAGAGTGTGTACCTCTGTTTATAATAACCGGAAATGACGTATGTTCATCATCCATCCACACAAGTGGTGTCCTAAAGATCGGGAGTATTTCAAACGTTCCCAAGTTCATTGAGATTCTGCTGGGGTTGCCTGTGAGCAGCATCCAACACAGTATCCAACAGCGATGAGGACGGATATCTAATGTCCGGTTGATGACGCGCATATCCCAGATACCACAATACGCTGGCAATATGTGCACAAGTACCCAATGTTCTTGCACCTGACCTGCAAGTGCAATAATGACCCAAAATTACGTCCCTAGTATCCAACTCATCGTCATCTGTCACATCGTTATTGTATGCTATGAATATTTGATGCTTTGTTGCACGACGAAATCGTGAGAAAATCTGAACCCTTATCAATCCTGATTCCCCGAGAAGGGAATCGAGTTGGAACTCCTCTTGTCCATCACGTTGCATCTTATCTTGTATGTACGATGGTGCCAGGTTGACCTGAAACGTTCCCACAGTCAAGTCCCGTAAACTTTCCAATGACAAACGTGGAAAATCATGTAACTGACCATTCTGAAGATGAATCCATTGTGCATTCCTGGTACACATTCTCTCAACTTCTACTCGTGCTTGAACAACGTTCATTTCCTTCGACCTATTCAGGAGCTCTTGTGCCAATTCCGCATTGGCTCCTTCCATTTGAATTAAGGGGTGATACGCATTAATTATCGCCCCCGCAATATTATAAAACTCACCAAGATGATGAAGATGTGGCACTATAATTGTATGGTCGAAGAACTTGAAAATTGTTTTGATATGCCCATTTCTAGCTTCAATTATCCATCTAGTTTTCGTTACCAATCGAGACTCATTACTTTCTTCAGTAGATAACTGTTTCTGATTTGGCATAAGAAAAGCTGGCATTCTATTATCAATCCCTAGCTCTTGCAGTAATGGCTGAACATCTCGATATCCACGATCCAATATCAAAATATCTCCATCGTGGAACCACTCTCTCATGGTGTCAGCATCGCGTCGGAACTCGTTACTCAACATTTGAGCATCATTATTGTAATAATCAGAGAAATAAGGTCCCTGAATCGCCAATATGTAACCATCTGGAGCAACTATCAGAGCAGGTTTGATCAAATGTCGACCTTTGTGAATTGAATATGATTGACGTAGAACACGAAAATTACTACTTTTCTGAATGTACGAGTAACTTAATATAAGTCGATATAAGCAATAACTCTCGGGGAATCTGGTTCGGGATTATATAATTCATTAGCGAAAGAAGTTACATGATCCACTATATATTGTTCCCGAGTAATGGCTTGGAAACCGATATTGGCTGGGACAAATCTATAAAGAAGAGATTGGCGAACGTTTGCAATTGCCAAACCAACCGCTTGTCGAGATGAATATTGGAATAGAACCTTGAGAAATTCATCAGATAACCCTTGTCGTAGTTTACATAGAAACATCAAGAGATCTTTCTTACTGATATTTCTAACACCACGTGCTTGAGGAACGGGGTCGCAATATGTATACAGTTCTCGGAACTGCTCTTTTGTGATAGGAGCTATGGATGCGAACTCTTCATCAGTGAAATCATTTTCATTTTCATAATTGCACTTGTTAAGTGCTACATCACGGAGGAATTGTAAGAAGATTTGCAACTCCTGGCCTTCAATGACATATGACCTGTGAACAGAAGTCAAACCTGGTAACAATGTTTTGTGAATCAAACCATCCTCATCTAAATGTCGGTCACAACATCTTGTTGTTTCCGGGATGTAAATATTCTTCAGAATGAAAACGTTCACCCTAGCCGTGATAGGCAACCGCCGAACAGTGTTCGTAGCTCTGCAGAACAAACAAGGATGGTTGGAAATGTCAGTAATGACGTTGAGTCTCAAGCAACTTAGATTCCGTTCTATTTCGTCAATATCGTTTCTTATATTGATATTGCAATTAAAACATATTTTAGATTCATCATCAATTTCGATGGGCTGCGAACCATGTTCTTCTCGTCTGAGGATAGCGGTTTGTCTGATCACTTGATCATCGTCAATTCGCACCATTTGTCGCGGATTGAATTGACGATTACAAACGTAACAACGTTTGCGGGACGTGAAAGGCATTGTAAGATTTTTGTGACAATGAGGGTGAAAAGAATATTAAATAAGACCGAGACGCAATGATAGAAACAACTAGATACGAAGAAAAAATCGTAGTATTGCGTGAAAAAAGAACAAATGACAACGCTCTCCGGGCGAACCACGTCCGTTCGAGAGAAAAAGAAAAATATCCAATATTGACGACAAAAACAGGTGAATACGAATGAAAAATCCAAGTATTGAGTGAAAAAAGAACTAATGACAACGCTCTCCGGGCGAACCACGTCCGTTCGAAAGAAGAAGAATATCCAATGTTGACGACAAAAACAGGTGAATACGAATGAAAAATCCAAGTGCAATACCCTGGTGCAAAAAACATGGACACCCTGTATATTCATGCATGTATGTTTATACATGTGATACAGATTCATGCCAACATACATGCGAGCATACATGTATTCAATCCATGCATACAGAGTGAAGATAATACAGCCCAACGCTTATCGAGACATACATGCAAAATAATCGTTTTTTTAATGTTTAAAAAAATATATCTCGAAAACTATGCATAGACGGACTTTTTGACCATTAGGTTTTTCGTTCGGAATGATGAGAACTATAACATAAAAAAATTCCAGCAAATTTAACCGATGGCCAATTTCTCATGTAATTAGTGCGGGGTCCTTTACCGTGCCTCACCCGAGGCATAACAAAATATTATATTTTATTATTTTATATTAAAATATAATATTTATACTTGTAAAATAACTTCGTCTGAAATATGAAATATTTTTTAATACTATGCTCATTTTTCAAAATCAAAATATAAAATATCAATGAAAATATAAAATATCTTGTAAGCCATTCACTTTTTGGTTATGCTACCTTTATAACTTTTTATGCAAAGAATCTACTTACGTAAAATAATAGAGTAAATCTATTTAAAGAAACAAAATTGACCTTCACATGACCTTCAAAAATAATCGTTAGTTAAAATTTAGTCACCAACTTTTTTTTCTCAAATTTTCTCTAATTCTCTGTATTCATGTACAGGAAAAATAAGAATTACAAAATACTTGAAAGGATAATTTTTCCATCGTTTTTTTAAAAAAAGTGAAGTTTGATATATAATTATATCCAATTATTATTTATAATTCCAATTTTATTTGTTGTGAAAATTATTTTATGTGGATAAAGATTATAATAAATTAATTTATTCTTAATTTACTATTAATTTTACTATGGAAATAAGAAAATTATTTATTAATTATGCATGTACATTAAAATAATTATTTTATTTTCTTTACATTGCTTTTATTATTATTGTTGATTATATCAGATTAATTTTCTGCAAAAAAAGTGGGACTTATAATTAAAATGATTAGAATGATGACAATTCTGTGCATTTATCTAGGAATAGCGGCTTCTCAAGAATTAGCGATTAGAATAAGCAAGTGAATACAAAATCAGACAATAAAAGGTAAGTTAATCAACTTCATATTTTCTTCTTTTTTTTCTTTTTCTCTTCTTCTTTAATTTCATTTTAAAGCTATTCTAGAGAGGCTACTGTGTGCCCATAAAAACCGGCTGCTGTGCGCCTACAGAAAACGGCTGCTGTGCGCCTGCAAAAAAACGGCTGCTGTGCGCCTATAGAAAACGGCTGCTGTGCGCCTCCAGAAAACGGCTGCTGTGCGCCTATAGAAAACGGCTGATGTGCGCCTCCAGAAAACGGCTGCTGTGCGCCTATAGAAAACGGCTGTTGTGCGCTTCCAGAAAACGGCTGTTGTGTGCTTCCAGAAAACGGCTGCTGTGCACCAATATAGTACGCTAATATATAATTGCTATATGCTAATACAGAGCTGTTGTGCGCCTAGAAAACAGCTGTTGCTTAAAAAAGTTATTGTATACCTATAGGTATATACGAAGCTTCTGTGTTTCTTCTCTTTACAAAGAGCACTTCTGTACATTTTTATATTATATATTTTTATACAACATATATATACAGCAATATATATTATACAGCAACAACATATACAGAATGTCTATAAAAATACAAAGACATATAACTTTATTGCCCAAAGAAAAAGATATAATTGTTCAGGGTGAATGGTTAAGCGACTTACATATGGAACATTTTAACTATCTTTTACAAAATTGTTCAGATTATAGGCCTGTTAAAACGTGGCGAATACAATGCCTTGATACGATTCAGCCTATGTCAAAAAATAAAAAACATATACAAATATTACATAGTTCATCAGGTCCATTTGATGGGCATTGGGTGTGCAGTTATTATAACAGAAAAAACATATTTATTTATGATTCGTTAAATTCTAAGAAATTACATAAACATCATGAAAGATTCTTGAAAAGATTGTTCCCAAAATATGAATTTGAAAAATATTCTATCAAGTTTCCAACTGTGCAACATCAACCAAACGGTAGCGATTGTAGTGTTTTTGCAATAGCCTTTGCAATTTCATTGTTATTTAATATTAAACCTGAAAAAGTTAGATATAATCATAGTTTAATGCGTTCGCACTTAATAAAGATTTTTGAATCTAATGTTATTGAACATTTCCCACAAGATCCACAATATGCTCTTCAAAACGTGTTTCCATTAGCAGTAATAAAAGCAAGAGAGACTGAAGCAATTCGAGTACATACTATACGTCAATGTGAAACGGAACAACAAAAATTGAATCGTTTAGAAAAACAGCGCCATATTGATCAATCTACGAAAGAATTAAGTAATAATCAATTACAATTAATAACGGAAAACGCTCCAAAGAATTTCATGAAAACAAAAAATGATATTTATGAAGAAACTAATCCATGTTTTCAAAGTATAGTTTATATTAAATGTAGTATTGACTGCGAAATTAACATCAATAATGATTTGTCTAATAGCAACGAAACAAATATTCCAATTTACAAATAAAAACTTTGAACAAAAATGCGCTGAGAAACGATTTCGATGTGAAGATAAAGTTCAATTAAAAAATATTAATAAAAATAAATATCAGCATGATTTGGAAAATCAATGCGTTAACAAACGAGCACGCTATATACAAGATTTAGAAAATAATAAGGCTGAAAAACAAGATTCATATGAGCAAGATTTACAGAATAATCACGCTGAACAACGCAATCGATATGTACAGAATTTGGAAGATAGACGCGCTAAACAGCGTGATCGATATAGACAAAATTTAAAAGAAAATCGTGCTAAACAGCGTGATCGATATAGACAAAATTTAGAAGATAATTGTGCTAAAAAACGCGATCGACATCAGCAGAACTTAGAAGATGACCGCGTTAAAGATCGATATCGATATGAACAGAATTTAGAGAATAGACGCGTAAAAAAGCGTATGCATTATTCGACAAATTTTCAGCGTGAACAAGATAGACAAAAAAGATTAGATCCTGATCGTAAATAGCTTTATAACAAACAATATTACCAGAAAAGTAAAAAATTTGTACCTGAAATAATAAATTGCAATACCGTCAAAAAAAATTACTAAAAAATATGAAAAATTCTGGTCGAGAAATTCTATAAAACTTCGTCATTTTTTAGAAATATTTATAAAAGATATTGTAAAGAAGATTAGAATAAAAGGCCATATTAACAAACGATTAGAAGCCGAAAAAATTGTACGTTGGTGCATGTATGTTAGAAACAGTTTATATCCGCGATATGTATAAAATGTTAGCTTTGATTAAAAAGAAATCAGAAATGAGTTTGACTCTTGTTGCAGAATGTTCTACAATTGAAAAAAAATTACATGTGTTATGTGGCATATCTAAACATACGGCCTCATCTGAAAATTATTTCATTGATTCTACATATCATAATGCAACTTCATTGGAATCTTTGGTAATGAATACGGAAGGACAAGTAGTAAATATATTACCGTTAATAAATGTACAAGCAAGAAAATCGTGGTTATGCAATACTTCATGTAAAATAAACGATCCGTTTTTAATTGGCCATTACCAGAAATTCCTCGAAACTATAAATACATGTACTTTAAGAAATGTACCAAAATTGATACAAAATATTCATGAATGTACTATGAAAACTTCAAATGAGAAATAGGGCCATACGCGTAGCTGTCATATTGATTTATTAGGTGTACAAATAAGTTTCCGCCGTTTGACAAAAGTTGGCGCCACCAGTAAGTTATGGTTAAAATTGTCAGATGTAAAACGTCCTTATCGTAAGACTGGACATCAGTCAATAACATAACCTTAAAATATTAGTGATTTTTTATCAGTATAATATATTCTTTTGTGTGCAAAAATGTCGAGTTTTGAGCCGAATAAGCGTCATTTGCGGGAACTTTTGATTTACTTCTTCAATTTGAAGAAATCTGCAGCTGAGGCGTATCGATTGCTTGTAAAAGCATATGGTGAAGCTGCCTTAAGTGAGAGAAGTTGTCGTGAGTGGTTTCAAAAGTTTAAGAACGGTGAATTTGACATCGAAGACAAAGAACGTAGCGGAAGGCCGAAAGTGTATGAAGACGCGGAATTGGAAGCATTATTGGATCAAGATTCGTGCCAAACGCAAGAAGAACTTGCAGTTACATTGGGAGTGACTCAACAAGCAATTTCACATCGGTTGAAATCATTGGGATTGATTCAAAAAAGGAAATTGGGTTCCATATGAACTGACGCCGAGAAACGTTGAACGCCGATTGTTCACATGTGAAATGCTGTTTGCCAGGCATAAACGAAAGGGTTTTCTGCACCGTATAGTCACTGGTGATGAAAAATGGATCCACTATGATAATCCAAAAAGGAAGAAATCATGGGGACCACCTGGCCATGCTTCAACATCTACAGCTAAGCCAAATATTCATGGAAAAAACTCTTGTTATGCATTTGGTGGGATCAGCTTGGTGTCGTGTATTATGAGTTGCTTAAACCGAACGAAACCATTACTGGGGCTGTCTACCGAACACAATTGATGAGATTGATTCGAGCACTCTAGGAAAAGCGCGCCCACTACTCCAGACACGACAAAGTTATTCTCCTGCATGATAATGCTCGTCCACATGTTGCGGCGCCGGTCAAAACCTATTTGGAAGCACTCAATTGGGAAGTTTTACCCCACCCGCCGTATTCACCAGACATTGCTCCTTCTGATTTCCACATGTTTAGATCGATGGCGCATGGCCTGTCTGAGCAACACTTCACATCATATGAAGATACCAAAAATTGGGTCGATTCGTGGATAGCCTCAAAAGATGAAGCATTCTTCCGACGCGGTATCCGTATGCTGCCAGAAAGATGGGAAAAAGTAGTGGCAAGCGATGGACAATACTTCAAATAAAACATTAGGTTCCGTTCTTTCACAATAAATGCCCAATTTTTGATAAAAAACGGCGGGAACTTATTTGTATACCTGATAACACTTTGCAAAGGAATGTTTCTTCCAGTTCAATTATTATCGCCTCATTTTCCAAAAGTAAGAAATATCAAACGTTTAACTTATCAACTTACAGATTTTTATCGAAAGATGGAAAATCTCGATAAGTCATTAATTCATGCTGATTTGAACACATTAAATGAAATTGTAACTTCTGCACAAGATAAAGCAGATATGTACAACCATGAACAGACAGATACAATTCTGAGCGATGATGATATTATTTCTAAATATCGTGAAACGTTTAAGGCTTTGATTAAACGTTCAGCAGACACACCACGGCATATTTGCGTATCATGTGAGAAATTGTGTTACAAAAAAAATGTTTTTAAAGTCAATAGTTTTCAAGGACAAATAGACATTCAGATTTGGAGAGATTTAATGACACATGTACAACAACAAAAAATTATTGCGGAATATATATGTAATTATTGTGTAGACAAATTTCGTAAAGGCCTAATGCCTGCATATTGCATTTTGAATAATCTCTCTACAGATAATGTGCCCGAAGTAATATCATCTCTTAACTCATTTGAAAAGATTCTTATACAAAGAGCTAAAGCATTTCAAACTGTCCTCAAAATGGGAACTGTTATTAATAAAAAACTGCCTCAAAGACAAATGGTACAGAAAGTTAAAGGTAGAACATTTCATTTACCACTTCCGTTACAGGAAACATTGAATAAATTATGTTCTTTTACTGACCCAATAAACGATAATCACGAATTATATATTTTAATTAGAGGTATCCCGACAAAATCAAAGATTATTTGGGAAGAGATAGTTGATGTTAAAAAAGTTTTTGACGCTTTAACATGGCTAAAGCGCAACAATACTTTATACTCATATTACGTTGTCAAATAATCACAATGATTTATGTTTGGCAAAATTAAAAAATACAGAATTTCAAATGGAAGAGACAGAAAATAATACAGTTGCGACATTGGATGATGAGCTTGAATTATTAAATATATAATTGAATGTACGGCTCGTATGACTAAAATCAAATGTCGGTGTAAACTGGCACTTGAATTATTAAATGATCCGATAAAAGAGATAAAAAATGATATAGAAATTATATTAAAGGACCAACAGAAAGCAATGTTAACTCAAGTTACTGATGAAAATGATGGCTATTATGAACAATATATTATCTATCCCTTATATGAAAAGAAAGCAAATGAAACTGCGACAACCTTATATCAAATGTTGAAAATTCAGGACTTGCCTTTAGATAATCGTGAACAATATTTAGATTTAATGTGTTTTCCAGATTTATATCCTTTTGGTATTAATAGACAACATGAGAATTGGCAAGTCAAACTTTTTGATCATGAATTTATTAAATGTCGTTTGACATCTAAACATCCACAGTACAGATTAAATTAACAATATTTATTTTATTTATTGAACAATGCAAATATTCGTCAATTAAGTCGTGGAATTTATCATAAAATGAACGTAACTAATCCACGAGTTCGTTATACGGCTGCAGAATATTTAGAAGCAGTGTCGAAAGAATTGTTGGAGTCTAATTTGAATACAATATTTGCCACACTTCGAAATACAGAGCAATATTGGCGTAAACCGAGAAGCGATTTAAATTGTATGACGCAGCATTATGGACCTGCGACATGGTTTTTAACATTAAGTCCGAGTGAGTGGTTATGGGAAGATTTAGGTGAATATATTCGTGAGGTAAATGGATGGCATGACACTTCCTTCTGCGTTAGCGTACTTGTTGCTAGAGATCCAGTATCAACATCCAGGTTTCTCGATAATAAATTTCGGGCAATGCTTGATTTCATTAGCTCCAAAGATTAGCCAATTGGAGAAGTAACGCACTATTTCTGGCGACGAGAATACCAAGGTAGAGGTATACAACATTTCCACTTATTAATGTGGATTAAAAATGCACCAATTTTCGGTGAATCTACTATTGAAGAAATCTCCAAATTTATTTTACAACATATAAGCTGCAAAATGCCGGATCAAAATATTTCGCCATTATTGTACAGGCGTGTTAATACGCATCAGCGACATACACATAACAATTATTGTCTTCGTTGTAAAAAAGGACGTAAAGTTATTCGGTGTCGTTTTGGATTTCCTCGTCCTATTACTGAAACTTTAAATATGAGAGATGTGGCAACTGCGATAGCAGGTAGAAAACAATTGAAACATAAAAGTAGGCTTTATGATCTTCCTCGAACAGATAACGAAGTTGTAACGCGGTCACCTCGCTCGACGCTCGGATCGGCTCGTCGGTGGCCGGTGTTCGAGAGGGGGGGAGACTCAAGCTTACGAGACACAATATAGGTAGAAAGAGATAGTTTATTCAGTTAAAGAAAGATAGATACAGCGTGCAGGGTCTGGCGACAGCGTGCGGTGAAGGCGGTCGCTGGTAGCAGGATCTGCGTGACGCGCAGGCGCGAAGCGATGGGCGCAAAGCGGTGAGAAGCGCAAGACAAGTGCGGCGTGCAATCGTTCCCGGTTTTATTTACATGCGCGGACGGCGCGATTAGAACTAAAGAACTTATTACTAACAGGCCTTATAACTAACAGACTTAGTACTAGACAGGGCTTACTACTAGCAGGTCTTATAACTAGCGGACTTATTACTAGACAGGTCTTATTCCTAGCATGCGGTTATAACTAGCGGACTTAGTACGAACAGGCCTTAAGACTAGGACGCGGTTACAACTAGCGGACTTAGTACTAACAGGCTTACGACTAGCAGGTCTATTACTACGAGGCTTAGAACTAGCGGACTTATCTCTATCATGCGACTAATACAGCGCGGTCTGTACATGCACTTATAAGCTACTGTCAGGTTAGGCGGCTAGGTATTGCCGGCAGGCTCGAGTGTCACGTCGAGCACTGCCTGAGCAACGGAAGTCGGTTCAACCCGACAGAGCCAAGTACAGCCTTGGCCCCAGGTAGAGGCGGGAGCCGGTGCAACCCGGCGGGGTCGAGGGCAACCTCGACTCCAGGTAGAGCGTGTCGGTACAACCCGACGGAGCTGAGTTCAGCCTCAGCCCCAAGAGGTAGTAGGTAGTTGGTGAGATCGGTATCAGGAGCTGGTCGGGATAGGATCTCGTCCCGATGTCTCGGCCGGCCGGGCTTATATACCCGGCCGGCGGCCCCCACTGTGCGCCGTCGGTCCGGCGGTGGGAGTCGGTACTGCGTGGGGACCCCGCGAGAGAGACAGAACGTGTCGGCGGGCGAGAGTGTCTGTGAAGCGAGATAGCGCATCTCGAGCTTGCGCGCGCATGCGGCAAGCAAGATGGCGGTAGCAGGACAGGTAAAGTTAGGCAAATAAGCAAGCCATGCGTGTTTAGATATATATATTTACATTTGGCCTACAGGGTACGCGTAGTAACGGCCCTGCCGTTACATCACCCCCCTGTTTAGACGGTGGCGGCGCCGGATCCGCTCGTGGTCCGGCGTAGGCGGCTACTCCGGAGGGACCCGTCGGCGTTGAATCGTAGGATTCACAGGCCTTCCGGAGTCCACTGCCGGTGGCGCCGGATTTGGTGGGCCGCGTGGTGTGGCACCCTTAGGACGGTCCCGGTGGCGACCCTAACCGTTACCGGGTTCGGCGGTCGCGGTCCTAAGGCCGGGGTCGGCTGGAACGTCCTCCGGTCCGGCGTTGGCTCCGGTTTCGGCGGTCGGTGGACGGCGGGGCGTCGTGGCCGGTTTGGTGCGGCGGGTGGTGGTGCCGCGGCGGCGCACGCGGCGATGCTCGGCCGGGTGGTTCGTGGTCGTGCTGCCGGCCTTGGTGCCCGGTGTCGGTCCGGTGGTGGTGATGGCGGGGTGGACAGGAGGAGAATTTTCCTCCTGGTTTCCGCATCGCCCCTTTGGATCGCGGTCCCGACCCGCGGTGCCGTTCGTCGGTGGTGGCTGGGTGTCTCCATTGGTTCGCGTCGTGGTGGAATAACGGGCGTTGGCCCGGGACCATCGGGGAATTCACCCTCCTCATCCTCGGACCATCGTCCGAACAAGTCTATTAATTGCCGGCGCTCGGCTTCGGTCGGCATGGTGCTGTTAGTCGACTGATTTTTCGAGGTTCGAAGCTCGGGCTTTTATATGCGTTTTTGGAATGCTCGGTATGCGGTATGCGCGGTTTTTCACGGCGCGTTGTCGGACCGGTTACGCCATCGGTTGCGTATCGCGAGTTTTGGGATGCTCCGGATCGGTAATCGCGCGTCATGCTCGAGTCGGTATTCGAGGTCGGTAAAGCGCCCGTTCCTGCCTGTACCGACTTTCGGGATCGGTAAGTGGGACTCCCGGGGTCGGTATGTCGGATATCGACGCCCGTGGTCGGTAACCGCGGTGTTACCGGGCGCTGTCGGTGTTCGCGCTCGGTAACCGTCGGGGGCTGGTGGCTTTCCCGCGGTGGTGGTTGTAAAGCGGGTTCCGACGGCCAGGCGTTAGTCCTTTTGGTTGTTCGCGGCTTCGGGTTGATCCGGGTGTGCCTTGAGATCCTATATGTGTATGTGCCGGTGCCAGCGTCCGCGTTGGTCCCGGAGGTCGACGATGACGGGCGAGACTATTCTTCGCACTTCTGAGGGCCCTATGAATTTTGGCGCCAACTTGGCGTTGAACGCTTTGGCCTTGTTGGACAGGGCATGGTTCTTTCGCCACACCAGCTCCCCAATTTTGGGCTTTCACTCCCGCCTTCGGAGGTTATAGTGCCGTTCTTGGCGTTGGAATGCCTGTGCTAAGCATACTCGTACGAGCTCGTATACTTCTCGTAGCCGCCGGTGGGTCGTGTCTGGTGGTGCCGCATTGTCTGGTTGGCGCCGGTCTTCTGGATGCGGCCTGGCGAGTTCCCTTCCGTGGTTGAGATAGGCAGGGGTGTGCCCCGTTGCCTCGCTCCATGCGGTGTTGAACGTATCGGAGGGTGGTGATGTGCTCGTCACACGTCTTCTGATACCGCCCCACGTATTGGGCCACCATTGTTTTGATGGTCCGATTGGCCCGTTCCACCGGGTTGCACTGCGGCGTATAGGGCGGTGCGGCGCGATGTCGAATCCCGAACGTGTTCAGCAGCCTCTCCAGCTGCTTGGACTTTAATTGGGTCCCGTTGTCCGTGATGACCCACTGTGGGCATCCGTGGCGGTACACGACCTGGTCCACGAAGGCTCTGGTGACGTTCGCGGCGGTTGCCTTCCGTAGAGGCGTGACCTCTAGCCACTTTGTGAACCGGTCTTGCATCGTGTAAAGCCACGTATGCCCTTGGTTGGAGCGGGGTAGTGGTCCCACTAGGTCTATCAAGACCTGTTGCCACGGTGCGTCGACCGGCGCGGTGTGCAGCGTGCCGGCGGGTCGCTGTTGCGACACCTTATGGGCCAAGCAAGTCGTACAGGCGCGTACGTATCGGGCGATCTCCCGTAACATCCCCGGCCAGTAGTACTGCTGGGCGATGCGAGCCATGGTTTTGGCGGTCCCTAAGTGCCCTGCGGCTGGGTCGTCGTGCCAGCGTTGGAGTAGAGCGGCGCGTTCGGGGGTCGGGACGCATTGTTTTCACTGTGCGTCGGCAGGTACTTCCCGGAAGTCTAAGTCGTGGAGTATATGTCGGTACAGGAGCCCGTCGCGTATTTGGTAATCCGGTCGATCGGCTGGTCGGGTCTGGACCTCTCGTTTGATCCGGCGATACCAGGCGCATGGCTGGGTTTGTCGCGTTGCGGCCACTTCGGGCTGGCGGGAGAGCGCATCGGCCACCTGGTTCTGGGTGCCGCGTCGGTATTTGATCTCGAAGTCGTATTGTTGTAGTTCGATCATCAAGCGGGCGAGTCGGCCGGACGGGGCTTCCAGGCGTTGGAGCCATTTTAGGGACTGATGGTCGGTCAGCACGGTGAATCGGTATCCCTCCAAATAGTCCCGCATCCGGCGGATCCCCCAGACGACGGCGAGGCACTCCAGCTCGGTCGCGCTGTAGTTTCGTTCGGCCTGATTCAAGGTTCGGCTAGCGTATGCGATGACCCGCTCTCCTTCGGCTAACTGTTGAGTTAAGACGGCGCCCAGCCCATGTACGCTCGCGTCGGTCTGTAGGGTGAACGGCACTCCGAAATCTGGGCACGCGAGCACCGGGGCGGACGTCAGGGCCCCTTTAAGGCGTTGGAAGGCCTCGTTTTCGGTGTCGGTCCAAGTCTAGCGGGCGTTATTGCGCGTTAGACGTGTCAGCGGGGCGGCCAGTGTGGAGAAATCCGCGATGAAGCGCCGGTAACATGATGCTAGGCCTAGAAATTGTCGGACTTGCCGGAGACTGGTTGGTGCGGGCCAGTCGGCGATGGCGCTCACCTTGGCGGGGTCGGTGCGGATGCCGTGTTGATCGACGACGTGGCCTAAGTATCGGAGGCTGTCCCGACAGAAGTGACATTTGTCTATGTTAACCTGGAGTTTGGCGGAGCGTAGGCGGCGGAAGACCTCGGCCAGGTGTTCGAGGTGTTCCTCGAACGTCGGACTGGCGATGACGATATCGTCTAGATAGACGAGCACGTTGGGCTCCAGCTCCGGCCTCAGGATGGAGTCTAGGAGGCGCTGGAATGTGGCGGGGGCCGAGTGCAGTCCGAACGGCATGGTTCGGAACTGCATGAGTCCCTTCCCGGGCACGGTGAACGCGGTGACCGGACGGCTCTCAGGTGCCAGGGGGACTTGTCAGTACCCGTTCTTGAGATCGAGGGTGCTCAGGTACTGGGCGCCCCGTAACTTATCAAGTGTGGCCGTTATGTGCGGCAGTGGATAGGCGTCCTTCCGTGTCACGTCGTTGACTTTGCGAAAGTCGATGCAGAACCGATGGGTGCCGTCTTTCTTTCGCACCAGTACCACTGGGGAGCTCCAGGCACTCTGTGATGGTTCGATCACGCCTGCGTCCTCCATCTTGCGTACCTCGCGGTCGATCACGGCCTGCATGGCCGGGTTGCGTGGCCGATACCTCTGTTTGATCGGCTGGTCGGTCGTCAGGTGTATCCGGTACATAATACGGTCGGTCGGTCCTCGTACGGCGGCGAAGGTGGCCAGTTCCCGGTTCAGGAACTCCCTTAGGCGTCGGTCTTCATCGGCGGTTCGTGGTGTTAGCCCGGCCGAGACTTCCGCTACAGCGGGTATCGCGGGGATGGCTATGCTCGGGGGTGCCGGTAGTGCTATCCCTAGCTTGGCCCATAGGTCGATGCCGATCAACATCGGTCCGCTAAAGTTCGGCATTACCTGGAACTGATGTACTAGGGTGCGATCGATCGTGGCGACTGGCAGGTCTACGGTCTGCGTAATCGGTACCGTGGTGGCGTCAGCCAAGTTGATCTGCTGGTTTACCCCCCTAGGGGGGTGGCCGCAGTACTTGGCGCGTTTTGCCGTGGCCGGGCTCACAAATGAGACTTCGGAGCCGGAGTCTAGCAGTGCCCATATGTGCCGGTTGAGCACTCGTATCTTTATATGCGGCCTAGGCGTAAACCTTATTCGGCTGGAGCGGGTCGGGCGGTGGCCGCTGGTTCCCCGGCCCGAAAGGCGTTTCCCGACGGCGGGTGGCAGTCGCGGGTGAGCACCCCGTCTCGACCGCAGCGCGAGCAGAACTTGCGCGGCGGTCTCTTACAGTCGAGCCGCGTGTGGCCTCTCTGCTTGCATCGCCAGCAACACTCTTCCCGGCTGTATGTGGTGGCGGCGACCGGTTGGCTTGGCATGCTGCGGGCCGGTGGTTGTTCCTCCTTCTGCCGGCGTAGGACCTTCTCGTGCTCGGCTGCTCGGGTGCTGAGCTCGGCGATGCTGGTGGCTTCCGTTGATCGAATGTACAGCTGGTAGCTGAAGTGCAAGTTATTATAGAGTACGCGGGCCTTCTCCCGTGTCGTGTAGCCCCCGGCGCGCCTCATCATCGTGAGCAGGTCCGTGGCGTATTGGTCGAAAGACTCTCCCGGTCTTTGTCTCCGTGCTTGAACATCTTGTCGTAGTTGGTCCTGATAGTCGGGTGGGAGGTACTTCTGTCGGAAGGCGGTGCAAAAGGCGTCCCAGGTGATCCAGTCTTCGTGGTTGTTGCGGTACCACAACAAAAAGTTCCCCCGTAGCATCTCGGGTAACCCGAGGAGGAGGAATTCGTCAGCGCAGCGGTAAGATCGTTTTAACTCCTCGATTCGCTCGATAAATGCGAATGGGTCTTTGCCTTCGAAGCATAGGCCCCACTTTCGGATTCGATCTAGCATTGCGGTCGGATCGGGTCTAGTCGTTTCGGTACGGTTGGCGATCGGCGCGGTATGGTCTGGGGTGGGCTCGGCATGGTCTGGGGTCGGTTCGGATCGTACCGGCGTCGTCTCTCCTTTGTTCGGCATGTCGATGGTGTCGTGTTCGGGAAATAGCGCGGGGTTTTCGGTTACGAAATTTTGCAGTCGATGTCGCAGCGCGTCGAGGTTCCCGGTGCTATCGAGGCTGTGGGTGACTAGAAGAGTCGCGAGCTGGACTTTCGTAAGTGCGTATATCCAGGAGATTTTCATTGGGCTGGGCACGCAAGCTGGAGTCTCTACTGGGCAGGTCCCTGTTCGGGCGCCATATAACGCGGTCACCTCGCTCGACGCTCGGATCGGCTCGTCGGTGGCCGGTGTTCGAGAGGGGGGGAGACTCAAGCTTACGAGACACAATATAGGTAGAAAGAGATAGTTTATTCAGTTAAAGAAAGATAGATACAGCGTGCAGGGTCTGGCGACAGCGTGCGGTGAAGGCGGTCGCTGGTAGCATGATCTGCGTGACGCGCAGGCGCGAAGCGATGGGCGCAAAGCGGTGAGAAGTGCAAGACAGGTGCGGCGTGCAATCGTTCCCGGTTTTATTTATATGCGCGGACGGCGCGATTAGAACTAGAGAACTTATTACTAACAGGCCTTATAACTAACGGACTTAGTACTAGACAGGGCTTACTACTAGCAGGTCTTATAACTAGCGGACTTATTACTAGACAGGTCTTATTCCTAGCATGCGGTTATAACTAGCGGACTTAGTACGAACAGGCCTTAAGATTAGGACGCGGCTACAACTAGCGGACTTAGTACTAACAGGCTTACGACTAGCAGGTCTATTACTACGAGGCTTAGAACTAGCGGACTTATCTCTATCATGCGACTAATACAGCGCGGTCTGTACATGCACTAATAAGCTACTGTCAGGTTAGGCGGCTAGGTATTGCCGGCAGGCTCGAGTGTCACGTCGAGCACTGCCTGAGCAACGGAAGTCGGTTCAACCCGACAGAGCCAAGTACAGCCTTGGCCCCAGGTAGAGGCGGGAGCCGGTGCAACCCGGCGGGGTCGAGGGCAACCTCGACTCCAGATAGAGTGTGTCGGTACAACCCGACGGAGCTGAGTTCAGCCTCAGCCCCAAGAGGTAGTAGGTAGTTGGTGAGATCGGTATCAGGAGCTGGTCGGGATAGGATCTCGTCCCGATGTCTCGGCCGGCCGGGCTTACATATCCGGCCGGCGGCCCCCACTGTGCGCCGTCGGTCCGGCGGTGGGAGTCGGTACCGCGTGGGGACCCCGCGAGAGAGACAGAACGTGTCGGCGAGCGAGAGCGTCTGTGAAGCGAGATAGCGCATGTCGAGCTTGCGCGCGCATGCGGCAAGCAAGATGGCGGTAGCAGGACAGGTAAAGTTAGGCAAATAAGCAAGCCATGCGTGTTTAGATATATATATTTACATGTGGCCTACAGGGTACGCGTAGTAACGGCCCTGCCGTTACAAAGTTAATATGAATGATTATAATCCTGTTCTTCTTACTGCATGGGAAGATAATATGGATATACAATTTATTGGTGAAAAATCATCGCTACTTACGTGGTACATTACTAAATATATGAATAAAGCAGGAAAAAGTGAGTTGTCCGATACTATTCTTGATAGTAAGAATAATAAAAACATCATTAGCGAGTTATCTTTGGAATATCGCTTTACGATTTACTAATAATAGAGAATGTGGAGCTCTCGAAGCTGCTGATACACTGCTAGGTATTCCTTTATATGGAACTGATCAAAATACGACTATTAAATGGTTAGATGTTAACTAGATACGATATAGAAAATTAAAAAACCGCAGAGAAATTGAAGCTCCCGATACTGAATCTACAGACATATTTTATCCATCTTTAATAGATAATCATTATCCACATAGACCAAACGAACTAGAAAATATGTCTCTTTATGAATTTGCACAGTGGTATGATATCTTGAAAATCAAACAAAAAAATGAGGATATTGAATATTATAAAATAGATAATGGTTATTATGTTAAACGGCGACAGCGTGGATATCTTATTAATCATTACAGATATGATGTTAATACACAGCCAAAAAATTATTTCTTTTCATTATTGCTTATGTTTCAACCATGGCGAAAATTAGAGGATCTTAGAAATGAATGCGACACTTATGCCAAATCGTTTCACAAAGTAAAACTGCATCTTATAGAAGCATTGCAATATCATCAAGGATTAGAAGAATTGCAAAAAGCATTTGAAACTGCAAAAGAATTAGTTCAGCAATGCTTAGATGAAGATTTACAAAAACTGCAGTCTCAGGATGATCCTGAAAATTCGATAGGTGTTCAAAATATAGAGGCTGGTGAAGCAATGCAAGATTTTAAAGATCTTGGTGATAAAGTAATCCCAGAAATCGATGTATCTAAAATGATAGCAAAATTAAATACGGATCAAAAAAGAGTATTCGATAAAGTTATTAATACTGTAGATTCAAATAAATCAGTATTACGATTATATGTTAGTGGAGAAGGTGGTACTGGAGAAAGTTTCTTAATCAGGACTATTAAATACTGGATAAAACAAAATCTTAACAAAGATACTGCTGTAGCAGCACCTACTGGTATAGCAGCATTAAATATAGATGGTTTAACAGTTCATAGATTGCTTCAATTACCCGTTGAACATGGTCATACTTCTAAATATAAACAACTATCTGATCATGTATTGAAAGTTTTACGAGCAGATCTTAAAGATGTTATTCTTTTTGTAATTGATGAAGTGTCAATGATATCTAATTTGACTTTAATGTATATACATTTTCGATTGTCTGAAATATTTGACACTAGTGATTGCGATGATGGCTGGTTTGGTCAAAAGCATATTCTTTTATTCGGAGACTTGCTTCAACTACCTCCTGTACACGAAGATCCTATCTTTATATATTTATCCGATGAAAAAATTGCTAAACATCTGGGTTCCTTAAGTGCTAGTAATTTATGGACTACATTATCTGACTACGATGAATTGACAATCAATATGCGCCAGCAAGGAGATGGCTCTTACCATGAGTTACTGTCAAGAATTCGTATTGGTTTACTGACAAAATCTGATTGTAAGATTCTCGAAAATAAAAAAATATCTTTTAAAGGAGATCCTTTCGAATCTAGATTAAACGAATTACGTAATTTCATTAACAATCTGCCATCAGATACCGTTTGTTTATTGTCTACTTGTCATATGTGTGATGTTCTCAATGATGCAATGTTAAGTCGCATTGCTTCTAAAGAAATATTATTAATTGCTGAAGATACGATTAAATGCGTTCCATATGTAAAAAGAAAGTATTAAGAGTATTGTCAAATAATGATGATGATAATAATTCTAGAACATCTGGGCTTTCAAAACAAATAATTAAAATTGGAGCAAAAGTTATGATACGGCGTAATATTGATGTTAGTTTGGGTTTTGTATTAGGTGTACAAATAAGTTTCCGCCGTATTTTATCAAAAATTGGGCATTTATTGTAAAAGAACGGAACCTAATGTTTTATTTGAAGTATTGTCCATCGCTTGCCACTACTTTTTCCCATCTTTCTGGCAGCATACGGATACCGCGTCGGAAGAATGCTTCATCTTTTGAGGCTATCCACGAATCGACCCAATTTTTGGTATCTTCATATGATGTGAAGTGTTGCTCAGACAGGCCATGCGCCATCGATCTAAACATGTGGAAATCAGAAGGAGCAATGTCTGGTGAATAAGGCGGGTGGGGTAAAACTTCCCAATTGAGTGTTTCCAAATAGGTTTTGACCGGCGCCGCAACATGTGGACGAGCATTATCATGCAGGAGAATAACTTTGTCGTGTCTGGAGTAGAGGCGCGCTTTTCCTTAAGTGCTCGACTCAATCTCATCAATTGTGTTCGGTAGACAGCCCCAGTAATGGTTTCGTTCGGTTTGAGCAACTCATAATACACGACACCAAGCTGATCCCACCAAATGCATAACAAGAGTTTTTTTCCATGAATATTTGGCTTAGCTGTAGATGTTGAAGCATGACCAGGTGGTCCCCATGATTTCTTCCTTTTTGGATTATCATAGTGGATCCATTTTTCATCACCAGTGACTATACGGTGCAGAAAACCCTTTCGTTTATGCCTGGCAAGCAGCATTTCACATGTGAACAATCGGCGTTCAACGTTTCTCGGCGTCAGTTCATATGGAACCCAATTTCCTTGTTTTTGAATCAATCCCAATGATTTCAACCGATGTGAAATTGCTTGTGTCACTCCCAATGTAACTGCAAGTTCTTCTTGCGTTTGGCACGAATCTTGATCCAATAATGCTTCCAATTCCGCGTCTTCATACACTTTCGGCCTTCCGCTACGTTCTTTGCCTTCGATGTCAAATTCACCGTTCTTAAACTTTTGAAACCACTCACAACTTCTCTCACTTAAGGCAGCCTTACCATATGCTTCTACAAGCAATCGATACGCCTCAGCTGCAGATTTCTTCAAATTGAAGAAGTAAATCAAAAGTTCCCGCAAATGACGCTTATTCGGCTCAAAACTCGACATTTTCGCACACAAAAGAATATATTATACTGATAAAAAATCACTAATATTTTAAGGTTATGTTATTGACTGATGTCCAATCTTACGATAAGGACGTTTTACATCTGACAATTTTAACCATAACTTACTGGTGGCGCCAACTTTTGTCAAACGGCGGAAACTTATTTGTACACCTAATAAATGGTACAATTGCTACAGTGATTTCGATTGTACAAGATGTATCTATTGATTACGTAGAGAAGATTAAACTTCTTTTATCGTCAGGTTTAGAATATTTAATTGAAAGAGTAAGTGTTAAATTTGAGGTGATTGATAGAGCGTATGTTATCAGAAAACAATTTCCATTATCTCTGAGTTATGGCATCACCATTCATAAAAGCCAAGGATTGAGTTTGCAAAGTGTTATTATGGATATTGCTAACTTTGTATTTAATTGTGGTCAAGTTTACGTTGCATTGTCGCGAGTAACATCTCTAGAAGGGTTACATTTGATTAGATATGATCCTTCATCAGTAATAGCTAGTGAAGAAGCTATCATCGAATATAATCGTCTAAAAGGGATACATAAACCCAAAACAGAAAGGATTACTGTTTCAAAAGAACGTTATCGCAAAGTAAAAGATGTCCTTTGGGCATTACCAAAAGTAATTACTTCTGTCCAAAAATCACACGAAGAAGTTCGACAAAGTACTGCTTGGGTCATACATGGTTTCCAAAATACAGATGAGGTTTCATGCTATGCAAATGCGATATTGCAATGTTTATTGTATTTAAATGTCGTTAGACAGCAATTATTTAATTGCGATATATCAGATGTTTTACGTATATTAATGCATCGATATGAAAATGGAATGTGTAATTTAAATACATATGTAATACGGCAATGTTTAGGACATTTTTCAAGCACTGCAAAACGAAATGTATCTGATTTTCTTCTAGCTCTTTGCGAAAAATATGATTATATAAGAAGTTTAATAGAACATCAAGTAACTTCTACTGCGCGATGCAAAACTTGTGGTAATACAAAAACTACTGTTGATAATAATATTATTTCGATTCCTGTTAAAAATTTGAAAAACAAAAGTTATAATCTTAATGATTTATTAAATGTTACGTTTTCACATTGGTATCAATCACACAATAAATCATGTGAACATTGTACTGGAAATGATATCATATTGAAAAATGAAATAACATTGACAAAAGATATAATTGTTATTCATTTAGTATTATTTTCATCACAGGATGACAAATTAATGAAAGCAGTACAAAAATTTAACTTATGTGCTGTTCCAACAACTAAAGTATTAGTAGCTGGACAATTTTATAAAACGATGAATGCTATACTTCATCATGGTTCATGTATTGATAAAGGTCATTATATAAGTATATGTAGAGAAGGAATATCTAATATTTGGATCGAAACTGATGATGCGCAAGTTAAAAAAAGGCAGTGGCGTAGAGGTGCCAAAGATGTTTATATAATATTTTTACAAAAAATCGCTAATAAATAATATATATTGGATATTATAGAGAAGCAATTATATAAAAAATTCTTCATTAAAAATACATTTTTGTAATATCAAACTAGTGATTTATATTTTAACATTTAATAATTGTATTTCGATCAGTCCCATATAAAAGAATGTCTCAAAATGTATCAGCAGTTTCGAGAACAATGCTTTATATTCTGCATTATTCGTAAACTGCAAAAGATATATCTTTACTATTCAAAATAGAATTATAGAACACCTTTTCCGTTTTATTTATATATTTAATGATAAAGCTAGATAAGCAACAACGATTATTGATCAAAGGATTTAGAAGTACATGTATATTTTTTATGTATACATGTATATTTTTAATGACACACTAATTTGAAATTATTTGTTATTCTTAGAATAAGAGTAGCTAAGAAGATTGAAGAATCTGGATATCTATAGCAAGCAAAGAGAATTGTCGTATTTTGATGAATAAAAAAGAATGATATAATTCCTAAAAAATTACCTTTTTAAAAAAAGGTAAAATAGGCGCCAAGTACACGCACCATGTGAAAAATAGATAAATATAGCGAATAGGGGACCCAGCCCCAATGACCTTGACCTTGACATATGTTGTCAAGGACATAATTCTGAGTAACTTTTTCTTCTAATTTAATCGTCGCTCGTTGCTTATTAAAAAGTTATTAACAAACAAAAATTTGTAAAAATCAAGATTTATACATAGTCTGACAATGAAAAACTGGATATTTAAGTTACTTTACAGAAATAGTCCTACGTATACTACACATATAAACTGAAATAAACACAAGTTTTTACATATATAGGGTGTTCAAAAATAAAGTATAAGTATGTTGAATTAATTATTTATTGGATATAATCTGCACATTATTTTAAAAAAAACATCAATACGCTTATCAAAAGTATAGTCTTTTAAATAAAAATTCAGCAATATAATGTTGATAATGATATTCTCAAGTACCAAAACGTGGAAGATTAGCACGCCGGGGGAAGAGGAAAAGGTAAAACTTAAAAGTTTGAAATATACCAAAGTACATGCATGGACAGGAAGCAAGCAAGCGCGCGCGCACACACACACACACACGGTGGGGGGGGGGGGTGCAAGGGGGGCCTTTGGCCCCCTCCTGCACCCACCCCGCCGGTAGGCAGGATGGATCTCGCTTTACAATGTAGCATGTACTTTGTAAGTTGTAAAGCGAGGTCCACCCTGCCTACCGGCGGGAGAGGGGCCGAAAGCCCCCCTTGCGTCCCCCCGTGTGTGTGTGTGTGCGCGCGCGCGCGCGCATGCTTCCTGTCCGTGCATGTACTTTGGTACATTTCAAACTTTTTTGTTAATAACTTTTAAATAAGCAACGAGCGACGATTAAATTAGAAGAAAAAGTTACTCAGAATTATGTCCTTGACAACATATGTCAAGGTCAAGGTCATTGGGGCTGGGTTCCCTATTCGCTATATTTATCGAAAAATGTTATATTTAAATAAAAACATTTTAACCAAAAATACTGTTGTATAAAATAGTTGTTTAAATTTCCTAGAAAAATAATGATATCAAAAAATTGCGCCAAATGAATAAAAATTTATGCTATAAAATTTATTTCTTTTATTATTATTTAAATAAAAACATTTTAACTAAAAAAACTGTTATACAAAGTAGTTGTTTTAATTTTCTAAAAAAATAATGATATCGAAAAATTATGCCAACTGAATAAAAATTTATATTATAAAATTTATTTATGATTATTACCAATATTAAGAAAAATTTTATTTAATAAATTGCAATATATAATTAAAGTAGTAGGGCATATAGCATATTCTCAAATAAAATTATTTTATAATTAACTAAATGCACAATATACACACATCTAAGGCTTTGAAATATATTTAATTGAAGGAAAATTTCTCATAAACTCTAAGTCGCATAAAACAAACTTACACCAAAGCAAAGTAAAAAAATTTGTCGTGCCCGGGTCGCATTAAAACAAATTGTCCCACGTTTATTTGTGTTATACAATATCTCATATTATGTGAAAATTACTTGCATCATTCTTATAATAAAAGTATTATCATATTAAATATTTACATTTTATATAAAATTCTATTAAGTTTCGTACAAAAAGCATGTATAAAAAAAATTATTTACGAATTTACTAAAATTTTAATTTTATATATTATCATTCACATACACTTAAACCTTAAAAAAAATTACTTAAAACTTAAAAAAAAATATATATAAATATATTCTACAATATCAATTTATAATCAATGTTTAGTGCGATTAGGATTCCTTTGATTGGCAAAGTATATCCCACAGGATGTATAATATGAAAGAAAATTTTTGTGTAGTTTGTTTATATTTTATATAAAATTTTATTGTTTTATATAAAAAAATGTGTCAAATAAATATATAATGATTAACGATAACATACAAATAAGTATATAATAATTTACGTCTTTTAAAATTACGTCTATTAAAATTTCATTTAAAAAAAAATACATTTATATATTATCTACATATATTATCATTCACATATATTACATCAAAATAATGTATATATATATAATATACACGTCTTAACGCGGCCCGGACACGCCAAGTTTTTTTACTTTGCTTTGGTGTAAGTTTGTTTTATGCGACTTAGGGCCGGTTGTTCCATCTTCCGATAAATCTCAGCTTACTTGACAGATTACTATCTATAAGGTAAATTTTATCGGGCGGTTTACCAGCTACTTATACGTGAGCGTTGTTCCATGTTTATTTATCCTATTGGTAGTTACCAGCAGCCTAAGAGAGATATATCACGATTATTACTGCCGGAAACGTGTATTAGCAACTTCAAGTGGTGTACTATAATATAACTTCTCACTGGAAAGGTTCTAGTTGCATAGAATCTTAAAGTAAGTAATAGCTGATGTAGTGGTGATATAGCATGATTTCTGAAATAAAATATATACAGGGTGTCATTTTAATCAACGCACGCAAATATCTCGTAAAGTAAGCAACATGGAAAAAAATGTTTTATACAAAAGTTGTACGGTTTAGAGGGGGACACATGATGAAAATATGAACATGACCTTGAGTGACCTTTTCAAGGACAAGTCAATGTGATCAATATTTTCTTAAATGGAACCCCCATTTTTTATTGCATATTCTTGTAGCTTATCTCGAAAGCTTTTCAAAACACTATAATAAAGTATTTTTCAATTAAGAACTTTTTGAGTTATTTTATATTTTATTCTGACATATTTTGATATAAAAAATAAAATATAAAATATTCAGTTTTTGATAATCTTACCGTAATACTTTTATGTACAAAATAATGAGACAAATCAATTAGTGTAAAAAAATAATTGTTTTTAAGAAAAAGTATGTAATTATTTACAATATATTTTTTTAAACAATTATTTGTTTTTTTCTTTGTCAATCGGGACCGTGGTCAATCGGGACCGTGGTCAATCGGGACCGTGGTCAATCGGGACCGTGGTCAATCGGGACCGTGGTCAATCGCAACGTGGTCAATCGCAACGTGGTCAATCTCAACGTGGTCAATCGGGACCGTGGTCAATATCAACGGGACGCTCCCGTCTCTAACACTCCGCTCATGTTATTCTTTGCCATTCATTAATGTTACTGCCTACATCATTCTATCGACTAGAGGCTGCCTACATCCTCAAGAAGTTAACAACGTCACTCTCTTTTATGGCGACAACAGAATATAGTTGGCCTCACCTTCACGGACTCCAGCTGGCGGATCCGGATTTCCTCACACCCGGTCCCATCGATTTGATCCTCGGCGTCGACTCCTACGGGCTATTTATCCAGCCCATCATCAAGGGGTCTGAGGAGGAGTCCATCGCACAATGCACGATTTTTGGATGGATCGTTCTCGGTCCGACCTCGGCACTAACTACCTCAGTTCACCGTTCTCATCAGGTCGCAGTGGATCACGAACTTCACGATCTCCTCACGAAGTTCTGGATACAAGAAGAGGTTCCCTCATTCTCTACCACCTCAGCTCCCCAGTTGGTGGATCGCTGCAAAGCGGGCGGCTTTTCCCTTACAAAATGGCAGAGTAATCATCCGGACCTACGTACGACACTTTCTCTCGACGCCATTTCAACCGAGTTGCCCATCTTCACAAACCTCCATGACAAAATCCCGGGGCTCAATTGGCTTTCAGGATCGGTTCATCTCTTCTACCAAGATCATCTCTCACAATGAGCCAATCATCACTCTAGGGTGCGCCAAAGCCAAGGTCGCCTCTCTCAAATGGCTCACAATTCCTCGGCTGGAACTTACGGCGGCGGCTTACTCTCTCGTCTCATCAACTATGTTCAACAGGCATTAGAACTCGCTGAGATACCAATCTTCATGTTGACGGATTCCTCGGTATCGCTCACCTGGATCAACAGTCACCCTTCCCGATGGAATGACTTTGTTCGCAATCAAGTGGCTGCAATTCAAGAACAAGGACAACGGCGGGTTGTCTCCGGCAATGGAAAATCCAGCAGACTGTGCATCTCGTGGTCTCTCTTCAGCTCAACTCTCTTGGCACCATCTTTGGTGGAACGGCCACTCATATTGGGTATAATCTTCTCAGCATCGGCCAATCATGGCGTCTCAACCAGATTCGGCGGCGACTTTCGAAGAACGGCCAGGTCTTTATCTCAAGTCCTCAATGGCGAAGCAACACTATCTCTGGCGGCCCCTCTATTGACTCTCTTCACTCATTTGGCTTTTTCAGATCACTGCACTTTGCCAACGGTGTTGCGCTATACTCAAAAGAATACCACAGTCTTTTCTGGCCTCACATCTGTAGACCTGGGAATCGCACGGTTATATGGGATTCGATCAGTTCAAGCGGCGTATCTCTCATCGGATCTGACAGTCATCTCAAGCGGAGCACACTTGTCAAGGTCTCATTCTCTCTCCAAGCTCACGGCCTTGTCGATCATTCTGACCTCCTCAGAGTTGGATGCCGACTCAACCATACTCAATTGGACCCCGAGTGCAAGCACCCAGCCATCTTCCCACAGGATTCATATCCTTCCCGACTCAATATATCGGATACTCATCTAAGGACTCTCCACGACGGAACTCAGGTAACCTTGACATATTTTCGCCAGGCTTACTGGATCGTTGGTGGCCGAGCACCAGTAAGATCTCACATTCTCCGCTGCGTTCGGTGTGCTCGTCAAGAGGCGTAAGGGCACAACAACTCATGGATCAACCGCCATCATCTCATTATGCCATCTCGTTCGTTCCTTAACACAGGGGTTGATTACGCCGGCCCCCTCACTCTCAAATGTGGCGAGGACGGGGGGCTAACTGTCATAAGGACTGATCAGCAATCTTGTTTGCTTCTCAACTTCAGCGGTTCATCTGGAGGCAGTGACAGACTACTCAACGAAGAGATTCATCGCAGCTTATCGGCGGTTGACGGGACGGCGAGGTATCTGCAAACCCTCTTCAGCGACTGTGGAACCAACTTTCTCGGGGCAGATACCTCTCTTAGGCGGCTATTCACATCAAGATTCAAGGAATTTTCGGAACCATCTTAGTTGCGGATCAACGACGGCAACACTTAATTCTTCAATTTTCCGACCACTCTTCAGTTCGGCGGTAAATGGAATGCAAAAATCCGTCAAGTATCACCTGAAACGGACTATCGGCGAGACTGTCTTGACTTATGAAGAACTTACAACTCCTCTGGTCTTGACCAGAGGAACTTACAACTCTTCTGGTACAAATCGTGACAGTTCTCGCTCCAACTACGATTCCGGAGCCATCTCTTTCATCGGTGCCCATAACAAGGCTATCTCCTTGGCAGCTTATTCTGCAACGGCACTTCTCAGTATCGAAGTGGCATCATCCCTCAAACAAATCAAGTGTTTCATCTTGGTTCGGACGGACTCTCTAGAGCGGTCACCCTCAAGACGGCGATTACGGAACTCAAGCGGCCTATCACCAAATTGGCAGTACTTCCGGTGGCACCAGATCAATTTTCACCCACGGAGCAACCATCAACAGATCCGACCTCGCTATCACCAGCATCATAATTCTTCAACGCTGTTGTAGAAGGCGGGCGAAATGTTCAGAAAATCTCGCTCCTTTTACGCAATCTCCTCAACGGCCTCTCACTCACTCTGGTCCTTCTCTCTAGTATTCTCTCTCTCTCTTCCTTTTCCCTCTTGTACGCGGCCTTGACCCAATCCCGAAGCCTGTATTATCAATCTAACTAGCCTCGCGCAATGCTATCACCCAATCATAAGCACGCTCTCAGGACCTTATCCGCGCTCCTACATCGATATCGACCCTTCCGGAGATTCTCGATCATTCCGTGAGTACCGGTCTTTCGTGACACCCGTTGCCATTAGGACAGTTATAAAGCTCTCTGAATTCGGATTCGTCTCGCGGTTCTGGTTAAGTGATAAATCTCTCGGTTCGTCTCTTAAGTAATTCGTCATCTCGGAATCAAATCAGCGGCATCGAACGTACTCAATTATTCGCGAGGGAGAGCAAGGTTTCCCTACCTCAAGAACCAGAATCTGTGCGCACTTCTCAGTGTGAATCTCACGTTTGAGTTATTCTCTGAGGACATACAATCAAACAGAATTAAGAATTACTGTAGTTATAAGAATAAACCCGTATTATTTTCGTGCGAATAACTGTGAAGTGCGGTTCTTATTTTTCTTTTGTGTGTGTAACATATTCGTTCTGCCCGACACCCCCGAAACCAGAACTTCTCGGATCCTTTATCAAGCAAATGGAACCCCCTATTTCTCATTGCATATTCTTATAGATTACCTCGAGAGCTTTCCAAAGCACTATAATAAAGTATTTTTTCATTAAGTACTTTTTGAGTTATTTTATATTTTAATCTGACATATTTTGATATAAAAATTAAAATATCTTGTAAAATATTTAGTTTTCGATTATCTTACCGTAATTCTTTGGTAATTATGCATATTAAGGTCCCACCCCCGCAGGATAATGATATTGACATATGTTGTCAAGATCATGACCCTGATCAACATTCCGAAGGTTTTAGCCGGCGGTCGTTGTTTATTCCAAAGTGGTAATTATGCATATTAAGACCCCACCCCCGCAGGATAGTGATGTTGACATATGTTGTCAAGGTCATGACCCTGATCAACATTCCGAAGGTTTTAGCCGGCGGTCGTTGTTTATTCAAAAGTTATTAACAAATAAAGTTTGAGAAGTATACCACGCAATTTTCGAACATGTATAAAAGAATAGTGAGTTTGACCTTGACATAACGAAACTCGTGTTGTAAAATATATGCGTGGACGCAGTGGGTTCCGCCCCCCCCTCCCCCCACGGGGGGACTCCACTTCCGAAAGATACAGGGTGAGTCATTTTAATCAACGCACGCAAATATCTCGTAAAGTAAGCAAGATGGAAAAAAATGTTTTATACAAAAGTTGTAGGGTTCAGAGGGGGACACATGATGAAAATATGGACTTGACCTTGAGTGACTTTTCAGGCCAAGTCAATGTGATCGATATTTTCTTAAATGGAACCTCCATTTTTTATTGCATATTCTTGTAGCTTATCTCAAAGCTTTTCAAAAGTATTTTTTCATTAATACTTTTTGAGTTATTCTATATTTTATTCTGACATATTTTGATATAAAAAATAAAATATCTCTTAAAATATTCAGTTTTTGATAATTGTAAAAAATACATAGTAAATAATTACATACTTTTTCTTAAAACAATTATTTTTTTTACTAATTGATTTGTCTTATTATTATGTACATAAAAGTATTACGGTAAGATTATCAAAAACTGAATATTTTAAGAGATATTTATTTTTATATCAAAATATGTCAGAATAAAATATAGAATAACTCAAAAAGTACTTAATGAAAAAATACTTTTGAAAAGCTTTCGAGATAAGCTACAAGAATATGCAATAAAAAATGGAAGGTTCCATTTAAGAAAATATCGATCACATTGACTTGGCCTTGAAAAGGTCACTCAAGGTCAAGTCCATATTTTCATCATGTGTCCCCCTCTGAACCCTACAACTTTTGTATAAAACATTTTTTTCCATCTTACTTACTTTACGAGATATTTGCGTGCGTTGATTAAAATGACTCACTCTGTATAACCTAACCCAAACCTATTTCTGATTTAAAACTAAAACTTGGTTTGGGTTAGGTTATATCTTCCGGAAGTGGAGCCCCCCCGTAGGGGGGGCGGAACCCACTGCGTCCACGCATATATTTACAACACGAGTTTCGTTATGTCAAGGCAAACTCACTATTCTTTTATACATGTTGTTCAAAAAATTACGTGGTATTCTTCTCAAACTTTATTGTTAATAACTTTTGAATAAACAACGACCGCCGGCTAAAACCTTGATGTTGATCGGGTCATGACCTTGACAACATATGTCAACATCATTATCCTGCGGGGGTGGGACTTTAATATGCATAATTACCAATTCTTTTATGTACAGAATAATGAGACAAATCAATTAGTATGTAACGATGCATTCCCCTCGGTAAATACCCGGCCGCCGATAACGAACACGGTCGGGCAAACGTGGAGGCGGCGAGCGCCCATTTTTAAACTTAACCGAAACGCGCGTTTATCAAACCGCTGTTTAGGCGCGCGTAAATATCCCGAATCGACGACGCGCTCGGGTAACCGACCCGACCGTTACCGAAAATACCCGAGTCGCGCGCGCCGTTTCGACGAGGTTACCGTTATAAACAATAGGCGAGTTACGCAGACGCGCGCGCCGCAAAATTAGTATAAATAGAGCGCGTTTTCGATTAACGAGACCAGACCTTTCCGATCCAGCAGAGTCAGTAAGACGTCTGAAACCTTCCGAAATCCTGCTAAAGCTACTCAGAGAAAGAACAACGGGGTTGGGTGTACTCAGCCTCCGCCGAGAGTTTGCGGCGTTTCTACGAGCAATCCTGACAACCCCCGAAAACAAGAGGTATACGGGATCGGGCGTACTCGACCCAGCCGAGAGTTCTCGGCCCCTCGTTAGCTTTCCGTTCACCTTGTGCATAGGCAACCTTCTCGTGGCAAGGGAGTTCCCTACCACGGACGGGAGTTCTCGTCGGCCGACGCATCCAGCAATCCGCACCCGCGATCCCGAAACGCGAATAAAATCTGACCGTAATACATCTCGACGGACCGACTGTTAGCCGCCATAATTAAGGCCGACGCGCCATTATTTCGGGAGCAATAGGTCTCGCGCCGAAGGACGACCCGCGCACTGCCGCGACACCGATCGACGTACCGGATCGATAAGCGCAGATAAGGACCGCCCACCGGCGTACCCGAAAACTCACGATCCGACAGCTAACGGCTCCTGCCGGATTTACGCGACGCGATTTATAATCGATAGTCGACCAAACACACGAAAGCGCGAATCGCGCTGCGCGCAATCGCGATACATTGAATGCACCCCCGGCATTGCCTACTCACACACATACACAGGGTATATAACCACATGCCTCCGTACACGTACACGTAAATTATACGCGACTCGCACACAGACTAATATTGTACATGCGCATACACACATACACACACATACCTCGTACACCTATACAACTCTCGCTGTACTACACACACACACACACACACACACTCAGACAATAAATTATATTTTACCAACAAATAGTGTCATTCGTGTCTCGATAACCCTTTCACGAACCCAGGATCCCGACCGAGTTATCCGTCACCGCCTCGCGAAAGCGGTTTATTACAAGTATAAAAAAATAATTGTTTTTAAGAAAATTATTTACAATGTATTTTTTAAACAATTATTTGTTTTTTTAGCACTAAATGGTTTGTCTCATTATTCTGTACATAAAAGTATTACGGTAAGATTATCGAAAACTGAATATTTTACGAAATATTTTATTTTTTATATCAAAATATGTCAGTATAAAATATAAAATAACTCGAAAAGTACTTCATAAAAAAATACTTTATTCAAGTGTTTTGGAAAGCTCTCGGGATAAGCTATAAGAATATGTAATGAAAAATAAAGGGTTCCATTTGAGAAATTAAAGGGTTACGGGGTTCCAGCTTTTTGCCATTTTTTTATTACGGAAATCGAAAATTGGTCACGCGAAACGGATTCTGGCGTTTGTTTCGCGTCGATATCTATCTCCGTTCCTTATTTATAGGGGTGCAAAGCGCCCCTTGCCATTTTGGGGCCGTAACTCGAAAACCGTTGACGCGGCAGGATTGGCACCCGAGGGACATCGATCGGTCTCGCGAAGGGCTACAACTTTGGTCCTGTACTCCACCCCCCTAGGACCCACCCTTTGGGCCCTGTATACTTGGTCCGAAAGGGAGAAAAAAATTTTTTTTATCGTGAAAATGGAAGGGTAATTGTTCGAAACGGATTTTGCCGCAAGTTTTGTATCGATATCGGTCTCCGTTCCTTAGTTATAGGGGTGTAAAGCGTCCTTTGGTATTTTGGGTCCGTAATTCGAAAACCGTTGACGGGGGAGGGTTGTCTCCCGAGAGACATCGATCGGTCTCGCGAAGGGCTACAATTTTGGTCCTATAGCCCATCCGCCTAGGATCCACCCTTTGGGCCCTGTATACTTGGAATCGGGTGTAGAAATTTATAAGTCCGAAGGGATATGGGACACGAAATATCGACTAAAATTTGACTACGCCAATCGATAGAGAATTGAAAAATACGTCGATTGGACGTATAAATTTAGGACCGTAAAAAATTTTTTCTTCCAAGTCTTCGAAGTCAAAAATGAAAGAGAAACGAAAAATTGTCAAAACTCGGTAATGTTGCGTCCTAGCGGAAAAGTGTACGGGATCTTTTTAGCGTATTTCGTCGAGTTCTGCAAAAAAGGTCCTATACATTTTTGCCGTAGGATGTATCGTTTCGGAGATATAGCTCGATTATAATTTTTACTTTTGTAACCGTGGATGTTTATATTACGGATTGGGATTTACGCACACCCGTGACGCGCGACGGAGGAGCATTTGGGAGGGGGGTTCGGGGGGAACAAGGGATGCCCTTGGACGACGTCCCGTCAGGTTTGCCGTCGGACAGGTTGCACAGCGTCAGGATCACGCTGGTTAGGTTAGGTTGTGACCGGACAAACTACTCGAGATGGTGAATTATTCACAGTATACAGGTTTTCCTACCTTGATGTTACGGTCGCCAGTTTGTTTTATCTTCCAACAAACAAGGGAAGCCCTCGGACGACGTCCCTTCGGCCCGCCGTCGGATGGGTTGCGCGGCGTCTCGGTTGCGCTGCTATACGTGCCACGGCTCGTTCGCCTGGCTTTTTGGGGATATCTACTAATCCCTGTCTTCTTCTCCGTTTCAGATCGCCGCTGGATTGCTGGAACGCCTGGAGAAGGTTCCGTCGGATCGACGGCTTATGTACAACGTTGTTAGTTGTACGCTTCCCTCTCGCGCTGCTAACTTCCTTCCTTTATGTTTCAGGTCGCCGCTGGATTCGTCGGATCAACGCCCACTGGTTGATGGACTACTCTCTGAATGAAGCTGGATCAACGCTTGGACACTGGACAAGGATCGCGCGTTTCGAGGTAAGTAATTCACACTCACGATACTTTTACTATATAAAAGTATAAAATATATTTGATAAATACTATATAAAATATATAACGTGACTATGTGAACGCGGAAGACTAATCGCGACTCTCCACAACTCGGAGATAGAATCGCGCTTCCGATATTTAAAATAAATTAAATTTATTTTATTGTTTAACGTCGCGTATCTCGAATTTATCGAGACGCTAGATTCCGCGACTTGTTCCTTCTCAAACGTTTTTCGCACGTTTGGTTATCCGGGGAGAAGACCCTGACTGATGCTCTGCATCGCCTTTTATACGCCTTCCCACTCTTGGGATTCTCCCACTCGCGGGTTCCCTCTCTACTCGGTCACGCCTTCCGGGCGTGCGCGCGCCTTATGCTTAGTGCATGCACCCTATACTGCGTGCTGCACATCGGGTGCACAAAACATAAAATATGCTCGGATCGCAAAATCCTTAAAGATGGGATGGGACAAGAAAAAGGAAAAGGAAAAGTGAAAGAGGATACTCAAATAGGAAAAGAGAAAGAAGATAATAAGGAAATGAAGGAAGGAGCTAAAGAAAGCTGGACAGAAGTAGTCAAGAAAGGAAAGAAAAATAAGGCGAGGAAAGGTAAAGAAGGAGGCATAAAGGGTACACAGATTATCCAAGGGGGCGATGGCAAGAACCTGACGGCTCTCCAACCGGCATCACTATCGACTCAAGCCAAATCAGGGCAAAAGTCCCCACCAGTCCGCCACATACCAAAAACTGCGGCAGTAACGATAACAGGTAAGGACAAAGATGCTCCATACGACGAGATACTTCGTAAGGCCAGGCAAAACATCCAATTAAGTAAGTTGGGAATAGATAAGTCCAAACTTAGAAAGGCAGCAAACGGAGGTTATGTGATTGAGATCCCTGGCCCTGAAAACGATAAGAAGGCTGATGCACTGGCAGAAAAGCTCATAGCGGTGCTCCCAGAGGATATAAGAGTAGCTCGACCGTCGATAAAAGGCGAGATCAGGATAATCGGCTTTGATGGCTCAGTCACTCAAGGAGAGATAATTTTTGCAATAGAAGATAAAGGAGGTTGCAAAACTGAGGAGATCAGGATAGGTGATGTGAACAGGATGAATAATGGCCTCTATACAGTGTGGGCGCAATGTCCACTAGCAGCCGCCCTGAAGATCTCGGCTTCACGAAAGATCCAGATAGGATGGACAGTTGCAAGAGTGGAACTGCTAAAGAAACGACCAGTCCAATGTTATCGTTGTTGGAGATTTGGACATCTTAAAACGGCATGCAATGCACCAGTGGACAGGAATAGCTCGTGTTACGGTTGTGGAGAGGCTGGACACTCAATCCGTAACTGTAGCAGCCCTCCAAGATGCATAGTGTGTGCAAGCGAAGGAAGAGATGGTAATCACCGTCTGGGCTCATTCCGATGTGAGCTCATTAAGGAGGGTGGGAAAGCGATCCCTACAAGAGTAGAGGGAAAAGAACCCGCACGGAGGGCGGAGCCAATGGATGCCACAAATGAAGGTCAAGATCCTGCAGTGTAATTTAAACCACTCTTGGAAGGCGCAGGATCTAATGATACAGTATATGTTGGAGTCAAATGTCGCTGTATGCTTTGTGTCAGAACCGATACACATTCCGGTCTCCCCCGACTGGTTCGGAAGCAACAGCAGGCGCGCTGCGATCTATGTGAACCCAGAGGGTTTGAGAAACTCGTTTACGCAGTTCAAGGTAGGAAGAAACAGCGTGACCATCAAATGCGGTCCATATTACCTCACGTCGTTCTATGTGTCACCAAATGTCGACGACAACGAATAATTGGAGGCACTGGACGAGCTCGACGACGTACACCAATGCGCTGGCAAGCAGAGGCACCTCCTATGCGGGGACTTCAATGCGCGATCTCGCCAGTGGTCGGCGTCATCGCCCAACAAAAAGGGAGAATACCTTGAAGAGTGGGCGGCGCAAAACGACCTTCGGCTGCTGAATATAGGAGTTGAACCCACATGTATACGTCCGCAGGGTTTCTCCACGGTAGACCTGTCGTGGTGCTCGCCGGACATGATAGACAGGATATCAAAGTGGAACATAGAGTCCACGGTAACCCTGTCTGATCACCTCTATATCACCATGACGCTGGAGAGCACCGCAAGTAATGCGCCTCCCAGGTGCAGTAACCTAAGATCCTGGAATTTTAGGAAACTAAACCAAGAGACGCTGATAGAGGCACTAGAGTGGAAATGTGCAGCCACACCCCTGGAAGATGCCTCACGGTACAGTGCGCAGGATTGGGTTGCATGGATGGACACAGCGATGAAGGAGGCCTGCGACGTGGCGGCACCAAGATCCAAGGCGAGAGGCAGGAAGCGCTCCGCGTACTGGTGGAATGAAAACCTCGCAGAAGTAAGAAGAGGATGCACGCTCAAACAACGAGCATGGACCAGAAGTAAGAGAAGAGGTGATCCTGCAGTAACGGAAGCATTAAGGAGGGAGTACAGAGCGGAGATGAAGTGTCTTCGTAGAGAAATAAATAAGGCTAAACATGAAGCATGGAGGGAGCTTCTTGCAACGATCGACGAGGATCCCTGGGGGCTCCCATACAAGGTCGTCTTGAGGAAGCTCAGAAAACCGATGCTGGGGCTCACGGAGACGCTGGATAGGAATAGTCTGGATGAATTGGTGGTTTCCCTTTTCCCGGAGGGCGATACCCAACTCAACAAGACCGACTGGAGCGGTTGGACGTGGGACGAGGAACACCAGATAACCCCGGGAGAAGTGTATCGCCTATTAAAGAGGAATGTTATTAAAAATACAGCTCCGGGGATAGACGGGATAAAATCGGTCATCTGGAAGAGGGTCCCTCTCTGTATACTGGACAGGCTAACAATATGTTACAATACCTGCCTGAAAGAAGGTGTATTCCCTTCCCAGTGGAAGGTTGCAAGGCTCGTCCTCATACCTAAAGAGGGCCTACGCCCAGATGGTCTCCCGAAAGCAAGGCCCATCTGCTTGCTCAATGATGTAGGCAAATTCTTTGAAAGAATTATAGTTGACCGCATCATGGATTGGATCGCAGACAACAATCAAGCGAACCTCTCCGAAAACCAATATGGCTTCCGAAAACAGAGAGCCACCCTGGATCCGGTGCAACTCATCAAGGAAAGGGTGAAAAGAAGCAACCCAAGCAGGATGCGTCGCAATAGGGGTGAGCCTAGACATATCGAACGCCTTCAATTCATTACCCTGGGGAGAAATACGAAGGGCATTGAAGAAGAAGGGCATTCCTGATTACATCCGGCGCATCATAGACGACTACCTGTCGGAAAGAAGAATACTCGTGGTATCCGAAAGGGATGGAATCAGAGAAAAGCCAATGACGGCAGGAGTCCCCCAAGGTTCCGTTCTAGGACCTTTCCTCTGGAACCTGACGTACGACGAGGTCCTGAGAGTCGATTTAGAGGAAGGATGTAACGTGATCGGATATGCGGACGACACCTTTATACTGGCCTCTGCAGCAAACGAGAACGAGGCGAGCAGTAGAGCCAGCCAACAGACGGCAAAGGTACTCCTACGCATCAAGAACCTTGGGCTGCAAGTGGCTGAGTCGAAGACAGAGGCAATTCTCTTTCATGGAAAGAGGCACGTTCCAGCAGAATTTCCGGAGGTAGTGGTAGGTGACTCTCGCATACAAACAACGGACTCGATCAAGTACCTGGGTCTCAGGCTAGATAGCAAACTGGACTTTGCAGGCCACTGCTCCTATATGGAGACAAAGGTCGGCAAGGTAATCAGAGCCTTGGGGCGATTAATGCCAAACCTACGGGGACCCCAAGAGACCAAGCGCAAGCTATATGCGGGAGTGGTAGCCTTTGTAGCTCTGTATGGGGCTCCAGTGTGGTATGAGGAGGTGAGCGCGTCCACAAGATGTAAACAGACTCTGAATAGGATCGGTCGTCTGATCTCTATCAGAGTAATAGCAGGCTACAGAACAGTGTCGCATGATGCGGCCACTCTGTTGGCGCGCTTCGTCCCCCTGCTATTGGCTGCGTCGGAAAGACACCGCGTCTTCTCCAGATCAAGGGACATGATTAGATGCGGCACGTGGACCCCCGAACAGGAAGCGGAAGTTAAGGAAATGGAGGCTACAATAACGAGGAGGCAATGGTCGCTACTCCTGAGCAAGCCGGATGTACCGGGCAGGAGAACCATGCAGGCCCTACTTCCGGAGATAAACAACTGGCTGGATAGAGAGCACGGACAAATGTCCTTCCACTTCACCCAGCTAGCCACAGGACACGGGTGCTTCAACACCTATGTCCACAGAATAGGAAAGATCGACAGCCCGATTTGCTCGCAATGTGAAGCAGCAGAAGACACAGCGGAACACACGCTACAGAAATGTGTAAGATGGGTGGAAGAAAGAAGCACCTTGGTTAATAGCCTAGGAATAGAGGAGGAGCGTTTAAACCTAAGGACGCTAATCAAAACTATGCTGGAGGACAAGGACAAATAGAGTGCCGGGATAAGGTATGCGGAAGGAGTAATGAAAATAAAGGAAGCTGAGGAAAGGCAAAGGGAAGCTGATATGACACATCAGGTGTCGGGGAATGAAACTCCCTAACGCGATCGGTTTTCCTGGCATGAGGTTATTCTTAGAACACCCGGTAATCTAGTAACTTCTGGTAACTTCCCGGAACATACGGTTAGTTAGTTACTCATCTAGTAATGTTATTAAGTAGTGAATAGGTATGTTGATCCACAATAGATAGGTAGTGTACTTTTCCTTACTGATTCCCCCTTGGGACTAATAGAAGGTAGGCATAATTAGTCTAATTTAGAAAGGTTGAAAACCTAAATAAATAAGGTAGATAGACAAGATAGATAGATAATTATAAAGCGTTATAATACACATATATATGATCACTGGATGAAACGGATAGATTGTGGGCGCATACGCGTAATCGTATGCGTAGGACGGTGCGCGCGCATGACATCCTAAAAGGTATAACCTGTATGGGAAAACGAAATAAATAAAGGAAGACATGATTAGGTGTATATATAAAGTTAGTTAGGTTTATCTACTATGGTTCATTGTAGTAATAACTTATTTATTTATTTATTTATTTATTTATTTATTTATTTATTTATTTACTTTATTATTATAATCTACTATAGTATATAACCTTTACATTTAAGTAAATCTTATCATCATGGTAAAGATGCGTAGTAAAGTGTGGAAAGAAACCGACATGGGAGTTGAGTCAAATAGGTCAGGAGTCTCGAAGAGACCCAAGATCGTCTCTTCTTGGGTGAGTCTAATCGAGAGTGTATGTGTTAGCTGGGAATGAAAGAATAATCGAATGAATGAATAAACGAGTAATGAATGAATAAAGGAATGGATGGCTTAGTATAAATGGATTGGAAGAGTGACTGAGAAGGAGTGAGTGAGAGTATGAAAGTAGTATTAGGGAAGGCATGCGAGTGTACATAGTGATTGGATGTAAAGAATGAATGTAGGGAGAAAGTGTGAGTGTACATGAGCGAGCGGAGGAGACTGAGAAGAGCAGATAGGAGTACGGAGGATGGATGCCATAATGGGCATGTGGAAAGAGACGGAGCGGGGATTGTAGAGCGTCAAGCACATCTCCCCGCTCCGATCTTACACAGCGAGGCAGAAGCCTCGCCCCGGGGGGGTTTTTAGTGGGTATTCCATGGCCGTTTGTTCAGGCCATGGCGAGTCCTACATAACCCTGTCCACTGAAATGTGGACGGGGTATGCGTAAACGCATTTCCCCTCCCTGCATGAAGCAAAAAAAAAAAAAAAAAAGGTTAGGTTGTGACCGGACAAACACCGGCCAAGCGTATTGAACGTCCTAGACGTAAGAAATAAGCGAGTACGCTTCGAATAATGGTTCTCTCACCTGTTTCAGATTCACGGTCGCCAGCACGCTTTCACCAATTAAGCGGCAAGGTTACTTGGCTGTCCGCTCGCAATGGCAGGATTGCAACCGAAATGTGGCAGCTTCTCTGTCCGAGCCCCCAGGACTTGTGGCTGTCCGCTCGCAATGGCAGGATTGCAACCAGGATGTGGTAGCTTCTTCGTCCGAGCCCCCAGAACTTGTGGCTGTCCGCTCGCAATGGCAGGATTGCAACCAGGATGTGGTAGCTTCTTCGTCCGAGCCCCCAGGACTTGTGGCTGTCCGCTCGCAATGGCAGGATTGCAACCAATATGTGGTAGCTTCTTCGTCCGAGCCCCCAGGACTTGTGGCTGTCCGCTCGCAATGGCAGGATTGCAACCAATATGTGGTAGCTTCTTCGTCCGAGCCCCCAGGACTTGTGGCTGTCCGCTCGCAATGGCAGGATTGCAACCAATATAAATGACGCCGCGTCGCTCCACGCTTTCCTCAATGCGATTTGGCTACCTCTTCGGCTGCTCCTCGTCCCACGGTCCGTCTCCCTTCCTTGTTATGACGCTCCTCCACCACGAACAACTCTCTGGTGCGCGACGGCGAACGACGGAAGAGAGGAAGGCACTAGTCGGGATCGTCGCGAGTAGTAACGGGATACGATATATTTGGCGTATAAAATTTATTCTCTTCAATATGAAGGTTTACAAAAGATCCGGACGCGGGAATTACAACGCGTACAACAATTATCCGAACGCGGGAATTACAACGCGTACAATTACAATATTACGAGTTAGCGGCGGGAATTACTACGCGCGCTTTACGTTTCCCTCGATGCGACTTGACGCCGATTAATATAAATTTTGCAAGCGTTAGCTTTGCAAGATCTTAACACGCTAACTTGTCGCGGATGATAATTACAACTTTTTAGCACCGCGTACGGATAGCTGCGACGTGATCGCGAACGACTAAGTTATATATCGCGCGGGTGCAGCGGACTCGGGATATTTTGTCCACCGTTCTATCTTTACGAGACGGCACCATTTAACCGATTCTCTAGATGACACGGCTCCGACTGACCAGGAGTTACGGTCGCTACGCACGGACGTGGGGGTTCGCAAAACTCCCACCTCGCTAAATTACCCCCGAAGATACGACACATTCACGCGTAGTCGTAGCGCGGAAATTTCCACCTCCCACCAGGTGTGTCGAAGCTTCGAGAACGTTCTAGAACATTCTAGAATCTTCTAGAATGTTCCGCGTACATACGTCATCACACATATCGTTGGGGCGTTACATTTACCCCCTCGCACGAAATATCACGCCTACTGGCGTGTCTCTCTCGCATACTCGTAGTATAAGATGGCGGAAGACTACTAACCATTTTACATAACTTGGACAATATTTATCGCAGCAACAATTACCGGAACAATATTTATCGCGACATTATTTATTCCCGCATTGTTTACCGCAACAACATTTATCGCAATGCCTGATTTTTACAAGTATTTTTAACATTTATTAGCCGTTCGCAATTTTTTACCGCCGAACGCTTTATTCCAAGTCCCTCGATGTTTCAGGATGATGGTCGAGTAATATTCATCATCCTTCCTTTCAGGTGTGTCTCAGGGGTCGTTACCTGTAGAAATCCCGATGGCCACGTCCATGAGAATCTCAAGTAGCCTCCAGGAATGATTCTCTAAATATAAATATTATCACGTAGTAACATAAAATACATACGTGATATAGGGAAATAAAACGCCATTATATTAATGCAATTAAAATATTCTAAGCCGCAAAAGCATCCATTCGCATACGCTCCCAACACTCCTGCAAGCCACATGCCAGAAAACAGCGACGCTACCATGCGACCCACAACAATATCAAGCTCTCATTTATAAGCGAATATATATCTATCAACGATGCATGCGTGCTTGGTCAATAAAAGAACAAAATGATTCGCGTGACAAAATATATATATCGTGCTTTATTTTGAACACGCAACTTTTAATAAATATAATAAAACTTTGCACGATTCACATAATTCGACCCAAAAGGTAAGTAAAAAAAATATATGTATATGCATGTATTATTACAGCCTTTTCCAATTCTCTCTTTCTCTAGGCTTCATGGTAAGTATAAATATCTTCGTATATAAAATCTAATGGTAAGTATAAAACACAATCAACAAAAATATATCAATATATAAATATTCACGCTAAGTATAACAATATTCGGGAGAATAACTATAAAACATACATATATCGGGTCATCCACGGTAAGTATTTGAATATCACGATTCTAACGTTACTCGCAACATGCTTACACACACACATTCCTCTCACAACTATCATACCGCATTCGACGCTGTTTTTACAAAATTACTATCTTAAAAGTAACATATTCATTCCTATTATCTTATGTCGTAGTCAGTCAGCGTCTGGTATAATTGCTTGAAATCTGTGTTGTTCACATGTTTGAAAATCGCTTAAAATTAAATAAAACTAATCATGCACGAGCACGCAAAGGGCTTTCACGCAATGTTTTTATAAAGTCAGCACTGGGCAACGTTAGGAGAGTGCTTGGTGAGGAACATAGCATTAGCCGCTACGACGCACTCCCAGACTCCCTCTGGCCTCCACTGGGCTGTACACAGGAGGAATCGTCTGCCCTGGAGATGACCTTGGACGTCTTTTGGTCTCCACTTGGCTGCACGTCGGCTGGATCGTCCGCCCCGGAGGCATCTGCAACTTCCGGTTGCAAGGTTAGGTTGTGACCGGACAAACACCGGCCAAGCGTATTGAACGTCCTAGACGTAAGAAATAAGCGAGTACGCTTCGAATAATGGTTCTCTCACCTGTTTCAGATTCACGGTCGCCAGCACGCTTTCACCAATTAAGCGGCAAGGTTACTTGGCTGTCCGCTCGCAATGGCAGGATTGCAACCGAAATGTGGCAGCTTCTCTGTCCGAGCCCCCAGGACTTGTGGCTGTCCGCTCGCAATGGCAGGATTGCAACCAGGATGTGGTAGCTTCTGCGTCCGAGCCCCCAGGACTTGTGGCTGTCCGCTCGCAATGGCAGGATTGCAACCAGGATGTGGTAGCTTCTTCGTCCGAGCCCCCAGGACTTGTGGCTGTCCGCTCGCAATGGCAGGATTGCAACCAGGATGTGGTAGCTTCTTCGTCCGAGCCCCCAGGACTTGTGGCTGTGCGCTCGCAATGGCAGGATTGCAACCAATATGTGGTAGCTTCTTCGTCCGAGCCTCCAGGACTTGTGGCTGTCCGCTCGCAATGGCAGGATTGCAACCAATATAAATGACGCCGCGTCGCTCCACGCTTTCCTCAATGCGATTTGGCTACCTCTTCGGCTGCTCCTCGTCCCACGGTCCGTCTCCCTTCCTTGTTATGACGCTCCTCCACCACGAACAACTCTCTGGTGCGCGACGGCGAACGACGGAAGAGAGGAAGGCACTAGTCGGGATCGTCGCGAGTAGTAACGGGATACGATATATTTGGCGTATAAAATTTATTCTCTTCAATATGAAGGTTTACAAAAGATCCGGACGCGGGAATTACAACGCGTACAACAATTATCCGAACGCGGGAATTACAACGCGTACAATTACAATATTACGAGTTAGCGGCGGGAATTACTACGCGCGCTTTACGTTTCCCTCGATGCGACTTGACGCCGATTAATATAAATTTTGCAAGCGTTAGCTTTGCAAGATCTTAACACGCTAACTTGTCGCGGATGATAATTACAACTTTTTAGCACCGCGTACGGATAGCTGCGACGTGATCGCGAACGACTAAGTTATATATCGCGCGGGTGCAGCGGATCGGGATATTTTGTCCACCGTTCTATCTTTACGAGACGGCACCATTTAACCGATTCTCTAGATGACACGGCTCCGACTGACCAGGAGTTACGGTCGCTACGCACGGACGTGGGGGTTCGCAAAACTCCCACCTCGCTAAATTACCCCCGAAGATACGACACATTCACGCGTAGTCGTAGCGCGGAAATTTCCACCTCCCACCAGGTGTGTCGAAGCTTCGAGAACGTTCTAGAACATTCTAGAATCTTCTAGAATGTTCCGCGTACATACGTCATCACACATATCGTTGGGGCGTTACATTTACCCCCTCGCACGAAATATCACGCCTACTGGCGTGTCTCTCTCGCATACTCGTAGTATAAGATGGCGGAAGACGTACTAACCATTTTACATAACTTGGACAATATTTATCGCAGCAACAATTACCGGAACAATATTTATCGCGACATTATTTATTCCCGCATTGTTTACCGCAACAACATTTATCGCAATGCCTGATTTTTTACAAGTATTTTTAACATTTATTACCCGTTCGCAATTTTTTGCCGCCGAACGCTTTATTCCAAGTCCCTCGATGTTTCGGGATGATGGTCGAATAATATCCATCATCCTTCCTTTCAGGTGTGTCTCAGGGGTCGTTACCTGTAGAAATCCCGATGGCCACGTCCACGAGAATCTCAAGTAGCCTCCAGGAATGATTCTCTAAATATATATATTATCACGTAGTAACATAAAATACATACGTGATATAGGAAAATAAAACGCCATTATATTAATGCAATTAAAATATTCTAAGCCGCAAAAGCATCCATTCGCATACGCTCCCAACACTCCTGCAAGCCACATGCCAGAAAACAGCGACGCTACCATGCGACCCACAACAATATCAAGCTCTCATTTATAAGCGAATATATATCTATCAACGATGCATGCGTGCTTGGTCAATAAAAGAACAAAATGATTCGCGTGACAAAATATATATATCGTGCTTTATTTTGAACACGCAACTTTTAATAAATATAATAAAACTTTGCACGATTCACATAATTCGACCCAAAAGGTAAGTAAAATTCATTCCTATTATCTTATGTCGTAGTCAGTCAGCGTCTGGTATAATTGCTTGAAATCTGTGTTGTTCACATGTTTGAAAATCGCTTAAAATTAAATAAAACTAATCATGCACGAGCACGCAAAGGGCTTTCACGCAATGTTTTATAAAGTCAGCACTGGGCAACGTTAGGAGAGTGCTTGGTGAGGAACACAGCATTAGCCGCTACGACGCACCCCCAGACTCCCTCTGGCCTCCACTGGGCTGTACACAGGAGGAATCGTCTGCCCTGGAGATGACCTTGGACGTCTTTTGGTCTCCACTTGGCTGCACGTCGGCTGGATCGTCCGCCCCGGAGGCATCTGCAACTTCCGGGCCAAGGAGGCTTGCCGGGACTTCGAGTAGCGGCGAGGCTCCTTCGATTTTGGTCCCTCGTGCTGAGTGTCGGATTGGCCACCAGATTCCACCGGACGGTCTCTCTTTCTGGGCTTCTTCGGCGATCTGGTCTCCTCGTGCGAGCTATCGCTCGCTGCGCTAATCGAGACATCCGTAATTTGCGTCTGCAAAGGAGTCGTGCAGACACCGAGCAACTGTTCCATCGTGAAGTTGTGCGCAAATTGAACAGGATGTTCCGTGGTCGGTTGCGAATCGCCGGGCTTCGTTTTCAGCGACTCGATAGGCATCGGCGAGAGTGGTCTCGTCGATAAATGAACCCGCAACGCATCCAGTTATTCGAGGACGCGCTTCCTGCATCGGTGTCGATGTTTCCGGGTGAACTTCGCAGGACATTGATGGCACGCTCTCTTCCGGGATCGTACCAGATGCAACAGGTACAATCCTGTCAGGCTCTCTTACTTCGACGAATCGATGAACCGCATCACCCTGTAGCAAGAATTGTACAAGCACCGGGCGAAATGGTTTGTCCGATGGTTGCAAATTCGTCACCGAAATTACGGAATTAACCGTATATAGTGGATTCCTCGCTTCGTCAAGAATATCGTCCTTGTCTCTGCAAATGGTACCAACATTAGACGCTTTATACATGTTATATATGGAGTTCATAACTTTCTCCGTTCGCGCCTTTTCTTCGGTATCGGTCGATCCCGCGGGAATGATTGGAATGTCTTTAAGTTTTTCCCTAATCTCGCGTAATGTCCTTATTCGCTCGATCGTTCTCTGTCTCACCGCCATCGACTCGATTCGCGAATTGATCTCCGTTATCAATTCATCCTCCTCCTGACACAATTCTTCATTGGAGAGGCTTAAATCGGACAGACTTAAATTATCCGACATATTTCTACTGCTCATCTCGCACAACGCACTTATACCGATCTCCTCTCTATGCGCGGTAATTTCGCGTATCGCTCTGCGAATTAATTTCCACGTACGCGTGTCTCTGTTTTTATCACGCTCACTCGTATTAACGGATCGAAATCCCTTGTCTCTCGCTAGATCACTCGACGCGAGAATACTCGATTTATCGCGCCCAATACCAGAATCGGATAACTCTACTATGAACGTTTTACTTAGCACGGGTGTCTGAGAAAGACTGGGCCCACTTCTGTTCGCTTCGCGCGATTTCACCGACATCGTCATTTCCGTCGGTGGCGCCACTTTCGCTGTACTCACGCTTTTTACCGATGCAACTTTGACCCCCTTGTCAGCCGGGAGGGTCAAATCTGCATTATTACCAATGTTTTTTTAGATTAATTTCTCCTTTCAGTTTTTCATTTTCAGCATCGTCTAGGAATATGATGTCTGCATTTCCCGCTTCGATGATGGCATCTTCAGGTAAGTGTTTCGTATGTACACTCGTCTCATTCTCTTTTTCTTTTCCAGGTTTCTTCGGATCATCGTGAATTACTCGCTGTCTCTCCTCATCTTCCGACTGCGTGGAAGGATGTACCAACAGCGAAATAGACTTTGTTGGTTTCTCATTAGGCATACTAGAAGGATCGCAACTTATCTCTTCGTCGGATGACCACAAGCCATTAACTTCTTCGGTAGTGAGGTGTTCTCTCAAGAATCTGGTCTTCTTCATCCTTCTCGTAGGGATTCTTTTTATCTTCTTTGACATCTCATCCTCGCTGTTGACGATGACATCCGTATCTTTCTCACTAAAGGTTGGATTTACTTTTTTAGGTGAAGATTCCTTCGATTCTACGCTAGCCATTCCAGATGTAGATGGTTTACACGTACTCGCCAAAGATTTTGCATCCTCTCTTATCCAACGATGCAATTTCTCCTCACCTTTCGCCATAAAAGTTCTTTTGGCGTATCGAAATCCGCTGTGCTTCATCATTTGCTTATAGAGTTCTTCTATGGCATGACGACTCATTAAGACGGAAGGTTCCTTACCATGCAATATCATGGGTTGGATATTGACATATTTATCGCGTACACCTACGCGACAATTAATCGCTTGGATCTTTACGTTCCTCTGTTGCTTTAGGTAAGCTGGAATGTTTTCCGGATCGTCAATGTATTCCACCTTAACATTACTATCCTCCAGCCTCTGAACTGCTGCTGATGTAATGACGTCGAAGTCACCTCTTTTATCAAAGATTAATCTCATCGGGCAATTCTCAAGTTTTCCATCGATCGAGAATAAAGGTGTATCTTCGCCAATTACGTTGAATATTCTTTTAATATGACGAAGTCCCTTCTCTGTAATTGGTACAGGCTTCGATCTTCCCGATTTCGGCACTGCTCGTTCCTCGAAATCACTTTCCGACAAGATACTCGACGCCCGCATTTTTGCGTCGCACATCGACTCGTCTATCGCGATATTTTGCAAAGTCGTTTTTACCGCGTATTCGTGTAGAATTTCCGGACTACTATCGCCAGTTTCCACATCCACTATCTCGATTTCACGCGATCGCGTGTTTTCCGCGTTACACGACGGATACTCGATCTCGCGCAATATTCTTTTCGGCACTTCCGTGAACCCTTTCACGACACGTAAAACGTCGATTCGCGCCACGTGCGGATTATACTGCGATTCACGATGCGGTCTTAGCTGTCGCGAATTATATGTCCCGATCGCGTTTTCGTGTTCGTCGCCGACAAGATACGCGTTTCGCCGTATTTCGCGTAAAATAACGTACGGTCCCTCGTACACGAGATGAATTTTTCTCGTTAACCTTCGACTGGCGTCGCTTCTGCGATGCAGTTTTACCCACACTTTTTCGTCTTGCGTATACCTATCCGCTTCGCCGTGTCGATCAGACTGCGTCTTGCGCTGACCTGCTCGAACCTGCAACGTTCGCGCCGCCCTCTGGATCTTTTGCTGGATCACGTGATCGGCGTTCTCCTCCGCGTCGACATTGACCTCGCGCGGTGTTAACTTTGGGTCAATGATAAGCTCGTCCTCGTTGAGATCCGGATGTAACTCGAACGGACGAAACCCTGTGCTTCTGTGAACTGTCGAATTAATAGTAATCTCGACTCTTTCGATTATTCGGTCCCATGACGTTTGTCGATCATGCGAGTAAACGCGAATAATTCTTCCTAGTTCACGCATAACTCTCTCAACCGGATTCGATTGCGGATTATACGGCGAAGTTTTTCGGCTCGAGAAACCTATCTCCTCCGCGTACTCGCTCCAACGGTTTGTAATAAATTGACCCGCGTTATCGGTTAATATTTCCGCGGGTATCGGTATACGGTTGAAGTAACGCGTTCTTAAGGTCTCCATGATTATCTCGAGACTTTGATTTCTCATAGGAAATAATTTTGTCAATTTAGAGAATTGATCCATAACGACCAATATATATTTATTATTCCGCGCTGTTTGCGGTAACGGACCAAAAATATCCAACGATATCGCTCCGTACGGTCGATTGGGTAAATCGTAATAATGCAAACCACGCGTTGGCCTCGTATAATACTTGGTGGCCAAGCATTCGTGACAGGACGCGACGACATCTCTCGCGACTCGCTTTAAATTTCCGATAACAAAGAATCTCTTGGCGAATTCTATTACTTTATCGGTACCAAAATGTAACAAATAGAGATGGATGCGTCTCAGAAGATTCCACCTCGCTGCATCGGGAACGGGTATACGTTCACCTTTGTTAGGAAATTTTACCCTAATTAATTCGTCGCGAATTATATATGTCTCGGGATTATCCTGACACTTCTGTACGAGTTCCATATCATTTTGTTGCTCTCTCGCGATATAATCGACCCACTGACTGGTCTCTACCCTGTCGTCCGGGCAATTTATAGCGGCAATTAATCTCGTTAACGCCTGTTTATTAACGAATCCATTTTTATTGTCTCGCGACAACGTATCGGCTATTTTTAATTTAATACGATGAATGTCCGGGATCGGATAAGTTTTCTTTTTAAACGGAGCATTCGATGTTACTTTTATCTCGTGTATATAATTATTGACTCGACCAATTTCATCTCGAAACAGCTGTTCGTGTTCGTTTATCAATTTTTCGAGTTTTGTCTGCGCGGTTTCTATAGACATCGCATTTACTGATTTAATACACGGTGTGTCTCGCGGTTTTTCTCCGAATTCGATGGAAAACTTATTCTCGGTACATCGCATTGTAATATTACGCTCGGATAAAAAGTCTAATCCGAGAATCATATCATAAGCGAGATTCTTTACAATATATAAACCGTAAGTACAAGTTTGTTCTTGGATCTTAAAATCAACCTGCACTTTATTCGCGATAACTTCTCCTTTCTCGGAAAAGGCTCCTACCAACGTGAATTTACGTATCGGGATAATACTCATCGCAATTTTGTTCTCTACTAATTTGTCGTATAATCGCTGGGTTATCGCGGATATTTGCGCACCAGTATCGATTAGACATTTTACATTAATATTCGCGAATTTTACTATCGCGTACGGTCTCTGTAATATTCTCGTATTCGCTTGATCTTCGCGCGTTACATCGTCAACATCTTTGATAAGATCTTTCAATCTCAATATGTTGACTTCCTTGTCCATATTTATGTCACCTTCGGAAAATAATATTTCGCGTTCCTCGTCGATGTTCTCCTCGACGTGAATATTATTATCATCGTACGCGCTATCTTTCTCTTCTTGAAACGCTTCGACATATTCTTCGTCTTTATCGATTAACGCGACTTTACGATTTGTTTTAAAATCATTCCTCGCATTAGCGCTAAATCTTCCCGAATTTGCAACGTTGTTATCGTTGTTTCTTACCTCCGTAATTTTAACGGTACTCGGTACGCGTTCTTTATTATCGTACGATCTAAAATTACTATTATTATTCGATGAAATATTATTTCCGTTATTATAACGAATATTATTCTCGAGTGCTCTAAGTCTCGAGAATACGTCCGCATTCCTGGATGTTTGCGCGAAATCTCTATTGTTCGCGAATCTATCTGTGTACGTTTGTCGAGCTCTGACGTCAGCGTTGTTTTCGCCAAGTCTAATTCTAAAGACTCTGTTTTCGGTATTATCCTTGGGAATTGTTATTAAAGTCGTTTTACGCATTTTCTCCTCTTTCTCACGATTCGATTCCGATTCTATTTCGTCAAGTAATTTTACGAAATCTTCCATATTTCCTACAGTGGATGGTCTTATCTCACGGGAAATTTGAGAACCGAAATGCCGTTTAACGCATCTAATTATTTCCGAATCGGATAACGGAGGTTCCAAGCTTTTCGCTTGTCGCGATATATCCAAAGCATATTCCGCCATCGATAACTTAGTTTCGATTCTGCTGTATTTGCCAGTATAGAAAGTTTCTCGGAAACGCGCTTGATGTTCGTCGCTCCAAAAATATTCTCTAAAAGCTCTTTTTGCTTCCCTAATATTCACCAGCTCACGAACGTCGAACCAGCTGGCTGCTGATCCGCGCAAACGTTTTCCGAAATAATGAAGCTGATCCGCCTCGCTAATGTTCTCATAAAGCGCGATACGTTCAAACTTCCGCAAAAATCTAATCGGATTTTGTTTGTCGGTACGTCCGAAATAAGTTATTTCCTCAAATGGATCTTTGAGCCAACCTCCTCTCGGAAGTTTTAGATTTCCGAAACGATATTCGTCTCTCGCGGCTTCGAAAACCGGTATTCCACGATATTCCGATTCGCGTTCGCGATCCGTCGGACGGCTGAACTCGCGCTCGCGTCCCGTCGGATCGCTCGACTCGCGCTCACGTCCCGTCGGACGGCTGAAATCGGGTGTACGTTCCGTCGGATAGATTAATTGCGGAACGATTAAATTTTGATTACACCGCTTTTCTACTTTCTCGAGTCGATTCGATATATCGGACATCATGTTAAGCAACAAATCATCGCGGTTTATTCCCGACGAATTCGCGGTATCTTCTATGCTTTTCCGTGCTTGTTGCTCGATCGTATGAACTCTTTCGCGAATTTCACTAATCATGTCGCGAATATTCTGAGACTCATCCTCTCCACTCTCCGAAACATTCTCATCGGTACTCATTTTTTTAACTTGAGAACGAGTTAACGGTTTTTCAGTAGCTAACGGAGATCGCTGAATAGGCATATCGAACGTTAGTCGATAGCGCCCAAAGGAAAGACGGTCACAAAATGATGTTCAAACATATAAAAGATGTTAGTAAAATATATATTTTCTTGTTCTTTCTTATTTCTTCTTCCGGAATGCTGTTAATGGTTAACAAGAAAAGACGAACAAGTTAATAAGAAGGAGATCACATGCGCATTTACAATCTTACCTTCGTTATATTTATCAGATGTTGAATATATTTTACAGAATATATTAGATGTGTATATATCCTGTTTCATGCAATTGCTTTTTGATGTTAAAAAAAATTTCAAAATTTTACATAGATGTTCAAAGAAAATTTTAATTTTATATAGATATCCAAAAAAAAATTCAATTCTATATAGATGTTCAGAATTCTTATATAGATGTTACGGTACCTTTTTATATATATAACAATTTACGAGCTCGATTTTACTAGATGTTAGAAAAGAAAAAAAATTATTTTTTGCATCGGGTGTATGTTCCACGATGACTAACTCTGTGCAAAACGTTTATTACGTTACTTTATTTCGTGCGCTACTATTTCAAGCGACACTTAGAAATATTCTCACGGAAAATTGAGTTTTCTCTTTCTCAATTCCGTTACATAACACGGCTTTACCGAGTCACTAGTGCATATATAGGCAATTTTGGTTGACATCGGTCTGCAACACGTTACGCATGAGCCGCTGGGAAGGTTTTTATAGCCATTCCACCGGACGGTTTGATCGCAACGTTTTTATTATTTAAATATCGATTGCAAAAGTATAGGATGTTTTTGACCGTTTATTTGGCTTCGCGATTTCCTTACTGATGGAAAATCTATATTTTAAAAAGCAACGCGACACTTCACGCTATTAGGCAGTGAAAAGGATAACACGGTTACGCATCACCTCGACGCGACTCCTTTCCGCGTATTATTACGAGAAATTTGTCGTTAGCCGTCCTGTCACGGTCGCCATTCGAGACGAAAGTGGGGAGTTAGTTATGTAGCATACTCTCTCGGCGCATGCACCCACTCGCTGGCGATGTAACAAATACAATTAGATCACCCCGCGGCCTACGGATCAATTCTCAGACATCAAACTTCGTAACTTACTTCGTTAGCAGCGAACTTAAGTGATGCTTTTACCGTGTAAATTTCACAACCGTATACACAATACACTGTGACCGGACCAACACCGGCCAAGCGTATTGAACGTCCTAGACGTAAGAAATAAGCGAGTACGCTTCGAATAATGGTTCTCTCACCTGTTTCAGATTCACGGTCGCCAGCACGCTTTCACCAATTAAGCGGCAAGGTTACTTGGCTGTCTGCTCGCAATGGCAGGATTGCAACCAAAATGTGGCAGGTTAGGTTAGGTTGTGACCGGACGTGCCGGTTTATTACTTACTTTACTTTGAATCAAATTGGAACTCTATGTCCTTCAAACGGTCGTCAGCTGCTTTTACCCTCCAAACAGCAAGGAAATGGCTTCAAATGACTTCAAACGGGCGCTACACGATCTGGGTTGGCCGAGAATATCGAGACTCCCTGGTTTTGACCACCTCTCGCCGGAACAATCACCTCGTTGAAGGAAATCTTTCTCGAACAGGAACGCCGAGCGCTGCTAAGCCTGAAGATTCTGTGGAAGAATACACCCCGGGTCTCGGATTCGAAATGAAAGATCACTGATTTGAATAATCAAATAAACTTATTTATTCTGAATAATTGACTGTGTATTTTATCACAAACTGTGCCACCTTGGGCTTGACTAAGTATTCGAAGAATGTTCGGATTCGAACTCTCCTTTTACAATCTTTTACTTTAATCCGGATCACGCGCCGTTCGCGGGCCTTAAATGTACGACGGAATAACGTGTTCTTCTAAGTATCGCCTCGCGCCGACTGACCTCGAGTCTCGCTCCTCGATCTCGCACATCCTTTCGCTCCCCACTCTCACGCATGTGCACTTCGGTTGCGCGTCGTAGTTCGCGCCGCTCGTCGTGCCGCTTCGCGCGCTATGTTTCTGCATACCGGGTGTCCCGCAAACTCGCATTCTCACACACATCTTTTCCTCTTTTACAGAGTCTCGCATTTACATATTCAGTTCCTTCTGAGTGAGTATTTACATGAGGTGTCTTATGCGTAAGTATCTTATAATTAAATATGTAACGTGTAAATATATAAAGGTAAGTATCTTATAGGTAAGTGTGTAACGGGTAAGTCTACAAAAGGTAAGTATCTTATAGGTAAATGTGTAACGTGTGAATATATAAATGTAAGTATCTTATAGGTAAGTATGTAACGGGTAAGTCTACAAAAGGTTAGGTTGTAACCGGACAAGCCGGATAAAAACTTACGTGACCTCTGCACAATTGCAAAATAAGGTCCTTGAAACGGTCGCCAGCTGCTTTTACCTTCTCAAGCAGCAAGGTATTATGTTTCCGACGGTGTCTACTCAATCTGGGCAATCAGGAATATCCTTGACTCCTTGGTAATGATTACCTCCGCTGGCGCGATCACCTTTTGGAAAATGTTTAGCCCCTTAATGGATACCAAAGCCCGGAACAATCTGAAACAAGCTAACAGAGTTCCTACCCGGGTCCGGGGAATATAAAGAAATTCTCACTGCGTTTACTTCGAAACGAACACTTTTAATATATATTCTGTTTGAACATTTATTTATAAACTTCTACTCTTACTACTACTCGAACACCTAAACTCTACGCGTCGCGGATATATAATTATATCAAAATCGACTAGCTGTATCTCAGCAATGTTACGGATAACGCTCCGTCCGCGGGCCGTGTTAACTCAACTCTCGCTGTGCGCCGACTGACCTCGATTTCCGCTTCCAGCTCACGCACATCGCCGCGCCTCCCTACTCTCGCGCATGCGCACTTCGTTCGCGCGCCAAACACCGCGTGGCGCCTGCATAAGCGCCATCCCCCTATACAACGGGTGTCCCAAATGTATCTACTCTTTCTAATCCTTTCTCTTTTCTTTTACAGGTACCCCTGGCCTTCTGGATATGAATCTACGTCGCCGTGTCTGCCGAATATACAAAATTAAATATTGGACTCATTCGCCCGTTACTCCGCCTAAATATCAAAGCATGGCCAAAATAAAATAACACTATGTACTGGACTCGACCGCCCGTTACATCGCCTGGAATATCAAACTTGGACAAAATAAACTAGAATAATATACTGGACTCGTCCGCCCGTTACACCGCCTGAAATATTGAACTTGGCAGAAAGAAGAATAATACAAAAAAAAACTATATGCTGGACTCATCCGCCCGTGACCACATCCAATGAATGGTTCGCGAATAAATGTCACAATAATTTTCGCCAATTGGAATTATAACAAAATAAACTACGCTAACTCGGAGCTTTACGCTCAACACGACTGAACGAAAACTTTTTGAACAATTAAACTATATCGGAACGACAACTTAAACTAACTTAATATTAATCGTCTGTGTTGAATCCCGCATCAACCAATCACAATGCTTTTACGAGCGCGCGCTTGCTCGACCTACCCATAATCCTCTAACATCTAAAAATTCGTCCAACTTTGAATTAATTGAATAAATGATTTTTAAACGATTCGCACGCATTTCCTATTCTACCCCGCTATATCGGAGTCTCTTCCGCTGCTCCGGGATTCCTTGCGGCTCTCCTCTGGTCTCCCTTCCTCGACCGCTATCTTTCCTATCGAACTCCTGGGGCCTCCCGACGCCCGTACTTTCGACCTCTCGCCCCTCCCAAACGGGGCCTAATTCAGCCGATCTCATACCCCCTTCTAAAGTTTGCGCGAAATTCCTTCGGTATTTCGCGTGAACTTTCTCTTGAAAGGAGTCGTCTGCCGTATGAGTCGGATGATCGTCGTCTTCTTCGTCCTCGATGCAGAATCTCCTCTCCTTCCCCCTTCTTTTCTTGACCGGTGTATCCTCCTCCGATCTTTCGCAGTTTCTCTTTCCTGCGCTTTCCCTGTTCGTTGCCTCGCCACTGGATTCGCCTCCTTTCTCGTCGTCCTCCTTCTCTCTTTGTTTCAAGAGTTTGTCAACTGCCGCCTCCTCAGCCAAATCAAAGACTGGCTGTTGCTTAACTGTCTTTGACCCGGTCTGGCTTCTGCTCGTGTCCTTGAAATGTCCCACCAAGTGTTGTGTAATCCTGGGTTTATTGGTATCATCCTGGATTCCTCCTCCGCTGTTCACTCCATCCGAAATCCAGCACCATTTCCTCGGCTCGAACTCTCCTGTATCGTGTAAGTCGTTACTATTAAATTCATAAGCAACGCTTACCGTTCTTTTTTGTCTCTTATCCGAGCGTTCGTCTCTGATCTGCATTAAGGTTTTTACGGTGAACTCCTTTTCCTTGTTCCCGCTCACTATGTCGACTTCGTCATGGTGCACGATAGCCGTTTTGTCCTCTGCCATTTCTCGTCTGGTCTCTTCCATGTCTCGTTTGCGCTTCCTTCCTTCCTTCATTGCTTGTTGTGGATCACCCTGTATCTCCGCTCGCAATTTTTTACATTTCTTAATTTTCTACGTCTTACATCCTCTTTATTTAACTGGTCGCGTAACAATTTTGTAATCGCTCGTTCTTCTCGATAAATTTCTCGCAACGATCGCATTAGCTTATAATTTAAATTTTTTGTTGACTCGAATAACGTTCGCGCTCGCCTTCTCTCTCTAATTCTATTCTGCTCGCGCGGTTTTCCTAATCTATTCTTATTTTCTAACGCTTTTCCCTGTGTTCGACTTTCTGCCTGTCTCACCCCGCTCAGTCTAGTTTCCGAACACACCAGAAAAGTCGTGTCCGCATCTATGTATCGCGTACTCCGTGTTCCGTCACCCTGCTCGTGTTGTTTTGACAGCTCGCTATTCTCGTCACGTTTCCCCAGTTTATCTATCGTTGTCGCGTCCGAATCTACCTTTCCCGCCTCGCTTTCTTCGCTCGCGTCCGAATTACACGTCTCGGTGTCTATTTCCCTCTCGCCTGGCGACGCGTGTGTTATCATTGAAGCTTCGCGGTTTTCGTCCTCGTTCTCATCCGTGTTATTTTGAGTGTTTTCGTTTTCGCGTTTGTCTACTGTGAATTCGCGTGTGTCTTCCCCGTCTTTCGTTTCGTCACTGTCAAAATTGTTTTGTGGCTCTAATTCTGTTTTCTTTCTTTCCAGATTCTGGTAGTATCTGGATTTGTTTGCGTATCTGACAGTTCCTCTTTTACGGATAATGTCTGCGTCCGTCTCGTCACTCTCTCTATTCGCCGTTGGGATTTGGATGTGCTGTTCACTCCTCTCCAATGGGTATATATTTTCCTTTTGTTCTTCTCTCATTGCGGTAAGTCTTCTACTGGATTCTTCTCCTATTATAATTGCCTCGCTTCTTCCAAATAATACTATGGGGTATATTTCCATTTTCCTCTCGTATATTTCTAACTCTATACGTACCACCTTTACTTTTGTGTCACTCATCCCTCTCATGCACTCCGGTATCCTTTCTCTATCTGTTATGTATACCATTTTTGCATTCTCTCTTTCCAATCTGTCCACGCATGCCGTAGAAATAATATCACACTGTCCCGCTACGTCCATATATGTTCTGCATTTGCTTTTTCCTATCCTCGCAAGCATTTTCCTCGCTGGTATGGCCTCGCTCCATATATCCTTTGCTCGCATCATCATCTGAAATGTCTCTTGATTAATTCTATTTGTTATTTCAGATCTACGCATACCTGTTTCGCTATCGTCATTGTCTTCCTTATTTTTCATGACTGGTTTCTGCCTGCCACTCTGTTCGCTCCCCCTTCTAATCTGCTGCTGTGTAAGTATGGTTTCTTTTCCATCTCCCTGTTTCGCCATCTCACAATACTCTATCTTTCTTTTCTGTTTCAGGTTCTTCGTGTCTGCTGAAGGCTTCGTTTCCAATTCTGGGCTTGATGATGGTTCACTTAAGATAAGTTTGGTCTTTCCCCTATCTTTTTCTCTACTTTCCAACTTCGAATCCGATTCTTTGTGGGTTTCTCTTTTTCTTTTTTCAGGTGTACGTGCTTGGTTGCTGACAGTGCTCCCCCTTCTAGACTGTACTTCTTCTTCGTCTGCCGTCCCTTTTAATGGGGTTCTCATCGCATTTTCTCTCCTATCCGTTTTTGGTTTTGCTTTGGACGATCCTGCAACATATTCTATATCCTTTTGTAACTTACGTCTCATTATTTCTAATTGTTTTTTCATTTCCTCAATTCTCTCGTTCTCTATTTGTATTTCTTCTTCCTCTTCTTCCAGATTTACCGTCGACTCTCTCCTCTCCGTGGGATTCGTCGAGGGATTTATCGTCCGTGCGCTTATCCCTAGCTTCGTGCAGAACATCCGCCATTTATTATTTATGAATTGTCCCTGTCTATCCGTTATTATAATATCCGGTTTTCTTTCTCCCTGAAAATGCTTTTTCGCCAGTATATCCGTCATTGTCTTCAAACGTTTGTCCGGCATGTAATATGATTTTCTCGATCCAGTTTTCAAGTTTGTTAGCGTCAAATTGTATTTCTGCTCCGGTGTCGCTCCGAAAAACGGTCCGTATATATTTAACGTCGATACGTTTTTATCCCTATTCTCCTCCGCGATTCTCCTAATCATTCTCTCTTTCTTTTGCTCACCGCTTTCTTCCGCTTTTCCTCCCACCGTATTATTTTCTTCCTCGCTTGCATTCTCGTCGCTCAGAAATATCTCCTCTACCTCTCTCTGTGTGAATATCGGTTCGCTATTTTCCGGTTCTCTATCTTCCTCCGTTATGTTTAATATCCCGAAAAAATTATCTATTTCTTCCGGCGTGCAGTCCGTTAACTCCGGACCTTCGTAGTCTATCATTATCGCGTTTACCGTCAGTATCTTTCGTCCTCTGCTTCTAAATCTATTTCTATTCCCTCGTCTCCACAATTCATAGCCACTTTGTGTTCGTATATGAAATCCATTCCAAATACGATCTCATGTATCAATTTGTCGACTACTAATATTTCTTGCCTAAACGTCTTTCCCTCTATCTTAAATTTGTAACGGCAGGGCCGTTACTAAGAGCCTACTATGTAGAATCCAGCAAATATAGATATGTATATACACGGCTTGCTTATTCACCCAGCTATACCTATCCCGCTACCGCCATATTGCCTAACGCATGCGCACGCCCGCTCGATTTACGCTCTCGCTCACCGACACGCGCTATCTCGCTTAGCATGCGCTCTCGCTCGCCGACACGCTCTGTCTCGCTCTCGCGGGGTGCCCACGCGGTACCGACTCCCACCGCCGGACCGACGGCGCACAGTGGGGGCCGCCGGCCGGGTATATAAACCCGGCCGGCCGAGACATCGAGACCAGATCCTATCCCGACCAGCTCCCGATACCGATCTCACTACCTACCGACTACCTCTTGGGGCTAAGGTTGTACTCAGCCCTGCCGGGTTGAACCGGCATTCTATACCTCGGGCCAAGGTTGTACTTGGCCCCGTCGGGTTGAACCGACTTCCGTTGCTTAGGCAGCGCTCGACGTGACACTCGAGCCTGCCGGTAATACCTAGCCGCCTGACCTAACCTTAGATAATAAGTGCATGTTCCGACCGCGTTGTACATAGAACCGCATGATAGAGATAAGTTCGCTAATTCTAAGTCGCGTAGTCGTAGACCTGCTAGTTATAAGGCCTGTTAGTCCTAAGTCCGCCAGTCGTAACCGCATGTTAGGAATAAGACCTGTCTAGGAATAAGTCAGCTAGTTATAAGACCTGCTAGTATTAAGACCTGTCTAGGAATAAGTCAGCTAGTTATAAGACCTGCTAGTAGTAAGCCCTGTCTAGTACTAAGTCCGTTAGGTATAAGGCCTGTTCGTCATAAGTCTCTAGTTCTAATCGCGCCGTCAGCGCCTGTAAATAAAACCGGGTACCACTGCACGCCGCACTTGTCTTGCGCTTCTCACCGCTTTGCGACCTTCGCTTTGCGCCTGCGCGCCCCGCCGATCCTGCTACCAGCGACTGCCTTCACCGCACGCTATCGCCAGACCCTGCACACTGTATCTATCTTTCTCTATCTGAATAAACGATCTCTTTCTAACTACACTGTGTCTCGTAAGCTTGAGTCTCCCCTCCTCTCGATCCCGGACACCGACGAGCCGATCCGAGCGTCCAGCGAGGTGACCGCGTTACAAATTCTATTATCGTTTTGAATAGAATCTTTATAGCCTTTTTCGAAAATGCTCCCACGAGTTGCATCTTCTCCACCGGTTGTATCTCCATTACTACTCCGTCTTGCTTTATTTGTTCGTATGTTTCCCTACTCATTGCTGATATTTCAGCGCCCGTGTCTATTAGACATTTCGCTTCTATTTTGTTAAATCTCGCCGTTACGAATGGCCCTTTTTTAATATTTATTTTCGCCTGATCTTCGCATGTCACTTCGTCTACCTCTTCTAAAATTCTTTTAGTCCTTATACTTGACATCGATTGTTCAATTTCTTCTCCGTCGTCTAACATCTCTGTCTCGCTCTCTCCCTCTTCGCTTATCTCATCGCCGCTTCTATTTCTTTCCTGTCTAATATTTAACGCCGCTACCTGTCTTCTACTTGTTTGATTACGCGTTATCGCTTTCTCGTCGCCTTTCTTATTCGTGTTCCCTTCTCTTTGGTATCTAACTAACTTCCTCCCTTCGCTCTCGTCTTCGTTTGGTATCTCTGTTATCTGTACCGTCGGTTGTCGGTCGTGTGGATTATTCTCGAATCCCCTCCTTCTTGCTTCTCCGCTATTAAATCCGAATCTATTTTCTCTACCGAATCTATAATTCCGGTCGCTAATTTGCCTCGGTACATTAATACTTAATCCCTCCGTTCTCGATCTCGCCTCATACATTCTTTTCGCGATATTCGGTATCTCTTCCGCGCTCTGTTTTCTCGCTACTTTTACAACTTTTTGCTCGTATTCTAAATTATCTAATAATGTTGCGAGTTCGCTAATCGATCTTACAGTCGACGGCCTAATTTCCCTCGCTATTTCGCTCCCGAAATGTCGTTTTATACATCTAATCGCTTCGTGCTCCGACATCGGTGGTTCGAGATATTTTGTTTGCCTCGCTAAATTCATCGCGTATTCCGCCATTGATTCGTCTTTCCCCGCCTTATATTTTCCTATATATAGGCCCTCTCTGAATCGCGCCTGTTGTTCTTCTCCCCAGAAATATTCTCGAAACATTTCTTTAGCCTCTTCAATCGTTTCGGGCTCGTTTACCTCGATCCAATTTCCCGCGTTCCCTTTTAGACATTTTCTAAAATAATGTAATTGGTCCTGCTCGTTTATATCTTCGTATTCCGCCACCTTTTCAAATCTTCTCAAAAACTTTATCGGATTTTGATTATCCTCGCGCCCTTTGAATCTTATCTCCGCAAATGGATCTGTCAATCATCCGCCCCTCGGTAATCTTACGTTTCCCATAAAATTCGCGTTTTCCGCGCCGTAGTCTGTCGGTCTCGCGTTCCCGAATACCGGTCTCCCTCGCGTTCCCGTTCTTTCAAAATCGTGTTTTCCGTCGCTCTCCTTGGTTCCCCGCGACTTCCTGTCTTTAATTCTTCTATTTCGCGTTTTAATTCGTCGATTTCTCCGGCCCATCGCGCGTCTATCGATTCGCGTATTTCGTTTTCCCGCTGTTTCTCTCGTTCCGCGGCCTCCCTCGTTATTCTGTCCATTCTTTCGCGAAGCTTACTATTTTGATCGCGCAATCGTTCCGCTTCCGCCGAAACTTGTGTTATAACGTCCATTTCTTCGCTTGCGGTTGTGCGCTTACTATTTTTTACCGGTGATCTCGTTATCGACATGTTTCTATTTTACACTTTATTTCGTTATTTTAACACTATTATGCGATCCCTTTACTAACGTCGCGTCTGTCCGTTATTTTATTCCCTATACGTCTTTGCTGGAATAAAATTTCGTTAGTATACACACATATACACAAATATATCAATATTCACATGCGGTTTTCAATGTATCACTCAATGTAATATATTGTCAGGTAAATATTCAATAAATTTTGTGGGTTTTCCTTGGAAATATATTTTTTATTTCTTCGCTTCCTCTCCTGCTTCCCTGTAAAAGTTAGATTACGCGTGCGCAATTCTCTTTTTCTCTCAAGTCTTAATTAATTCGACTAGACTTATTTTTCCTTCTTATTACTTTAAACCTTAGAATAAACTTTAAGTATTCTTTAATCAATCTCTCAATTAATATTTGGAATCAATTTGTTGTTTTTGATTATAATTTACTTTCTCTTTTCTCAAACTGTAATTAATTGAGTCTATTATTATCTCTTTCCTTTTACTCCGTCGTATTATCTTCGTTTCTAAAATTTATAATCTTTACTTCATCAATCCACAAATTTGACTATCATAATAGTGCGCTTCAATCGGCTTACACAATTAATACATGTACATTTATATATCTCTTTTCAAATAAAATAATTTTCAAATCAGTATATAAATATTCTTAAATTTCAAATATTATTCCGCGCAGTATTTCGCAGCGTCTCAATATATTCTTTTGTTCGGCGTCGCGTCTAAATCGCGCCACCTCATCTGATGCTTTTGTTTTGTTTTGTCTACGAGACTGTCTCGAGCTTTCTTATCCCGCTCTCAAAATCTCCCCCTGTCAATCTCCCGTCTCGGACGATCTACTGATCTCTATCTTTTCCCGCCGTGTCTCGAACACGTTCAATCCTGTTGTGTCTAGCACAGTCCTGTTCTTTCTCGAACTTCGCGATTTTTCTATTTTAATCGATGGAATATTCCCGATATTTTTTAATGTAACAAATATTGCCTCGTTTTTCTCGTAAAAAAAAATTTCGCGTATTTCGCGTTACTCTCTTCTTTCCTCCCGCGTTTCTTTCTTTCAGTCGCGGTTTATTAACGAACTCTTTGTGCGATTTTTACATTTATCTCGCCCCACGCTTTGACGAATCAAAATTTATTTATGGGATCTCTAGATAATTTCGACAATCGTCTTTCGTATCGTCCCTCCCCTATTCAACTCTTTTCAACACTCGCTTTTAGCGTTATTATTTTGCGGTTTCTCTCCGAATTTTACCCGCTCTAACTAACTGAAGTAACTTTTTCCGAGCTTTTACACGAATTTCGCCCCAAGCTTTGACTGATCAAAATTGTTATCATGGGATTTTTAACTCGCTTTCGCGTCAGAATTTTACTCAGATTTATCTTTATTTGCCGGTTATTTCAACCTTTATTATTTTATTCAGCTTTCGTAGCTGCAATTATTACGACGTACCGAACGTCCTTTTCTTTCTGCTCCGATCCGCTCCCGCGCAACCGAAAACAATTTTTTCCGCGAATACTTTCGTTCGCTCCGTTTGACTATTCTCGCGTATTCTACGCACTAAGGAAATTTACTCGCGGTATATTAAACCTTCTGAGTCCCTTCTAATATGAAATTCAGTAATTATCTCGCGAAAATCACAACTCGATTCGCCCCGCGTCTCCCTCGATATAATTACCGGAAAGAATCGCGAAGTCCTGTCACGGTCGCTACAAAAAGACTTTATTAATGATATATTCTTTAATGGGGCTTACGCTCCTGGTATAGAAATCGTGTCCCGAGCCAAATAGGTCCCGAGAGTCTCAAAAAGATCCGAAATTGCAAATTCTTCCCCTCGAGAATGATATATCGCGGATATATAGCTGTAACCGGACAAGCCGGGTAAAAACTTACGTGACCTCTGCACAATTGCAAAATAAGGTCCTTGAAACGGTCGCCAGCTGCTTTTACCTTCTCAAGCAGCAAGGTATTATGTTTCCGACGGTGTCTACTCAATCTGGGCAATCCGGAATATCCTTGACTCCTTGGTAATGATTACCTCCGCTGGCGCGATCACCTTTTGGAAAATGTTTAGCCCCTTAATGGATACCAAAGCCCGGAACAATCTGAAACAAGCTAACAGAGTTCCTACCCGGGTCCGGGGAATATAAAGAAATTCTCACTGCGTTTACTTCGAAACGAACACTTTTAATGTATATTCTGTTTGAACATTCGTATATAAACTTCCAATACTACTACTACTCGAACACCTAAACTCTACGCGTCGCGGATATATAATTATATCAAAATCGACTAGCTGTATCTCAGCAATGTTACGGATAACGCTCCGTCCGCGAGCCGTGTTAACTCAACTCTCGCTGTGCGCCGACTGACCCCGATTTCCGCTTCCAGCTCACGCACATCGCCGCGCCTCCCCACTCTCGCGCATGCGCACTTCGTTCGCGCGCCAAACACCGCGTGGCGCCTGCATACGCGCCATTTCCCTATACAACGGGTGTCCCGAATGTATCTACTCTTTCTAATCCTTTTTCTTTTCTTTTACAGGTACTCCTGGCCTCCTGGATATGAATCTACGTCGCCGTATCTGCCGAATATACAAAATTAAATATTGGACTCATTCGCCCGTTACTCCGCCTGAATATCAAACATGGCCAAAATAAAGAAAAACTATATACTGGACTCGACCGCCCGTTACATCGCCTGAAATATCAAACTTGGACAAAAAATAAAAAACTATATACTGGACTCATTCGCCCGTTACTCCGCCCAAATATCGAACATGGCCAAAATAAAATAGGATACTATACTGGACTCGTCTGCCCGTTACATCGCCCGTGTTCACATCCCATGAATGGTTCGCGAATAAATGTCACAATAATTTTCGCCAATTGGAATTATAACAAAATAAACTATACTACCTCGGAGCTTTACGCTCAACACGTCTGAATGAAACCTTTTTGAACAAGTAAACTATATCGGAACGACAACTTAAACTAACTTAATATTAATCGTCTGTGTTGAATCCCGCATCAACCAATCACAATGCTTTTACGAGCGCGCGCTTGCTCGATCTACCCATAATCCTCTAACATCTAAAAATTTGTCCAACTTTGAATTAATTGAATAAATGATTTTTAAACGATTCGCACGCATTTCCTATTCTACCCCGCTATATCGGAGTCTCTTCCGCTGCTCCCGGATTCCTTGCGGCTCTCCTCTGGTCTCCCTTCCTCGACCGCTATCTTTCCTATCGAACTCCTGGGGCCTCCCGACGCCCGTACTTTCGACCTCTCGCCCCTCCCCAAACGGGGCCTAATTCAGCCAATCTCAAGGTTAGGTTGTGACCGGACAAAACACGCGAGATGGAGAAATCTACACTAAATGCAGGTTTTCCTACCTTGTTATTACGGTCGCCAGTTCGTTTTACCTCCAACGAACAAGGAATGCCCTTGGACGACGTCCCTTCTGGTCTGCCGTCGGACTGGTTGCACAGCGTCAGGATCACGCTGGTTCGAACGCCACTGCTTTTCCGCTTGGCTTGTGAGGAATTATCCTTAATTCCTTTCTTCTTTTATGTTTCAGGTCGCCGCTGGATTCACTGGATCAACGCCCATGGATGTTTGGACTTCCCGTTGTATGGAATTGCCTCGACGCCTCAAGAATACGTCGGAACGACGTTATTTGTGCAACGATAGTTTGTTGGACAAATTATCTGCTTCTTAATAAATCCCTTCCGTTTTTCTGTTTCAGGTCGCCGCTGGATTCGTCGGATCAACGTCCCAGGATGTCAGGACTACCCGTTGCACGCCGCTGGATCGACACTCGTTCACAGGTAAGGATAGTTTGGGTTTGTGGTGATTAAATCACTAACACACTACTTTTAATATATATAAAAGTATAAATATATTTAAAAGAAAATATTTCAATTTCTTTATAAAATGTTCGCTTACTCGCGAATCTTCACACTACGGAGATGTTTCTCGTTTAAAAATAAACTGCCTTTTATATTAATTCTAACGCGAATCTCTCAACGCACGAGAGTTGTCTATTCGCGACTATCTTCTTTAAGAATTTCTATCTTATATCACAAAAAACCCGTGAAGACGTTTTGTTTTCTTTCAGCGCTTCCTAGTCGGGAAAAAAGGCCTCGAGTGCCGCTCCGCACGGCCTTTTATACGCCTTCCCACTCTTGGTTCTCCCGCTCTCCGGCTTCCCCTTCTTCCGGAGAACCGCCTCTCTGATGCGCGCGTACGCGCATTCGGCGATGTACAGCAAGTGCTGTACATCGGGTGTAAAATACAAAAAAGTGGCTCGGATCGTATTTTCCTTAAAAACTATACCTAAATCTATACTACATGTCTATGACTATACTATATACATTTTTACTATACTATCTACTACACACAATAAGGTGCAGAAGTGCTGCACTTCAAGTGTAGCAACTTATTTCTACATTTTTGCACCTTTTTTATCACAGGTCGTTCCGCTGCATAAAAACATAAAAATAAACGTGTTTTTCTAAAATATTCGTGCAAAATAATAAAACTTAAAACTACTTAAAACTAATCAGTCTTATTTACAGTCTTTATTTCTTCGCTGATTTTCTCGCCACTTTTCTTCTTCGAACCGGCTGCCAATCGCTGTCCGAGTCCGAATCTCGGTATTCGGGACGAACCCTTGTCACCTTTCCCTTGGATACTGTGAGGATCGGTGACTTTGCTCCCTGGCCCGTTTTTGATGACGAGGGTTTATCCTCCGGCCTCAATTCCCCCTCCAAGGGGTTTTGCCGAGAGCTTAGAGCTCGGCGAAGCTCCTTCTTGGCTGGTTGTTTGTTGGTGGTCTGTATCGCTTTCAATACTTGAATTTCCTGAATTTCCTTTTCAGGATTTTCTTTGTTTGGAGGTTTGATCTGGATGTCTTGGATTATTTTTGGTTTGTCGCTGCTTACTGGCAGGTTGACATCCCGGTTCTCTTTGTCCTCGTCGTGTGTGGGGTGTATCGAGTGTTCCCCCGATCCGTCGTCTGACGTGACGATTTCCTCCTCCTCGCCGTATCTCACCGTCATTTCGTTTTCATCGATCGTGAAGTTGAGGTAAATTTTCTCCATCGATGCGATGTCCTCTTTTATTTTTCTCACTGATATTATCGAGGTAACCTCGTATTCGGGATTACCTTCCTTGTCCGGTAGCAATATCTCGTTATAGAACGTGCGGTTCATTTTTTCATTTTGCAGTTTGACAAATATGGCTTGAGATATTTCCGACGTCCTCTGTTTCTCCTTTCTGAGCAGTTCTTCGGCTTCTTTCCTGGTAGGTCTTGTTTCATTGTTTTGCTTCTCGGTTAACCTCGTTAGCATAGCCAGTCTGTCGTTCCGCTCTCTATTCACCGCTTCGAGCGTAATGTCCGTTAGGTAGTCGTAAACTAACCCGTCCTCCGCTTCGATCCTCTGTTTTTCCTCGATTTTCGTCTCCATTTCTCCTCGTACTAACCAATTCGCTTTATTACGTTCTGTCTCCGTACGTTCGATCACTCGACTGTGTCGGCCATCTTGGATCATGGTCTTAGGGTCGCTCCCTATGTCCGCGCGCTCCCTAGTAACTTGTCCAGCCAGCTGATTGGCTGTTCCCAGATCTTCGTGAGTCGTTGGTAATTTTCTTATATCTAACTTATTTTCTTTAATTTTGACATATTTGTTGCTCAAATTGTTAATTCTGTTGTCGCTATTACAAATTTTTCTTTTCTTACATAAATTCTTAATTGTATGAGTATTATCATTACAAAGTTCGTTTTTGTTACATAAATGGCTTAATCTAGTAAATGTTACATTTTTGTTTCCGCTTAATTCGGATCGCGTATTAATTTTAAAGCTAACTCGAGGTTTTTTGGGATTTTCTTTATTCGTAACCTCTTTTTCGCTACTATTATTTAGTTCGTTATCTAAAGTTACTTTTTCCTCTTTTTCTCTTTTAGAAATTTTTTCCTCACTAGTATTTTGTTCTTTAAGCTTTAATTTTTCTAAAATTTAGCTTTCTAACGTTTGTTTTTCGCTGTTATCTTTCCATTTGTCAGATAATTCTTCAGTGGCCAATTGTTTGAAATTTTCGTACGATTTGTTTAAATTGTATAGTGAATTTCCAAAACTTTCATCTAAATTTACTCTAGTCGAATCATTTATTTTGTTTATCCAACCTTTTAAATTCTTAAACAAATTTTCTAAAATGTTTGAGTTTGATTGTAAATTGTCAAAGTTTTCGTTTATTCTTTCGTTATTTGTCGAATTTATAATTATTGTATCCCTTGAAGAATCATTTGGTTCTATATTATTCATTTCTTTCAAATCTATACGTTCTTTTATATTTTTACGTTTATTATTTGCTGACTCGATATCTCTAGTTTTTTCTCGGGATTTTATTTCGTTTGTTTCGCTCGAGGAATTAGCATTTCCTTCCGCACGAGTGTTCCTATTTTCTAATCGTTTTTCTTTATTTACAGTTTTTAAATCTAAATAACGCATATAATCTTTCTTATCCTCTAAATTCGCTCGCACGCTTTTCGTTGTTTCGCACTTATTGTCTTTACTAATGTCCGTTTGCCGAATATTATTCTCATTCGGTCTTAACGGCGTGCTGCTGTCTTTTGGATTAAAGTTTTTCGTTTCGTCGCATATCGCACTCGCGTTCGCGGCATTTTTCGCACTTTTTTGCGCACTTTGCCTATCGCTTGCTACAATTTCTTTTTTCTTTATCGCTACGTTTTTCGCAACGTTTTTCGCAACTTCGCTCGCGCTATCGTTGTCTTTTACTATTATCGTTTCGCGCACTTCTGAATTTTTATCACTTTTGTTTTTGAAATGCTCGATTATTTGAATATCGGGCTCGATATTCGCTACCGCACTAACACTTTCTTCGTGTCGACTCTTTTTAAGGGTTGTGGGTTGCGCTTTAGCCTCTTCTTCTCGCAGCTTCCGCTTCCTGGACTCCATCGATAGGTGCTCGCTCCATCGGGTTAATGGAGATTCCATTCACTTCTCCCTTTCTTTGATTTTGCTGCCTAACTCTCGGCACGTGAATTTGCCCAATAGTATGCAGGGTTTATCCACGTCCAAGATCATTGCTTCCACGTTGGCTGTTATTTGGAAAATGACTATATCCACTTTAACAGCTTTAAAGCTCACCTTCTTTTCTCTTTTTAGGTAAGCCGGAATATTTTTCGACTCGGTAAGGCGGTTTAATTTACGTACGTTGGTATCAATGCTTTCAACCAACGTACTCGAGATTACATTGAACTCGCCTCTGTAGTCGAAGTGAATTCTCACTTCTTGACCTTCGGCTATTCCTGCAAAGGATGGTATGGATTTCTCCCCGGAAATTAGACTAATTATTCTCGAGATGTGTCTTCTCCCTTTTTCGCTGATTAATGACCTTTTTCTTTTTCTCAGGTTTTTTCCCCTCCCGGTTTCGTTAGGTTCTGGATCGTCAAGTTTCTCCAGCGTTGGATTATCACCGGTAAGTATCTCTTCGTTCGTTCGTTCCTTCTCGCTCTCCGACTCTTTTTGCATGTCGGTTATGAAATCTTGGATCTCTCCCATCTCAATCTTCTTAATATTCTTCGAGGTTTTTACCATATTTACCTCGATCCTTTTGTTTAGAGTTGTCTCTCTGTGTGGTTTTAGCTGTCTGGAATTGAACGTTCCCAAAACGTTTCCTTCCAAGTCTTCTACCACGTAAGCGTTTCTGCGTACCTCGCTGTATATCTTGTATGGTCCGTCGTACACCAAGTGAATTTTTCGCGTTAATCTGCGATTCGCGTCACTTCGACGATGGAGTTTAATCCACACTTTATCACCCGCTTGGTACCTTTTCGCTTCCCCGTGCTTATCAGCTTGAATTTTTCGCTGCGTGGCTCTTTTCCGCAACATCATCGTTGCGGTTTTTATCCTCTCTGCCAATATTTCGGCTTGGTTTCGTCCTTCCTCGACGAATGGTTCTAGTCTCGGATCTACGAACAGTCGTTCGTCTTGTTCCGGATGAAGCTCGTTCGGGCTGAATCCGGTACTGCGATGAGACGTCGAATTTATAGTCTTTTCGGCTCGTTTCACGATTCGGTCCCATCCAGTTTGACGGTCGTGTGCGTAGACGCGTATGATGCGTCCCAGCTCTCTCATCACCCTCTCCACTGGGTTGGACTGAGGGTTGTACGGCGACGTCTTCCTAATAGAAAAACACATCCGCTGCAAATTCCTGCCATCTCGCGGTAATAAATTGCCCCCCGTTATCGGACAGTATTTCTCTCGGAATACCGACTCTACCGAAATGTTCCGTTTGCAACGTGTCGATTATCGACTCTAATTTCTGATTCTTTAACGGATACAATTTCGTTAATTTGGAAAACTGATCCATCGTTACCAATATATATTTATTCCCGCGCGGTGTCTGAGGCAAAGGTCCGAACAGATCGATCGAAATTACTTCTCCGGGTTTTTCCGGTAATACGTAGTATTCCGTTCCGCGCGTCGGTCTCGTAAAATATTTCGTCGCTTGGCAAACGCTACAGGACGCTACAACGTCCCTTACAACGCGTTCTAGATTCCGTATCGCGAAAAATCTTTCCATAAACTCGGTGACTTTATCCGTTCCGAAATGCAGCAGATAATCGTGTACCCTGTTCGTGAGTTGCCATTTAACAGCCTCCGGCACAACGATTCTCTCTCCTTTCGGTGTTTCTACGCGAATAAGTCCCTCTCTTGATAAAAATTCGCTCGACGCTTCCGCGACTATTTCTCGTAGAATTTCGTCGTCGCGCTGCGCTTTCTCGAGCATATCTACCCACGATGCGGTTTCTATTTCATCTTTCGGCTGTTTAATTGCCGCGATATGTTTAATTTTTCCTTCCTTCTTCGCGTATCCGTTTTTAACGTTGTTACGCGACAACGTGTCTGCAATTTTATTTTCTACCCCTGGCACATGGCAAATCTCTAACTCGAACTCGTTTAGGAACGCCATCCATCTCGCGATTCTCGCGCTATCATCCGCGCACGCGGTTATGAATTTCAACGCTTTATGATCGGTATGAATTTTTATTTGGCGCCCTAAAAGCGTGGTGTGCCACTTGCGTAATGCCCAGACTATCGCTAGACATTCGATTTCCGTCACGGTGTAATTTAATTCCGCACCTTTCAGGCTACGGCTCGCGTAAGCTACCGTGTATTTTATTTCGGATTCATTTTCGTCGTATTGATATAAACCCGCCCCAAACCGTATTTCGACGCGTCCACGTATAAACCGAACTGTAGTCCCGGTCTAATTATGAATAAGCATTTCGCTTCGTTAAACGCTCGCTTTATTTCGTCAAACGAGTCTTGTAATTCGTCGTTCCACGCGAATTTCACATTCTTTTTCAATAAACCTTCCAAAGGTTTCGTCATTCTCGCTAGTCCCTTTATAAATCGACGATCCCAGTTTACCAGCCCGAGAAAAGCTTGTATCGCTTTCTTGTTCCTCGGCCTCTCGAAATTCTGAATCGCGAGTTTCGTGTCATCGTTCATATCGGCTTTAATCTGGTCGAACGTATGACCCAAAAAACGAATTTCGGTTTTCAAAAATTCGCACTTTTCTTTATTCAATCGGAAACCGACCTTTCTCAATTTTCCGAGAACATAGCTTATATGGAATAAGTATTCTTCCAAGCTATTAGACGCGATTAGAATATCGTCTAAGTAAACGATCGTAAATGGATCACACTCGTCCCCGATCGCTTTCTGCATTGCTCGCGTGAACGATGCTCCCGCAGTTTTTAAACCGAAAGGTAGTCTACGGAACACGTATGTTTGGTTATCGAATTTAAAACCCGTAAACTCTCTACTTTCCCTTTCTAGCGGAATCTGCCAGAATGCCATGGCCACGTCCAACGTCGAGTAGTACTTCTTATCTCCTATCCGTCGGAACACTTCGTCGATCGTTGGAGGTTGATCGTGGTCATTGGTCATTCGCTTATTTATTTCTCGCGCGTCTAGACACAATCTAATTTGCCCCGTCTTTTTAATCACGACTACTATCGGATTGACGTATTGCGTATTTGCGCGTTCGATAATTCCGTCCCTTTCGAGTGTTTGCAAATGCTCTTTTACCTTAACTCTGTGTATTTCCGGCACGGGATATGTTTTAGCTTTAAACGGTTTTTCCGTATTTACCGTTATCTTGTGTGCGTAGTGCTTTACGCATCCTATTTCGTTTTTGAAAAGCTCGCCATGCTTTGTTAATATTTTTCCCAACTGTCTCTCCGCGTCTTGAATCGAAATCGCGTTAAGGACGATCTTATTTCTGCTCGAACTACATTCCGGAAAATCTATTATAAATTTCCTACCGCAGTTTATCGCAGCGTTACGTTCCGACAGAAAATCCATGCCGAGTATCATCTCGTACGATAGATTCCTCACGATATAGAACTCGTGCGAAAACTCCCTCCCATTAATCAGGAAACTTGTTTGAATTCGGTTCGCGATTAATTGCGCGCGGTCCGAAAAAGCTCCTACGAGTGAGAATTGTTTAATCGGAATTATTCGCATCGTAGTCTTTCCGTTCGTGAGTGCGTCGTAAACGTCCTTCGTGATCAACGAGATCTGCGATCCCGTATCCACGAGAGCTTTAATTTTTAATTTATCAATTAAAACCGTAACGTACGGGGAACCCTGCTTACGCGCAGTTTTTTGGTCCTCCTCCGTTACCTCGTCGACGTCGCGTAAAATTTCCTTCGTACGTATTATCGCGATTTTATTGTCGTCTCTCGTTACTGGTCTATCTCCTTTAACTACGTTGTTTTCAACAACCGTAGTTTCCGAACACGGTGTCGGTACGTCTCCCTCGACTACCGGTTCGCTATCTTTATCCTCCTCGTTTCTAATCAACGCGATATTTCTCGTATACGCGTATTTATCGGTCTCTTTCGTCGCTTTAATAAATTCGCGTTTTTGCATATTTATGTTGCGCGCGTTAATCTCCTTTTTATTTATTTGCGCGTCGTTGTTCGGCAATTGTTGAGATATCGCGGTATTATTATTATCCCTTTCCGCGTTGTAAAATCTTTTATAATCCCGGTATCTATTCACCGGTTCGCCCCTATCGACTATTGCGTCATTTCTTACGTCGTACGCATTCGACGTTTGTCTCGCGCTATCGCGATTGAAATTTGATCCGTCTACGTCGCGCGCCTTTGTCGGGTATCTCGCGCTCGAACTCGCGCCACCGCGATTGAAATCCGATCCGTATCGGTATCTCGACTGCGTATTCGACGTTCTTCCAACGATTTCTCGCTGCGTATTACTTTTAACGCTTAAATCTCGTCTTTTCGCGTTATCGTTTAAAGTATACGTTTTCTTTTCGCGTTTTTGCTCGTACTCTATTTCGTCGAGCAACGTAATAAATTCTTCGACATTTTTTACGGTCGTCGGCCGGATCTCACGCGCTACATTTGGGCCAAAATGCCTTTTCACGCACCGAATAATCTCATGCTCGGACATCGGTGGTTCCAAGTACTTTGCTTGTTTCGCCAAATTTAACGCGTACTCGCTCATCGTCATGCTACTGTCGCGTCTGTAAAATCCCGCGTATATTTCCTCGCGGAATCGCGCCTGTTGTTCCTCGCCCCAAAAAATACTCTTTAAAAACGTATATCGCTTCGTTAATATTTTCCGGTTCCCTAATTTCGAACCAATTCGATGCCGTGCCCCTCAGGCAACTACCGAAATAGTACAACTGCTCTACGTATCCTACTTCCTCGTACGCGGCAATTCTTTCAAATTTTTTTATAAATTTGATCGGGTTTTGCGGATCGTTCCTCCCCGAATATTTTATCTCCTCGAATGGATTTTTAAGCCAACCACCCTTTGGCAGTCTCGCATTTGAGACTAAATTCTCTCCTACTTTAATTTCAGCACGAACGGAATTTTCCCTATCGTCGGACATTCTCGCATGACATTTCTCGCTATCATGAATCCTGTCTTGGCTAAGCGTCACCGTATCGCGCTCTTCCGACTCCCTAACTCTCTCGTATCTCTCTTTAAGAGACTTAGAATTTTGTTTCCCGGCGTTTTCCGTAGCATCGGACATTCTTACACGACGTTTCTCGCCATCATGCATCCTGTCGTCGCTCGGATTTACCGGACTACGCGCCTCTAACGCTTTTACTCTCTCGCATATTTCGCGCAGAGATTCGATATCTTTATCGTCTACTTTATTTTCGGCTTGAAATTCGCTTTCGCGCTCTCTTTCCAAGTCCTCTATATGTTTACGGAATTTCTCATTTTGCAATCTGAGAATTTCTAATTCCGCTTCGCGTCTCCCCAATTCTTCTTCCGCGCTCATTTTTACGTGCGAACGCGTATTTGTTTCATCTCGGGGTTTCACCGGAGATCTAATTATTCTCGGCTTTTTACTTTCGGGCTCGCTCGCGCTACCCGTCGCCGAATCGTTCTCGCGTTTGTCCGACATTTCGTTCGCGAATGTTTAATTCCTATAAAAAACGGCACTACCGGTTTTCTACGTTACCGCGTTACTGCGTCGTTCGGAATCGTCTTTTTCGGGTCACTACGCGCTATTTCACGTAACTATCCGCGTTTCTCGAATACTCGACTCGCAACGTTTAAATCAGCAACGTCCTGTCACGGTCGCCAATTCTTTATCGTCGTGAATTGACCACAGTCTTTTATTTTTACTTAGAGGCCTGATCTCTAACACAGATTACCTGTTATCGCTTAACGGACAAGTAGTTTCGATCGGACTTCGTATTCCTACTTGCAAGTTCACTCAGATTACCGGTATATTTTCCGGATTCGCGACGTAATTCACTGTGACCGGACTAAACACACGAGATGGAGAAAATTACAGTAAATGCAAGTTTTCCTACCTTATTTAAACGGTCGCCAGTTCGTTTACCTCCAACGAACAAGGGATGCCCTTGGACGACGTCCCGTCAGGTCTGCCGTCGGACAGATTGCACAGCGTCAGGATCACGCTGGTTTGAACGCCACTGCTTCTCCGCTTGGCTGTTGAGGAATTATCCTTAATTCCCTTCTCCTTTTATGTTTCAGGTCGCCGCTGGATTCACCGGATCAACGCCCAATGATGTTTGGACTTCCCGTTGTATGGAATTCTTTCGACGCCTCGAGAATACGTCGGAACGACGTTATTTGTGCAACGATACTTTGTTGGACAAATTATCTGCTTCTTAATTAATCCCTTCTGTTTTTCTGTTTCAGGTCGCCGCTGGATTCGTCGGATCAACGCCCCAGGATGTCAGGACTACCCGTTGTACGCCGCTGGATCGACACTCGTTCACAGGTAAGGTTAGGGTTACGGAGTTCCAGCTTTTTTGCCATTTTTTATTTCGGAAATCGAAAATTGGTCACGCGAAACGGATTCTGGCGTTTGTTTCGCGTCGATATCTATCTCCGTTCCTTAGTTATAGGGGTGCAAAGCGCCCCTTGCTATTTTGGGTCCGTAACTCGGAAACCGTTGACGCGGGAGGATTGGCACCCGAGGGACATCGATCGGTCTCGCGAAGGGCTACAACTTTGGTCCCGTACTCCACCCCCCTAGGACCCACCCTTTGGCCCCTGTATACTTGGTCCAAAGGGGTGAAAATTTTTTTATTACGGAAATCGGAAGTGGGTCACCCGAAACGGATTCTAGCGTTGGTCTCGCGTCGATATCTATCTCCGTTCCTTAGTTATAGGGGTGCAAAGCGCCCCTTGCTATTTTGGGTTCGTAACTCGGAAACCGTTGACGCGGGAGGATTGGCACCCGAGGGACATCGATCGGACTCGCGAAGGGCTACAACTTTGGTCCTGTACTCCACCCCCCTAGGACCCATCCTTTGGCCCCTGTATACTTGGTCCAAAGGGGTGAAAATTTTTTTATTACGGAAATCGAAAGTTGGTCACGCGAAACGGATTCTGGCGTTGGTCTCGCGTCGATATCTATCTCCGTTCCTTAGTTATAGGGGTGCAAAGCGCCCCTTGCTATTTTGGGTCCGTAACTCGGAAACCGTTGACGGGGGAGGATTGGCACCTGAGGGACATCGATCGGACTCGCGAAGGGCTACAACTTTGGTCCTGTACTCCACCCCCGTAGGACCCACCCTTTGGCCCCTGTATACTTGGTCCAAAGGGGTGAAAATTTTTTCATTACGGAAATCGAAAGTGGGTCACGCGAAACGGATTCTAGCGTTGGTCTCGCGTCGATATCTATCTCCGTTCCTTAGTTATAGGGGTGCAAAGCGCTCCTTGCTATTTTGGGTGCGTAACTCGAAAACCGTTGACGCGGCAGGATTGATATCCGAGGGATATCGATCGGTCTCGCGAAGGGCTACAACTTTGGTCCTGTACTCCACCCCCGTAGGACCCACCCTTTGGCCCCTGTATACTTGGTCCAAAGGGGTGAAAATTTTTTTATTACGGAAATCGGAAGTGGGTCACCCGAAACGGATTCTAGCGTTGGTCTCGCGTCGATATCTATCTCCGTTCCTTAGTTATAGGGGTGCAAAGCGCCCCTTGCTATTTTGGGTTCGTAACTCGGAAACCGTTGACGGGGGAGGATTGGCACCTGAGGGACATCGATCGGTCTCGCGAAGGGCTACAACTTTGGTCCCGTACTCCACCCCTCTAGGACTCACCCTTTGGGCCCTGTATACTTGGTCCAAAGGGGTGAAAATTTTTTTATTACGGAAATCGAAAGTTGGTCACGCGAAACGGATTCTGGCGTTGGGCTCGCGTCGATATCTATCTCCGTTTCTTAGTTATAGGGGTGTATAGCGTCCTTTGGTATTTTGGGTCCGTAATTCGAAAACTGTTGACGCGGCAGGATTGACACCCGAGGGATATCGATCGTTCTCGCGAAGGGCTACAACTTTGGTCCCGTACTCCACCCCTCTAGGACTCACCCTTTGGGCCCTGTATACTTGGTGCAAAGGGGTGAAAATTTTTTTATTACGGAAATCGAAAGTTGGTCACGCGAAACGGATTCTGGCGTTGGTCTCGCGTCGATATCTATCTCCGTTCCTTAGTTATAGGGGTGCAAAGCGCCCCTTGCTATTTTGGGTTCGTAACTCGGAAACCGTTGACTGGGGAGGATTGGCACCTGAGGGACATCGATCGGTCTCGCGAAGGGCTACAACTTTGGTCCCGTACTCCACCCCTCTAGGACTCACCCTTTGGGCCCTGTATACATGGTCCAAAGGGGTGAAAATTTTTTTATTACGGAAATCGAAAGTTGGTCACGCGAAACGGATTCTGGCGTTGGTCTCGCGTCGATATCTATCTCCGTTTCATAGTTATAGGGGTGTATAGCATCCTTTGGTATTTTGGGTCCGTAATTCGAAAACTGTTGACGCGGCAGGATTGACACCCGAGGGATATCGATCGTTCTCGCGAAGGGCTACAACTTTCGTCCCGTACTCCACCCCTCTAGGACTCACCCTTTGGGCCCTGTATACTTGGTGCAAAGGGGTGAAAATTTTTTTATTACGGAAATCGAAAGTTGGTCACGCGAAACGGATTCTGGCGTTGGTCTCGCGTCGATATCTATCTCCGTTCCTTAGTTATAGGGGTGCAAAGCGCCCCTTGCTATTTTGGGTCCGTAACTCGGAAACCGTTGACGCGGGAGGATTGGCACCCGAGGGACATCGATCGGACTCGCGAAGGGCTACAACTTTGGTCCTGTACTCCACCCCCGTAGGGCCCACCCTTTGGCCCCTGTATACTTGGTCCAAAGGGGTGAAAATTTTTTTATTACGGAAATCGGAAGTGGGTCACCCGAAACGGATTCTAGCGTTGGTCTCGCGTCGATATCTATCTCCGTTCTTAGTTATAGGGGTGCAAAGCGATCCTTGCGATTTTGGGTCCGTAACTCGGAAACCGTTGACGCGGGAGGATTGGCACCCGAAGGACATCGATCGGACTCGCGAAGGGCTACAACTTTGGTCCTGTACTCCACCCCAGTAGGACCCACCCTTTGGCCCCTGTATACTTGGTCCAAAGGAGTGAAAATTTTTTTATTACGGAAATGGGAAGTGGGTCACCCGAAAAGGATTCTAGCGTTGGTCTCGCGTCGATATCTATCTCCGTTCTTAGTTATAGGGGTGCAAAGCGCTCCTTGCCATTTTGGGTCCGTAACTCGAAAACCGTTGACGCGGCAGGATTGATACCCGAGGGATATCGATCGGTCTCGCGAAGGGCTACAGATTTGTTCCTGTACTCCACCCTTCTAGGACTCACCCTTTGGGCCCTGTATACTTGGTGCAAAGGGGTGAAAATTTTTTTATTACGGAAATCGAAAGTTGGTCACGCGAAACGGATTCTGGCGTTGGTCTCGCGTCGATATCTATCTCCGTTCCTTAGTTATAGGGGTGCAAAGCGCCCCATGCTATTTTGGGTCCGTAACTCGGAAACCGTTGACGCGGGAGGATTGGCACCCGAGGGACATCGATCGGACTCGCGAAGGGCTACAACTTTGGTCCTGTACTCCACCCCCGTAGGACCCACTCTTTGGCCCCTGTATACTTGGTCCAAAGGGGTGAAAATTTTTTTATTACGGAAATCGGAAGTGGGTCACCCGAAACGGATTCTAGCGTTGGTCTCGCGTCGATATCTATCTCCGTTCTTAGTTATAGGGGTGCAAAGCGCTCCTTGCTATTTTGGGTCCGTAACTCGGAAACCGTTGACGCGGGAGGATTGGCACCCGAGGGACATCGATCGGACTCGCGAAGGGCTACAACTTTGGTCCCGTACTCCACCCCTCTAGGACTCACCCTTTGGGCCCTGTATACTGGGTGCAAAGGGGTGAAAATTTTTTTATTACGGAAATCGAAAGTTGGTCACGCGAAACGGATTCTGGCGTTGGTCTCGCGTCGATATCTATCTCCGTTCCTTAGTTATAGGGGTGCAAAGCGCCCCTTGCTATTTTGGGTCCGTAACTCGGAAACCGTTGACGCGGGAGGATTGGCACCCGAGGGACATCGATCGGACTCGCGAAGGGCTACAACTTTGGTCTTGTACTCCACCCCTGTAGGACCCACCCTTTGGCCCCTGTATACTTGGTCCAAAGGGGTGAAAATTTTTTTATTACGGAAATCGGAAGTGGGTCACCCGAAACGGATTCTAGCGTTGGTCTCGCGTCGATATCTATCTCCGTTCCTTAATTATAGGGGTGCAAAGCGCCCCTTGCTATTTTGGGTTCGTAACTCGGAAACCGTTGACGGGGGAGGATTGGCACCTGAGGGACATCGATCGGTCTCGCGAAGGGCTACAACTTTGGTCCCGTACTCCACCCCTCTAGGACTCACCCTTTGGGCCCTGTATACTTGGTCCAAAGGGGTGAAAACTTTTTATTACGGAAACCGAAAGTTGGTCACGCGAAACGGATTCTGGCGTTGGTCTCGCGTCGCTATCTATCTCCGTTCCTTAGTTATAGGGGTGCAAAGCGCTCCTTGCTATTTTGGGTCCGTAACTCGGAAACCGTTGACGCGGGAGGATTGGCACCCGAGGGACATCGATCGGACTCGCGAAGGGCTACAACTTTGGTCCTGTACTCCACCCCCGTAGGACCCACCCTTTGGCCCCTGTATACTTGGTCCAAAGGAGTGAAAATTTTTTTAGTACGGAAATCGGAAGTGGGTCACCCGAAACGGATTCTAGCGTTGGTCTCGCGTCGATATCTATCTCCGTTCTTAGTTATAGGGGTGCAAAGCGCTCCTTGCTATTTTGGGTCCGTAACTCGAAAACCGTTGACGCGGCAGGATTGATACCCGAGGGATATCGATCGGTCTCGCGAAGGGCTACAGATTTGTTCCTGTACTCCACCCTTCTAGGACTCACCCTTTGGGCCCTGTATACTTGGTGCAAAGGGGTGAAAATTTTTTTATTACGGAAATCGAAAGTTGGTCACGCGAAACGGATTCTGGCGTTAGTCTCGCGTCGATATCTATCTCCGTTTCTTAGTTATAGGGGTGCAAAGCGCCCCTTGCTATTTTGGGTTCGTAACTCGGAAACCGTTGACGGGGGAGGATTGGCACCTGAGGGACATCGATCGGTCTCGCGAAGGGCTACAACTTTGGTCCCGTACTCCACCCCTCTAGGACTCACCCTTTGGGCCCTGTATACTTGGTCCAAAGGGGTGAAAATTTTTTTATTACGGAAATCGAAAGTTGGTCACGCGAAACGGATTCTGGCGTTGGTCTCGCGTCGATATCTATCTCCGTTCCTTAGTTATAGGGGTGCAAAGCGCCCCTTGCTATTTTGGGTCCGTAACTCGGAAACCGTTGACGCGGGAGGATTGGCACCCGAGGGACATCGATCGGTCTCGCGAAGGGCTACAACTTTGGTCCCGTACTCCACCCCCCTAGGACCCACCCTTTGGCCCTTGTATACTTGGTCTAAAGGGGTGAAAATTTTTTTATTACGGAAATCGAAAGTTGGTCACGCGAAACGGATTCTGGCGTTGGTCTCGCGTCGATATCTATCTCCGTTCCTTAGTTATAGGGGTGCAAAGCGCCCCTTGCTATTTTGGGTCCGTAACTCGGAAACCGTTGACGCGGGAGGATTGGCACCCGAGGGACATCGATCGGTCTCGCGAAGGGCTACAACTTTGGTCCCGTACTCCACCCCTCTAGGACTCACCCTTTGGGCCCTGTATACTTGGTCCAAAGGGGTGAAAATTTTTTTATTACGGAAATCGAAAGTTGGTCACGCGAAACGGATTCTGGCGTTGGTCTCGCGTCGATATCTATCTCCGTTTCTTAGTTATAGGGGTGTATAGCGTCCTTTGGTATTTTGGGTCCGTAATTCGGAAACTGTTGACGCGGGAGGATTGGCACCCGAGGGACATCGATCGGACTCGCGAAGGGCTACAACTTTGGTCCTGTACTCCACCCCCGTAGGGCCCACCCTTTGGCCCCTGTATACTTGGTCCAAAGGGGTGAAAATCTTTTTATTACGGAAATCGGAAGTGGGTCACCCGAAACGGATTCTAGCGTTGGTCTCGCGTCGATATCTATCTCCGTTCCTTAGTTATAGGGGTGCAAAGCGCCCCTTGCTATTTTGGGTCCGTAACTCGGAAACCGTTGACGCGGGAGGATTGGCACCCGAGGGACATCGATCGGACTCGCGAAGGGCTACAACTTTGGTCCTGTACTCCACCCCCGTAGGGCCCACCCTTTGGCCCCTGTATACTTGGTCCAAAGGGGTGAAAATTTTTTTATTACGGAAATCGGAAGTGGGTCACCCGAAACGGATTCTAGCGTTGGTCTCGCGTCGATATCTATCTCCGTTCTTATTTATAGGGGTGCAAAGCGATCCTTGCGATTTTGGGTCCGTAACTCGGAAACCGTTGACGCGGGAGGATTGGCACCCGAAGGACATCGATCGGACTCGCGAAGGGCTACAACTTTGGTCCTGTACTCCACCCCAGTAGGACCCACCCTTTGGCCCCTGTATACTTGGTCCAAAGGAGTGAAAATTTTTTTATTACGGAAATGGGAAGTGGGTCACCCGAAAAGGATTCTAGCGTTGGTCTCGCGTCGATATCTATCTCCGTTCTTAGTTATAGGGGTGCAAAGCGCTCCTTGCCATTTTGGGTCCGTAACTCGAAAACCGTTGACGCGGCAGGATTGATACCCGAGGGATATCGATCGGTCTCGCGAAGGGCTACAGATTTGTTCCTGTACTCCACCCTTCTAGGACTCACCCTTTGGGCCCTGTATACTTGGTGCAAAGGGGTGAAAATTTTTTTATTACGGAAATCGAAAGTTGGTCACGCGAAACGGATTCTGGCGTTGGTCTCGCGTCGATATCTATCTCCGTTCCTTAGTTATAGGGGTGCAAAGCGCCCCATGCTATTTTGGGTCCGTAACTCGGAAACCGTTGACGCGGGAGGATTGGCACCCGAGGGACATCGATCGGACTCGCGAAGGGCTACAACTTTGGTCCTGTACTCCACCCCCGTAGGACCCACTCTTTGGCCCCTGTATACTTGGTCCAAAGGGGTGAAAATTTTTTTATTACGGAAATCGGAAGTGGGTCACCCGAAACGGATTCTAGCGTTGGTCTCGCGTCGATATCTATCTCCGTTCTTAGTTATAGGGGTGCAAAGCGCTCCTTGCTATTTTGGGTCCGTAACTCGGAAACCGTTGACGCGGGAGGATTGGCACCCGAGGGACATCGATCGGACTCGCGAAGGGCTACAACTTTGGTCCCGTACTCCACCCCTCTAGGACTCACCCTTTGGGCCCTGTATACTTGGTGCAAAGGGGTGAAAATTTTTTTATTACGGAAATCGAAAGTTGGTCACGCGAAACGGATTCTGGCGTTGGTCTCGCGTCGATATCTATCTCCGTTCCTTAGTTATAGGGGTGCAAAGCGCCCCTTGCTATTTTGGGTCCGTAACTCGGAAACCGTTGACGCGGGAGGATTGGCACCCGAGGGACATCGATCGGACTCGCGAAGGGCTACAACTTTGGTCTTGTACTCCACCCCTGTAGGACCCACCCTTTGGCCCCTGTATACTTGGTCCAAAGGGGTGAAAATTTTTTTATTACGGAAATCGGAAGTGGGTCACCCGAAACGGATTCTAGCGTTGGTCTCGCGTCGATATCTATCTCCGTTCCTTAATTATAGGGGTGCAAAGCGCCCCTTGCTATTTTGGGTTCGTAACTCGGAAACCGTTGACGGGGGAGGATTGGCACCTGAGGGACATCGATCGGTCTCGCGAAGGGCTACAACTTTGGTCCCGTACTCCACCCCTCTAGGACTCACCCTTTGGGCCCTGTATACTTGGTCCAAAGGGGTGAAAACTTTTTATTACGGAAACCGAAAGTTGGTCACGCGAAACGGATTCTGGCGTTGGTCTCGCGTCGCTATCTATCTCCGTTCCTTAGTTATAGGGGTGCAAAGCGCTCCTTGCTATTTTGGGTCCGTAACTCGGAAACCGTTGACGCGGGAGGATTGGCACCCGAGGGACATCGATCGGACTCGCGAAGGGCTACAACTTTGGTCCTGTACTCCACCCCCGTAGGACCCACCCTTTGGCCCCTGTATACTTGGTCCAAAGGAGTGAAAATTTTTTTAGTACGGAAATCGGAAGTGGGTCACCCGAAACGGATTCTAGCGTTGGTCTCGCGTCGATATCTATCTCCGTTCTTAGTTATAGGGGTGCAAAGCGCTCCTTGCTATTTTGGGTCCGTAACTCGAAAACCGTTGACGCGGCAGGATTGATACCCGAGGGATATCGATCGGTCTCGCGAAGGGCTACAGATTTGTTCCTGTACTCCACCCTTCTAGGACTCACCCTTTGGGCCCTGTATACTTGGTGCAAAGGGGTGAAAATTTTTTTATTACGGAAATCGAAAGTTGGTCACGCGAAACGGATTCTGGCGTTAGTCTCGCGTCGATATCTATCTCCGTTTCTTAGTTATAGGGGTGCAAAGCGCCCCTTGCTATTTTGGGTTCGTAACTCGGAAACCGTTGACGGGGGAGGATTGGCACCTGAGGGACATCGATCGGTCTCGCGAAGGGCTACAACTTTGGTCCCGTACTCCACCCCTCTAGGACTCACCCTTTGGGCCCTGTATACTTGGTCCAAAGGGGTGAAAATTTTTTTATTACGGAAATCGAAAGTTGGTCACGCGAAACGGATTCTGGCGTTGGTCTCGCGTCGATATCTATCTCCGTTCCTTAGTTATAGGGGTGCAAAGCGCCCCTTGCTATTTTGGGTCCGTAACTCGGAAACCGTTGACGCGGGAGGATTGGCACCCGAGGGACATCGATCGGTCTCGCGAAGGGCTACAACTTTGGTCCCGTACTCCACCCCCCTAGGACCCACCCTTTGGCCCTTGTATACTTGGTCTAAAGGGGTGAAAATTTTTTTATTACGGAAATCGAAAGTTGGTCACGCGAAACGGATTCTGGCGTTGGTCTCGCGTCGATATCTATCTCCGTTCCTTAGTTATAGGGGTGCAAAGCGCCCCTTGCTATTTTGGGTCCGTAACTCGGAAACCGTTGACGCGGGAGGATTGGCACCCGAGGGACATCGATCGGTCTCGCGAAGGGCTACAACTTTGGTCCCGTACTCCACCCCTCTAGGACTCACCCTTTGGGCCCTGTATACTTGGTCCAAAGGGGTGAAAATTTTTTTATTACGGAAATCGAAAGTTGGTCACGCGAAACGGATTCTGGCGTTGGTCTCGCGTCGATATCTATCTCCGTTTCTTAGTTATAGGGGTGTATAGCGTCCTTTGGTATTTTGGGTCCGTAATTCGGAAACTGTTGACGCGGGAGGATTGGCACCCGAGGGACATCGATCGGACTCGCGAAGGGCTACAACTTTGGTCCTGTACTCCACCCCCGTAGGGCCCACCCTTTGGCCCCTGTATACTTGGTCCAAAGGGGTGAAAATCTTTTTATTACGGAAATCGGAAGTGGGTCACCCGAAACGGATTCTAGCGTTGGTCTCGCGTCGATATCTATCTCCGTTCCTTAGTTATAGGTGTACAAAGCGCCCCTTGCTATTTTGGGTTCGTAACTCGGAAACCGTTGACGGGGGAAGATTGGCACCTGAGGGACATCGATCGGTCTCGCGAAGGGCTACAACTTTGGTCCCGTACTCCACCCCTCTAGGACTCACCCTTTGGGCCCTGTATACTAGGTCCAAAGGGGTGAAAACTTTTTATTACGGAAATCGAAAGTTGGTCACGCGAAACGGATTCTGGCGTTGGTCTCGCGTCGATATCTATCTCCGTTCCTTAGTTATAGGGGTGCAAAGCGCTCCTTGCTATTTTGGGTCCGTAACTCGAAAACCGTTGACGCGGCAGGATTGATACCCGAGGGATATCGATCGGTCTCGCGAAGTGCTACAGATTTGTTCCTGTACTCCACCCTTCTAGGACTCACCCTTTGGGCCCTGTATACATGGTCCAAAGGGGTGAAAATCTTTTTATTACGGAAATCGAAAGTTGGTCACGCGAAACGGATTCTGGCGTTAGTCTCGCGTCGATATCTATCTCCGTTCCTTAGTTATAGGGGTGCAAAGCGCCCATTGCTATTTTGGGTTCGTAACTCGGAAACCGTTGACGGGGGAGGATTGGCACCTGAGGGACATCGATCGGTCTCGCGAAGGGCTACAACTTTGGTCCCGTACTCCACCCCTCTAGGACTCACCCTTTGGGCCCTGTATACTTGGTACAAAGGGGTGAAAATTTTTTTATTACGGAAATCGAAAGTTGGTCACGCGAAACGGATTCTGGCGTTGGTCTCGCGTCGATATCTATCTCCGTTCCTTAGTTATAGGGGTGCAAAGCGCCCCTTGCTATTTTGGGTCCGTAACTCGGAAACCGTTGACGCGGGAGGATTGGCACCCGAGGGACATCGATCGGTCTCGCGAAGGGCTACAACTTTGGTCCCGTACTCCACCCCACTAGGACCCACCCTTTGGCCCTTGTATACTTGGTCTAAAGGGGTGAAAATTTTTTTATTACGGAAATCGAAAGTTGGTCATGCGAAACGGATTCTGGCGTTTGTTTCGCGTCGATATCTATCTCCGTTCCTTAGTTATAGGGGTGCAAAGCGCCCCTTGCTATTTTGGGTCCGTAACTCGGAAACCGTTGACGCGGGAGGATTGGCACCCGAGGGACATCGATCGGTCTCGCGAAGGGCTACAACTTTGTTCCCGTACTCCACCCCCGTAGGACCCACCCTTTGGGCCCTGTATACTTGGAGTCGGGTGTAGAAATTTACAAGTCTCTAGGGGTGATACGGGACGCGGAATATCGATTTAAATTTGACAAAATTGGAATATACCAATCGATAGAGAATCGCGTGGGAGGTGCTTTAGACTTATATATATATATATATTTTTTTTTTTTTTTTTTTTTTTTCCTAGGTCACGAGGGTGTACGGAGTGTAAAAAATCGATCAAAATTGGACTATACCAATCGATGGAGAATCGCGTGGGATGTGTTTTGGACCTATATATTTTTTTTCATTTTGTCAAAAAAATTTTTTTTTCCCTAATTCACGAGGGTGTACGGAGTGTAAAAAATCGATCAAAATTGGACTATACCAATCGATAGAGAATCGCGTGGGACGTGTTTTGGACGTATATATTTTTTTTTCATTTTTTCAAGAAAATTTTTTTCCCTCTAGATCACGAGGGTGTACGGAGTGTAAAAAATCGATCAAAATTGGACTATACCAATCGATAGAGAATCGCGTGGTACGTGTTTTGGAATTAAATGTTTTTTCCATTTTTTCAACATTTTTTTTGTTTTTTTTTTCCCCTAGATCACGAGGGTGTACGGAGTGTAAAAAATTGAACAAAATTGAACTATACCAATCGATAGAGAATCGCGTGGGATGTGTTTTGGACCTATATATTTTTTTTCACTTTCTCAAAAAATTTATTTTTTCTCTAAGTTACGAGGGTGTACGGAGTGTAAAAAATCGATCAAAATTAAACTATACCAATCGATAGAGAATCGCGTGGGACGTGTTTTGGACCTAACCTAACCTATATATTTTTATTCATTTTTTTTTTTTTTTTTTTTTAAACTTTGGTTAGGCAAGGCAAGGCAATGTCAGATTTGGTTAGGCAAGGCAAGCAAGGCAATGTCAGATTTGGTTAGGCAAGGCAAGGCAATGTCAGATTTGGTTAGGCAAGGCAAGGCAATGTCAGATTTGGTTAGGCAAGGCAAGGCAATGTCAGATTTGGTTAGGCAAGGCAAGGCAATGTCAGATTTGGTTAGGCAAGGCAAGGCAATGTCAGATTTGGTTAGGCAAGGCAAGGCAATGTCAGATTTGGTTAGGCAAGGCAAGGCAATGTCAGATTTGGTTAGGCAAGGCAAGGCAATGTCAGATTTGGTTAGGCAAGGCAAGGCAATGTCAGATTTGGTTAGGCAAGGCAAGGCAATGTCAGATTTGGTTAGGCAAGGCAAGGCAATGTCAGATTTGGTTAGGCAAGGCAAGGCAATGTCAGATTTGGTTAGGCAAGGCAAGGCAATGTCAGATTTGGTTAGGCAAGGCAAGGCAATGTCAGATTTGGTTAGGCAAGGCAAGGCAATGTCAGATTTGGTTAGGCAAGGCAAGGCAATGTCAGATTTGGTTAGGCAAG